>JAINUW010000101.1:0-580000 GCA_020205615.1 Panax quinquefolius
GAATAGCAAGAAACTTCATATTTGTTGCATGCCCAGCTCGCTTTCTCCTTGTGATCTCACGTTCACTTATCATTAATGGACTGACCCAGTGCTTAATCACTTTAGCCTTGTTCTTCAAAAGCTGACCAGTATCTTCGTGTATACTCTATCAGTTCCTTCTTTGTTTAGCAAACACTACGATTTTGGTTACTTCCAAGATCATTGTCTTACATTCACTTGATGACTCACGCATTCTTGACTTTACTTAGTCGGGTTTTTCGATCAAGTCTTCTTCTAATCAACTTATGGAAGACTTCATCTTGAATGGCTTCACAACTCAATCTGTAAGTTAATTGGGTTGGTGCTTAGATCTTCTATTAGCTTGCATGCCATTTGTTGAGTTCTCTCTAGTTTCCCTTAGGTGGAATGTATCTTTGCAGAACAGACCAGAGGCTTCATTACTTTGGATATTCTGGGAGTGCTCATTTATTAACAATCATGTTTGCTCTATGATTCTGCCTTGGCGTTATGAGCACATCTGTTGAAGCCATAGTTTTGTACTCTACGATTCAACTTTGTTGTGTAGACACTACGACTCTAAGATCAGATCTTGGCACACTATAATTTTTATCTTTATGCTTATTTTCTTCATCTGATCTTGCTCGACTACGATCTCCGCCTCTGATGTGATCAGCAGACTCTACGACTCCAAGTGTGGTCTACGATTCTTGACTTGGCTTCGGCAGATGCTCGGTCGGCTCTTAGACAGGCTATCTCTACAATTCTGAACATGACTTCCTCAGTAGACTATGGCTACGAGGAAGTTCTCCTCGACACACTACGATCAATCCTCGTCTCTCCTGGAATTCTACGAACTCCAAGATCTACTATCTTGCAGACTACGATTCTGCCTTGATAGCTCTCGAGTTTTCCTCGACTCTCCTGGCAAACTACAACTTCTGGTGCAGTGCTCGACGATCAGACAAGCCTATCTATTACATTATAAGATCAACCTAACAAGCTTGATCTTTCTATATTTATAGTCCTTGTATATCATTTCTTTTTAAGGACTTTACAAAGTTGTTTTGTTTATGTAGGATCAACCTAACATATTTGATCAATTCATTCTAAGTCCTTGTATATATGTTCCTATTATCTATCAAAGGACTTTACAGTTTTTCTTAATGCAAGCATACTTGCTCATTCATCCATATAGATATATCATAATCAAATCATATATAAATAGGAATATAATTCACATGCTTATTCCTAACAAATTGTGTCGTCTTAATTATTGATTTAATAATGTAAAATATTGTGCAGATGATACTGTGACAATAATTGAATCAATAATATGAGATACTATGCAGTAACTACTATGGCAATTATTGAATGAAACTATGTGACTTCTTACGTAAGCATCAATAATCATAGATATTGTGCAATACCGTGTGCTATTGTGCAACAACGCGTATTACTATACTTTTATCACCGTGTATTTCAACAGTTTAACGGTAAAAGTCTTGTCGTTATTTTATGAAAAGGTTATTTCCGTTGCTTTCTATATCCGATAGTTATTCTGTTATGTGGTCCGTGTAAGCATCAATAATCGAGATATCAGGTAATACCGCTGTATTCTTGTAAGTAACAACGTAGACATTACACTTTTATCATCGGGTATTTCAACAATTTAATGGTAAAAGTCTTGTCGTTATTTTATGAAAAGGTTATTTCTGTCACTTTCTATATCTAACAATTATTCCGTTATGTGGTCCACCAATGATTGCGCCGTTGTACGAATATTCCCTGAAAAAAAGAATATTTCCCGACCAACCGAATATTTTATAACAACTTGCATACTTTATAAAATTTTCACATATCACCCTTAACTTTAACATTTTATCAATTTAACCATTTACTGAATAGAATAATAATTATAAGAAAATTTGAATACTTTTGTTTCATAAAATTTGGGGTCTTACAATATATAAAGACAAATTTTTTTGAGAAAACAAAAAAATAAAGTCCATAATTAATTTTAGAATAGGAAGAGAGGAAAACCATTGAAATTGATGAAGTAGAGAAATGAAACAGTGAAACAGAGAGAGAAAATAGAAATGAGAAAAAGTAGGGAGTGAAATAGAGAAAGAAAAGAAAAGAGAGAAAAAGTAGGGAGTGAAAACTGAATACGATTGGAGTAATTAGTAAGTTGGATAAAGAGAGTCTAGAAAATTGGCACACAATTAATAAAGATAGTTTAGAAAAATTATTGGTTAAATATTTCTAAAACGTCATATATTTAGGGATATAGTAGAAGCTCTAAAACGTCATTTAAATAGGGATGGATGGAGTATAACTTTGGTTCTTTCACTACTTTATATCCAATAAGTAAATCTCTTATTTCAATGCAAAGACAATATTGACATTTAAAGTTATTTTTAGCTAAAAATATAGTATTAATTGTTTTCCTTTGTGGGCAAGGAAATTACACCTTGTTAGTGTTAGGGTTTCGTGTTGAATGAGGAGAAGAGAAATCTACGAAGAGTACGAGATTGATTGATGAGTCGAAGGGGAAGAAGAACAGGTAGATAATTACTCTAGTAACACATGACAAAATTCTTAGGATCCAAAAGTCTTATTAAGTATCTAGGATTCAGATAGTCTTCTTGAGTTTCTAGATTGTAAGACCCCAACTTATTATAAATGAAATTAAATTTCCTCTATCTATTATTTTGAAATAGTAAGGGTTGATTATATTTGATTAATGTGGTTAGTTATGGGTAAAATGCGCAAATATTTCAAATAAGTAAGTGGTTATAATATATTCATTGTTGTCGGGGAATATTTGTTTGGTCGTGGAATATTCTTACTGTTGGGGAATATTCGACGACGATTTGACGCACGACTTTGTGTGGATCCCATAATGTAAAGCGATTGGATGAAGAAAACGCAGCAAGTATAAGTTGTTTATAAATAACTGGCAGTAGTTACCAAGTATTATCTTGTTGAAATACTACTAAATTGGTTAAAACATACATAGTAGCATGCAAAGATTGCACCAATTATTGATTCTTACGTAAGAAGGCACTACTCAATAATTGTTACAGTAATTACTGTTCAATATTTTATTTTATTGATTCAATAATTGCTACGTTGATATTTTATATTATTGTTGTTTCAATAATTGTCACTACACGATATTTTCCATTATCAGATTAATAATTCATATTATTTGAATAATATTATTAGATAGCATTATTGGCAATGTCTAGAAAGTTCTGTCTAAGGAGAGGTTTGGTCACCTAATTGCGCGCCAGTAAGGAGAAATACTTATTGGAAAGCCCCATCTTTCATGGGAACGGCCTGGTTGTCGATATTTTGATTCTGTAATATTATTTGTGAATAATTAATTATTGATTTATATGATAAGGAAAATATTCATTTTATGTGGATATAGATAGAGAAAATTTTTAATGTGACAATTGTTGAAATATTTTATCTTTTCTTATAAAATAATTCATTTAAATATATTATTATATTATAATAATATAATAATGGTGATATTTTACAATGAATGTGTGATATATGAATAAATGAGGAGGAAGAATATTTTTGTTATAAAAATTATTTAAAACATGTTAAACATGTTTGTGGGCCCATTTCTTGACTGAAATTTGATTATAGCTTGTAAAATCGCCCGTTTGTGGATTTCGGTCAACTTCTGCTTGGAATTTTGAAAAACTTAAAACTACAAAGTTGTAGAGAATTGAATTTCCTATGAAATAGACATAAGATTTGAGGGCTATTTATTATGAATTATTGATGTTTCGGAATAATTGATTTTTGAAGTTTTAATTATTTTTTTTAAGAAAAATGTTTTATTATGTTGGTGGGCCCCACTAGTATTGAAAGCATGCTGAATTCAGTTGGTCTAGGTGTGCATAGGAATTTTATTAAAAATAATGATATTTTATTAAATTTTATGCTTTGGTGTTCTAAGCAATTTCCTATAAATAGGGTACTTAGGTTAGAATTAAAAATCACACCAGAAACAAGTTTTCTCTCTCTTCTCTCTATATTATCGAAGCGTATTCTTGTGAGTATTTTGATACTTTGAGTGTTGCTATATCATATGCGAGTTCCCTTCAAAGACTATATCCAAAGATTCCAAATGTAAGTATTGTCTTTTTAAGGTAAGGGATGTTATTTTTTTTTTAAAAATGATATTATTTCTTCTAATATCATTATGCCAGAATATTGGTAAGATTTTTCTTATGAAATTCATGTCTTTTAGTGTCGGGGTTACTATTCACGATATCTAAGTATTATTCACGAATCACTAAGACTATTCATGAGAAAAATTAAATTTTCATTTTTTTGTCCAAAATATATATTATGGATACTAGCTTTGATTGTATCCATGTTTTGATCATTCTTGAATTTTACTCCACTATGGTTATTTATGAAGTATTTTTGAACTTGGACTGTTTAAAGTACGAATCTTTATTATTTGTTCTTTTGTTTCACTGGATTCATTTTCTTTAAAATATTTTTCATCATCCTCAATCCTAAATGATGATATTACTGAATATCTTTGGCCTGTAGTGTAAAGATGGTTGATTTTCTTATGAATATCTTTGGCCCATAGTGCAAAGATGTACAGGTGTTGAGATGAACATGACCAACTGTTGAATATCTTTGGTCTGTAGTGCAAAGATGAATATTTGATTCAAGATGTATATTGATTGATGTTACAGGGATAAAATATTGATGATAAACTTTTAAATTCATAGAAGAAAGTAGATTTCATTCTATACGTAACTCTTCTATTGAATTATTATTTTTGCTACAAATATTGATTTAAAACTTGTTGTCTATTGTATTCTATCAGATTTTTTCCTGTTGAGGACTAATGATAATTTGTTCTATGTTATCTTAGTCATAATATTCTTTACTAGGCTAGTTGAGCTCAACCTTTTCCTTTTTGTTCCATTTTTCTTCTCAGGAGGCGAGAATGTAGCGAGTACTAGTCGGGGTATGGAATGAAGGTTCTAGAAAGTCATTTTAGTAGTCCTCACTATTTTGTAAAATAGTGTATCAATAATTGTAATGAGAATTTATTTGAGTGTTGATATTGTCTAGAAGATAATATTTGTTTTTAAACTCACAGTTTATGTGTTGTCGTATTTTGCATGACAATTGTATTAATAAAGTTGAAGTTGTTTCTGTACCATGTATTTGGCGACTCAGAGTGGGTGTTGTATACCTATTTTGGGGGCGTCATAGAAGAAGAGAAGTCTGCTACCTCACTATTCCAGTATTCGGTCTTCTTTTGAGGTAAGTGGTATTTTTCTTTCGTATTCATGAAGAAAGTTATTTTCTTTCAATACTCGTAAGGGTTGTTATTCCATTCTTTATTATTACGTTGGAATAACCTGTCTATGCGAAGTACCGCATACATGGTAAAATTCTTCTATTATTCCATTCTTTATTATTCTGTTGGAATAACCTGTCTGTGTGGTATATCGCATGCCTGGTGAATTCTATTATTATTCCATTATTTATTATTCTATTGGAATATCCTATCTATGCGGATTACGCATGACCTGGTTTCATTCTTTATTATTTTGTTGGAATATCATGTCTGTGCGGATTACGTATGACCTGGTTCCATTCTTTATTATTCTGTTGGAATATCCTGTCTGTGCGGATTACGCATGACCTGGTTCCATTCTTTATTATTTTGTTGGGAATAACTTGTCTGTATGGTCTATCGCATGCATTGTGAATTCTTCTATTATTCCATTCTTTATTATTCTGTTGGAATAACCTGTCTATGTGGATTACCGCATGCATGGTGAATGATCCTTTGTATTCATTCTTTATTAAATTATGAAAATGATCTGTCTACGTGGATTACCGCATGGTAGTGAAAATCCATTCATAGATTTCAGTATATTCTATTATACTCATCTGGGATATCATTTCTTTTGTACTTGTCATGAAATATCATTTTCTTTGGTATTTTTCTGTTATGAGTTACTATTCATAGGTTACTATTCACCCGGTTACTATTCACTCTAATATTATTCACTCGGATATTCAGTGTACTTTTTGTGCCAGAGTACTATTTACGAGTTACTATTCACAGGTTACTATTCACCTGATTACTATTCACTCGGGTATTCGGGACACTTTTCGTGTCGGGGTACTATTCCCAAAGTACTATTCACGGGGTATTATTTACCCGAAAAATATATTCTTTTCTGTCCAAATTATTTTTGGTACATGAATATTATTCTTGAATTTTACTCTACAAAGCAGTCAATTTGGATATTTTTAAACTCTGGATAAATTTAAAGTCTTTAATATTTATCCTTGATTTTGTTTGATTTGATTTCAGTTGATTATTGTTTTTATCATTGTCATCATCCTCATGCTTATATTGTGATGAAAGTCATCTTTGGCTTACGTGCATAGATGGACTTGGTATGATTATAACCAGGGATTATTCGGTATAATCATAACCGTAATGTAACTAATGATATGGTAAAAGTCCTCATTGGCCTGTAGTTCATTGATGGATAGTTGTTGGTATGATTATAACCAGGGATTATTCGGTATAATCATGACCATTGATGATTACATGAATATCCTTGGCCGTGGTGCAGGGATGATTCGGTTTTATTTATTAAGCTGAGTCTCAGCGATAAAGTTGATAAAAAAATTTTAAATCATAGAAGATAGTAGATTTTATGCTCTACTTGACACTTCTAATGGATTGTTTATTCCGCTGCAGTTGTTGATCTAAAACTTGTTGTCTATTGTATTCTATCAGTTATTATATTATTGAAGGCTAAGGATAATTTATTATGCATTATCTTAGTCATAATATTTCTTACTGGGCTAGTTGAGCTCACCCTTTCTTTCATTATTCTCTTCAGGAAATGAGAATATAGTTGGGACGAGTCAGGGAATGGACTGATGGTCCAGGATAAATGGCTTTAGTAGTCCTCACTATTTTATAGAATAATGTGATAATAATTGTAATGAGGACACCATTGAGTGGATATTGTCTAGATGACAATATTCTTGTTTAAACTCTCAACTATGTTTTGTCGTATTTTACACGACTGTTGTATAATTAAGTTGTATTTAAATTTTGTACCATGTATTTGGCGACTCAAGATGGGTGATGTGTACCTATTTTGGGGGCGTCACACATTCAGTTAATTTGGATAGTTCACAATCAATAAACACGTGCAAGTATACACGGTTAACAAGTAATAAAGTGAAAGTACAGTATCGTTCCCACGAGAAATTATTAATAAAAATTACCAATTACTAACTCTTAACCAAATCAATTTTATTTAAACAATAGCAAATTGTGAATTTTCTAATTAAGAAAACTAAATTAGCTAATTAAAGCTAGGTTACTTTATAAATGAATTCAAATAAATAAAGGCTAAGACTCCAATATCCCCAATTATGAACTATAAACCAATTATCCAATTATCCCAATTATTATGTCTACTGAATTGTTAATAGAAATTCTCAAATGCCAAAAGCCCTCTCTCGAGTGATCAATTGCCTTCTATTTAACCCAGATTAATTTTGCTATATCTCTATGCAAAACAATTGAATTAAACTCGCACATAATCCCAATTCCTTATGTGTTACATACGGCGAATAGATATTCTCATTCTATTCACAAACCTACTTATTCTTGTGTAAATAACTAAGTCACATGTCACCATGCCAGATTCTAACCCTAGAATTCCTTTCTCAATTCCTTCTAGAGTAACACAAGAATTACCGATCAGATAATTAATCAATAAGCTCAAAGCAAGATGAACAATTCATTTCAACATAAATAATTGGAATAAATTAAATAATCAATTTATAATCATAAAATGTTCCATTGGAATCTTAATAAAAAGAATTAGTTCATAATTAATGAATTAAAACCAAGAATCCACAATTGAATAGACATTAAAAGATAAAAGTAAGATGAGAGAAGAGAATAGAATCGGTTGTCAAAGAAATCGATGCTCCCTCTTGCTCTTGCTCTTGATCTTCAATGGTCTCCAAGTTGCTTCAATCTCCAAAACTAATAAGAACTAGGATTATGTTCTAATCTAAAGGAGTGTTTAATCTAGGCTAAACTATCTAATCTCCCTTTATTTTATGCCTTACATCATGTATTTATAGGTTACAAGTTCAATTTTTAGTTTAGGAACAAACCCAATCCAATTTGGAGTCAAAAAGGTGTCAAAATTCGCCCAAAACGTGTCCAGTCCGCACCAAACCTCTTCCCCAGCACCCCAGCGCTGGGCACAACGCTCAGACACTGCCTTATAGCGCCCCGGCGCTACCACTTTTTCTGACATTTTCTGCTCCAACGTCCTTTGGGAAAATGGCCATAACTTCTTCGTCCGAACTCCGATTTAGAAGATTCAAGATGATCCGGAAAGAGGAAAAGTAGATCTACAACTTTCATTCTTTAAGATTTTCGAAATAAGGTCTGTAGCAATACTCAAATTGGCTCTGAAGTGACTGCTGTGTAAATGGTGTTTAAAACGCGAATCTAGCTACCCCGAACGTCGATCCATGTAACTTTTGTCCCAATTTCTACAAAACAACATAAAACATGCTTGAATAGACATAAACACTTAAAAACTAATCTAAAAGACTTGAGAACAACAATAAATTAAGCCCGAATATATCCAATTCATATGTATAAAACTCACTCATCAAAGATTAAAGGGAGAGTATTATTGAGTTATTGAAAATTGTGGCAAACTAAGAAAATGCTACTTAGTTTATTTTGTCAATGAAAAACTAAGTAAGTGCTACTTAGTTTATGAGAATTGTTATTTGGAATATATGGAGACTACTGTTCGATATTCACTCATACTTGTCAAACGGGTTTCTAAGTTTCATATTATAGTATGTATATATATATATATATATATATATATATATATATATATATATATATATATATATAAAGTACTTATTGAGTTTATTGAATATTACAGTAAACTAAGCAAATGCTACTTAGTTTATTTTACCAATGAAAAACTAAGTACTATTTAGTTTCTGAGAACTGTTATTTGGAATATATGGAGACTACTGTTCGACATTCACTCATACTTGTCAAAACATGTGTTTTAATTTTCATATTATCGTATATATATATATATATATATATATATATATATATATATATATATATATATAGTACTTATTGAATTTATTGAATATCATAAACAAACTAAGCAAATGCTTTTAGTTTATTTTGCAATGAAAAACTAAGTAAGTGCTACTTAGTTTTTGAGAATCATTATTTGGAATATATATGTGTATATGTATATATATATATATATATATATATATATATATATATATATATATAAAGTACTTATTGAGTTTATTGAATATTGCAGTAAACTAAGCAAATGCTACTTAGTTTATTTTACCAATGAAAAACTAAGTACTATTTAGTTTCTGAGAACTGTTATTTGGAATATATGGAGACTACTGTTCGACATTCACTCATACTTGTCAAACGGGTTTTTAATTTTCATATTATCGTATATATATATATATATATATATATATATATATATATATATATATATATAGTACTTATTGAATTTATTGAATATTAAACAAACTAAGCAAATGCTTTTTAGTTTATTTTGCCAATGAAAAACTAAGTAAGTGCTACTTAGTTTTTGAGAAGCTATTATTTGGAATATATATGGAGACTACTATTAAATTATTTTATTTTATTTTATAAAATTTAATTGTATTTATTATTTTACTTGTATTTTATTTTATTTTATTTTATACTATAATATATAATATATTTTTGATTATTAAATTAAATTCATTTTTTTTTATTTTATTAATTGATTAAGATTATTATTATGTTTTAATATATTTTATTTTATTTTGTATTATTATATTATATAATTTTTAAATTAAATTCATTAAATTTTATTTTATTTTAAATTATTTTAATTAAATTAAATTTATTTTATTTTATTTAGTTTTTTTACTATTTTTAATTTTTTTTATTTTCATTATTTAATTTAATTTATTTTTTATTTAATTTTATTTTTTAATTTAATTTATTTTAAATTTTTTAGTATTAAATTAAATTAAATTTATTTAATTTAATTTAATTTATTATTATGTTTTATTTTATTTTATTTTATTTGTATTATATTATATATTTTTAAATATTTTTTATTAAATTTTATTTATCAATTAAATTAAATCAAATCAAATTTGTTTTATTTATTTTAATTTAATTTATTATTTTATTTTATTTTGTATTATATTATATAATTTTTAAATTTTTATTAAATTAAATTGGTTAAATTTAATTTATATTATATTACCTAATTTTCTATAGTGTTTATATTTTATTAAATTAAATTAATTAAAATTAAATTTATTATATTATATTATCTTATATTATATTATGTAAATTTAATATTGGCCAATTGAAGAATTCTAACAAATTTTATAGGGTCCACAAATTTTGGAATTGAATAATTCTACCAGAAATTCTGTCAAGAATTTCGTTAGAAATAACAAATATACCTACATCAAACATCATCATTACACACTTACTGAATAACATAAATCAACCCCAAATTTTAACAAACCCAAATAAGATAAATCAAACACTTACTAATTAACATGTGTATATACTCATTACCAAACCCAATTCAAAACACATAATATATCAGTCCCAAAACACATAATATATATCAGTCCCAAAATGATCACAAAGCAAAATATGTATTCAAATTAATAGTATCACAAAATCAGAACATGTCATAGTCCCAAATATAACTCCTCGATCAGTCCCAATTCAAATTACATAACAGTATTACAAAATCAGAACACGTAACAGTCCCAAACCCTTTCTTCAAATATGTATTTTTCTAAATAGGGGAACATTAGGGCATAAATTATCAATAATTATTATAAGAAAATTTATTTATAATTACTGATTATGGCAGAAAAAATATATATAAACAATTCTTATGAAGTTAATTAGGAACTTCCAAATAGGTGAAAATTAGGGCAGAACCTTAAAGCTTTAAGCTAGCTAATAATGGTGGAGGAGGAGGAGGAAACGACGCTGCCAAAAGCTTTCCCAAACCACCACAGCGCCGCGACGAGCTTCCCCAAACCACCATAGCGCCGCCACGAGCTGCGGCTGGAAAAAATGAGGAGGAAAAATCCAGAAGAAAGGAACGAGAGGTAGCTTTGCAAAGTTTCGATACTGTTTGAGAGATGGAGAGATGGAGACGGAGAGTCGAGAGATGGAGAGACGAAGAGTTAAGAATTTAAGAGAAATAAATGTAATGGGCGACTGGGGCTAATCTGATTTGATTTTAGGTTTTATAAGTTAATTTCGACGGAATATCCGTCGGATATAAGTCCCTTAGAGTTAACTTATCCTCGACGAGCATTCCCTCGAATATAACTATTATTTCGTCGAAGATAGCTTTCGTGCTGGCGGGAAACTTGATGCTAGGGAGGGCCTTCTACTTTCGACAAAATTTCGTCGTGATTAACTTATGTTCGAGGGATTTATATTCGACGGATTAGTCTGTCGAAATTATAATGTGACATCCCAAAAAATTGGATTGTCCAAAATTTAAGTTTAAAGAATTAGTTATTAATAAAATAAATTTTATTAATGCTATTATGTGCTATGTGTTTATTAATCGTTCTATAACCTAGAATGATTAATAATCGAGAGGATTCTGGCTACAAGCTAGATTGAACGAGTAAGAATTTTCAAGACAGAAATGGAAATTTTTCGGTAACAAAAATATTTCCGGGGAAAAAGACGAAATAGGCACTATTCACCTGACGAAACCTAAGGGTTAGGGTTTGAATAACCTAAGCCGTTCCGAGAGCTCGGTATGTCGAAATGATATTCCGTCGAAAGATTTGACGATAATATATCGTGAAAAGTTAATTAAGTCGATAATAGTTTTTCTTGAAAAACGTGCAGAGATCAGACAAAATAAAAATGACGAAAAGTACTGTTATGTACTTTTCACTCATTTAGCTACATTAGGGGAAAACGTGAAGAATGCGTAAAAGTTAATCGGTAAAGGAAAGATGAAATATCCAAAAATATTTAGATTCCGAGAATCGCAGTTTTTCTAAAACTGTAGGACGAAACCCGAAAGACGGAAGCACGAAGCTTCCAAGGGAAGCTACGTAAGGAGGTGGGGCGGCCACTTGGCCACCAAGTAAGGGTGGTGGCCAAGTAAACTTGGTGGCTAAGCCATGAATAGTGAGGTGGTCGGGGTGAAATGTCCAAAATGCCCCTAGCCTTGAAAATCTATAAATAGAAAGCTTATTTCATTGTTTAACGATTTTGAAAATCCTACAACTTTGAGAGAGAGAGAGAGAGAAAGAGTTCGGATGGGAGAAGAGAAGGAAAAGCTTGCCCGAGTGCACGCTTTGTCCGACGGAATGAGATTAAAGAAGAACGGTAATCTGAACCCTAGTTTCTTCTAATTTTCTTTAAGTTTAATATGTTCAAAAACATAACTTAATGATGATAAGAAGTAGATGAAGTTATGAATGAATTCATATGGTTGAAATCATGAGAAAACGAAGAAATAAGAAATTAGGAATTTAGTTTATAAATTTCTTAAGGAAGTGTAAGATTCGTACGGATTTTGAGCGATCCGAATGAATCTTATGAATGAGTAGGTCAAATAAGTAAGGAATGATGTTCTATAACATCAAATTCCAAGAAAAAGTAAAATAATAATCCAAAATATCGATTAAAAATGAAGAACACGCGAAGAACGCGAAGAACATTGTTGATGGACAAATTTAAAACCATCGTAGGATAATTGTTGTTGATGGACAAGTTTAAAACCATCACGTATAAGTTAGTTGCTTATTCCTTGGTTAGGAATGTTAGAAACGTTCATGAAGAACGGATTAAAACTGAGCTATAGCGAAGTTATGGCGAAAAATTTCTTAAAAGAAGAACAAGAATTAGAAAGTTAGTAAATGAACCCAAACGTATAGGGTTTCATAATAATGTAAGAGAATGTATAAAACGTGATTCATGGACTCAAGAACGAATGAGTTCCGAGTTTGGATGACCGAATTATGGACGAACGAACGAACGAACGTTAATAACGTAAAAAGAATGAAGAGCATAGATTAATCCAATTGAATGGCATGTTAACGGATTCAGAATGAAGTTTTGTCTGAAGGTAATCGAAGTACGTAAGATAAGGAAGAAAATGGCTTTGGAACGATCTTGTTCTGAGTTATAATGAATAAGATATGAGATTTCGTGCCTTGGGAGCCAGCGCCATAGCGCGAGCTTGGGCCATTGTCTACTGCTAAGTGGCGTCGCAACGCTAAAGAAAGGGAAGGGCACGGCGCCGCACCGCCGGTGCAGGGCAATGCCCAGAAATGAGATTTTTACTGTTCAGTTACTAGGGGATGTGCAAGAAAGAAATATGAACTTATAGTTCAACTAATGTAACACTTAATTAAGTGTATTAAACCTTTGATGAAGGTTGAAAGAAAAGATTAAATGAGATTAAAAGATAAAGAATGTAGACGCGGGTTACGGAACCAATGTCCGGGAACCGTAGTCACAATGAAACGAACGTGAGAGATTGCTATAATTGTGATTCCTTAAATGTTGATTGACTAGGGTAATGAATAACATTTCGATGTTATGTCATGGTCATGAGAGATGAATGTAAAGCATTTAGACGCTATGAATGCAACGTTGTTGCGATGAACGATCGGTCTTAGCATACAACGAACCGTATGGCTTTGACATTAGGAAAGAATAATGAACATGGGGTTCAGGTGACAAGTAATGAATGAAAGTAATTAAAACCTTAGATGAAGGTTAAATATAATTAAGAGGCAAGTAACGTAAATGTTGAATACGTAAACAATCCTCGTGAATCGTACTCACGTTGAGCGAACGTTCTAAGTATACATTGGTTGTATGACTTAGACGTTGACTGGAGTAGTAAGTAAGATATGAATTATCAAGAAAGCCGTAGCGAACGATAAAAAGATTAATGAAAGCCGAATGTGAGTCAGATGCGAATGTTAGAATGAAATGTAAGCGTTGGAAACTTGAACCGAGTTAAAGGTTAAGTGTATGCGAATACTAAACGGGTAGAACCTACACCCCGTGTATGGTTTGACCGTAAGGTAATAAAGATCAATGATTAAACCTGTGAATGGTGAAGAAGCTAAATTAAAGACAAGTACGTATAACGTAAAAGAAGTTGAGTTGATGTTTATAACTTGGATGACGTTCCGAGTCGAATGAATCGAACATTTTAAGATAAGAATAAGGTAATGTAAAATGGTTAACGCTATAAATGCGTAGAATGAATATTGAATGATCGTTCTGAGTATACAAAAGACTGTATGACTTGAACGATAAAGAATAAATCCTGAGGTATGACATTTATTTGTCAGAAAGCCATAAGGAATAAGAAATTGACTTAACAAACATTACAGTTTAATAGTTCGGTAAGTTAAGATGAATTTAGGTTCTAGTACAATCGTAACCTTTGATGGTTGACATATGGGAGCTGGGCTAAACAATTCCTTCAGAGAGCGAAGGTATATACAAAACTGGCAACCGATCTAACTCACTGTTATGGGTAGTGTAGATGAGACGGGTACTTGTTTGTTGGTTGTTTGTGGGAAACCACTCAGAGTACTATATGGACTACTAGCAGAGACACGATGTGTGCTGAGTCCTAGGAGAGTTATAAGAAGAAGATAAGAATGTAAATCATAAAAGATGATGAACGTATTAAGTAAGACATCTCCGTATGTCATGAAGCCGTTAACCGGTAAAGGAAGTTGGTCGCGTAAACTTAGTTTATAAGAACGTGAACCCTAAGAAATAAAGTAAAGTAAACCAATGCGTAAGTCAAGTATATGACTAATTGGTATATGTGTTATTTCCTTATGTGCTACATAGGAATTGGAATGATCAGTTCAGCGTAAACTATAAGTTGTAGCTGTGCGTAAGGCAAGTTTCCTAACTTCATTCATATTTTAAATGAATGCTAGTTTCTAAACTTCTCAGATGTTGAACTTGAGAAGTTCTGTCTATGTGAAAATGTGTGATATTTGTACAAGGTGTTAGAATATATGAGGCCTTGTGCCAAAATGTGAACACTTCGGTGTTTCTATGATATGAACTATTTTGTGATTGAACTGTTTAATATGAGCATGTTCTGTTTATACATGAATCGTTATTGTTAAGTTTGTACTATTGATTCTAGCCAGACAGAATGTGTATGAAAAAGAGTAGAGAATGAAAGTATTTCAAAGGGAATGTTACTAATGTTTTAAAATGATTGGAATCGAGATTATTCCTATTATTCAAGCTGCTTCATAACCTTTGTTCGGTTATTAAAGTCTTACAAGAATGTTTGAATTCTTAAAGTTGTTTGTTCAATTGTTATGACTTGATGGGCAATTGATCAAGCCATTCATTATATGAATGTGCGTGAAGATCAAACGAAGACTTGTAATATAGAATGATAGAATTAAACTATAGAATATTTTAATGAACGATTATGTATCCTTGGTGGCGGATAAAAGTCACTTGTACAAGATGTAAAGAATAATGTAATTATCATTATTTGGAATGAAAGAGGTTTTAAGGTTTTAGAACCTGGGAATTGAGGATGTATGTTGTTATATTTATTTATATAATGATGTATGTTTAGAAGAAGATGGGATCGTGACGTACAGAATCTGAATGTAAAAATAGACCGGATTTTGGGGCGTTGCATATAATCCGTCGAGGTTAAGTCCATCGTAATTATCCCTTTTTTGTAGTGGAAGTCGCTCACATAAAACTACCTTTTGCATTCATATCCACATTTGTGAATGACACAAACATACACATTTACATGTAGACATAGCCAACCTCCTTAAATAATATGGTAAGTATAAGAAACGCGTTAATAATTATTCATGGAGGGACAAATCTTGATGTTGTAAGATCAAAAGTTACAATCATTAATGAGGCCTTTTATTTGAAACAAAAATAATCTGAATGAGGTTTTATTGAGATTGTACACCTAATTAAAGCTTTACCAACTGAGGACTCAATTAATTTTTGCCAATCACGTAATAAAATTAAAGTTTTATAACCCCTTGAGATATATAAAACTTATATTTCACAAACATCACGTAGATACAACTCTTCAATATCAGAGAGAAAATCAAAATAATGTAAGACCCCAACTTTTATGAATAAAGATTAATTTTTCTTTAAATATTATTTTTGAATATTATGGTGTGGATTTGATATAATGTTATAGTTGTGAGTAATATTTACAAATTTTGCAAAGTAAGCAAGTTGTCATAAATATTCGATTGGTCGGGGAATATTCATTTTATCAGGGAATATTCGTACGACGACACAATCATTGGTGGACCCCATGACAAAATTATTGTCGGAGTTAGAAAATAACAAAAATATCTTTTTATAAATATAACGACAAAAGTTTTACCGTTAACTGTTGAAATACCCGGTGATAAAAGTATAGTAATATGCGTGGTTGATAAGTGGGTTTTATACCTACTTATTGGATATCAATTCACAAGAACTATGCCCATCTCAAGTACATTTTAGTATGTTTTAGTTGCATTTCGTGTCATTTCGCATTGCATGTACTGAGAACTCCTTTGGTGTAAAAGTGCATGGAAATGGCATAGCTCGATGATGGTATGTGGCATGAGATCATTGATGGCATGGCATGAGGGTCAGTTAGATAGAAGAAATAGAACATCGATGGATAACGAAGCAAAAGAAGCATGTCAAAGGTTCATTAGCAGCATGACAAAAAAGTAGTAGCATCAGAGCACAAAAAGATGAATTCAGGAGCCGTGCGACCATACAGGCTAAAACATGCGTGCCCACGCAATCAACCGGACAGAGCTAATTTTGAACAACGCGCTGGCGCATATATATATATTTATATAGGGGACGCTTGCAATTACTGCGACATTAATCTGCAATTCTTGACTTTATTTTAATTTTTAAAATTGAAGAGTTCGAGTGGGTTAAAACTATTCTGGTTGGTACCAGACGTATCTATCTATTGTTTTTTACGTGTTTTTCATAATAGAGAACTAAAAACCCTTGGAGCAAATTTCAACGTGGAGCCAAGTTTAGACTTAATATTTTCTACTTCATCATTGGGATTCAATCATTGTTTACTTTTATGTTGCTAGAGAATATTGAGGATTTGAACGTTATGTTTGGATTATAATCAGCAATTGGGTTTGATCGATTCTATCTTCTCTCTTTCAATTATTTATTTATTATCTATGTATTGCTTTGATCCCATAATGGCTTTCGGTTCAGCGATGAACTAAACTGCATTATGGGATTCTAACGGATTTTAATATATAGTCTAATTGATTGCTTGATTGCTGGACTGTTTGTGTATCATTAGGAATTTTTATTGTGGTTGATTTGAATGCATGAATGATTGATCACCATTCATTATATGTGCTTGTATGGAGTTGAAAAATAACATGCAAGTATGGTTGTAAATCATGATAGCATGCGTATATAGGGCTGATTTGCTTAGCTTTATATTTCGTGAATCAGATAGACATATAATGTTTCACCGTATGAGTTATATAAGGTGTTACGCCCCCAAAATAGGTCCACACGACCCATTGTGAGTCGCCAGATATCACACTATAAAAAATCATTTACAAACTTCATTTATATAACTGTTGAACTGTCGTGCAGAGTACGACAACAGATAAGCTGAGAGTTTCAATACAAATATATGTAACTCTCATGGTGCCTCGACCACAACACCTTACAATGGTACTTTACATAAAAGTATAGTCAATAACTATTTTAGAAATTAAAATCTTTGGGAAATACTCAAGGAAAACTTCGTACATGAGAGGTCATGCGTCTAGGTTATGATAGATATTATATGTCAACAGAATTATCCTTGGTTGATCCAATAGTTCCCAAAGAAAAATAAGAAGATTGATATCATCTTCTTTTCAATGGTGAGTCTTCTCTTGACTTATAATTATCTCCATTGTCTCCAATTGAGAATCATATTTCAAAAAAACTCCAAGATTATATAGGTAGTGCTCGTAGATATACTCAGCAAGTGGATGTGCACAACCCTGTCTTATGATAACACGAGGTTGTATGTCATTAGACATCTTGTATGATAGTGGAAAAACATCCTTCCAAAGTTGGGTTCACCACACCCTATTTGGTTCACCAAAATTAAATATTAAATGACGTATACAATATGACAAACTTATCTAAAGTTCTCAATAAACTTATTTTCATACTATTTAGGGAGAACCTCAACAGCTATAGACCACCGTTCTATTCTCCTGTTACCCCCGCTCGACCCAGCTACACTCTTATTACCTGAAAGGAATTGTGAAGTAAAAAGGGTGAGCACAACTAGCCCAGTAAAGAATATCATGACTAAAGATAATTTACATCATCAATAGCCTTCATCAGTAATAAATCAGAGAATTAGAACATATGGTAGATGATAAAACTTTTCAACCATAGTTACAGCGGAACGAGCAATCCATTAGAAGAGTCAAATAGACCATCAAATCTATTATCTTCTCGATATTAAAAGTCCACCAATAATGTTTTATCCCTGTAACATAAATCAACAATTCCTTTCCACAATCATATGAATAACTCATAATCATATTTGTGATTCTAAATTCCTCTTCACACCCAGGACGAAGATAACTTTCATCACCTATCTTCACCTGAAACATCAAAAATCATGGTTATACCAAATCAAAATTCCTGCTCATAATCATACTAATAAATTCATCTTTGCACTACGGCCAAAGATATTCATTAACAATTCATCTTTGCACTACAGGCCAAAGACATACAACTGTATTTTAGAAGAGTCAAGTAGAGTATGATATCTACTATCTTTTACGAATTAAAAGTGTATAATCAATATTTTATCGTTGAGACTCAGCTTAATAAATAATCCACATCATCGAATCATCCCTGCACTACGGCCAAGGATATTCATGTAATCATCAATGGTCATGATTACACCGAATAATCCCTGGTTATAATCATATCAATAACTGTCCATCAATGCACTACGGGCCAATGAGGACTTTTACCACATCATCAATAACATTTCCGGTCATGATTATACCGAATGATCCTTGGTCATAATCATACCAATAAACAGTTCATTTATGCACATAAGCCAAAGATACTCATCAATCAATAGTTCATCTTTGAACGTAAGCCAAAGATATACAATCAGAAACTAATAATCAACGGTCCATCTTTGCACGTAAGCCAAAGATATACAAATCAGAAAACTAATAATCAACAAAGACATCTTTGCACGTAAGCCAAAGATATACAACTGTAAAACCAATAATCAACAGTCCATATTTGCGCGTAAGCCAAAGATATGCAACTGTAAAACCAATAATCAACAGTCCATCTTTGCACGTAAGCTACAGATGACTTTCATCACAATATAAGCATGAGGATGATGACAATTATATAGGCATTAATCAAACGAAATCAAGGATAAATATTAAAGACTTTAAATTTATACAGAGTTTAAAAATATACAAATTGTCAACATGATACTGCTTTGTGGAGTAAAATTCAAGAATAATATTCATGTACCAAAAATAATTTGGACAGAAAAGAAATATATTTTTCGGGTGAATAGTACTTCGGGAATAGTATCCCGTGAATAGTACCCTGACACGAAAAGTGTCCCGAATACAAGAGTGAATGATACTAGAGTTCATAGTAATCGGGTGAATAGTAACTCGTGAATAGTACTCCAACACGAAAAGTGCCCCGAATACCCGAGTGAATAATACTAGAGTGAATAGTAACCTGGTGAATAGTAACTCGTAACAGAAAAATACCAAAGATAATGATATTTCATGATGAGTACAAAAGAAATGATATCCCAAATTAGTATAATGAGAATATCTTAAAAGCGCAAATGGATTTTCACCGCCATGCAGTAATCCACGAGATGATTATTTCCACAATTTAATAAAGAATGAATACGAAGGATCATTCACCATGCATCTGATAATTCATATACAAAGTTATTCCAATAGAATAATAAAGAATATAATAATGGAAGAATTCACCATGCATGCGATAGGCCACCGCATGACATGAGTTATTCCCAATGAATAATAAAGAATGGAACCAGTCATGATAATCTCATGCGTATGTGCAGGATATTCCAACGAGAATAATAAAGAATGGAACTAGGTCACGCAGAATCGCGCACAAACAGGATATTCCAAATGTAATAATAAAGAATGGAACCGTGTCATACATAATCAAGACAGCATGAGCCAGGATATTCCAATAGAATAATAAAGAATGGAATAACAACAGAATTTCACAGGCATGCGATAGCCCTTACATGCAGAACGAGTTATTCCAACAGAATAGTAAAGAATTGAATAACAGAAGAATTTCACCATGTATGCGGTACTTCACATACACAAGTTATTCCAACATAATAATAAAGAATGGAATAACAACCCTTACGAGTATTGAATGAAAATAACTCTCTTCATGAATACGAAAGAATAATACCCCTTACTTCAAAAGAAGATTGGATACTGGAATAGTGAGGTAGCAGACTTCTCTTCTTCTTTCTCTCTATAATTTCTCTCTATAATAATTGCTCTATAGCTTTAGTGAATTGGTGAGAAATGAAGGAAGAATGAGCTTCTATTTATAGGAAAATATAGTTTCGATAATTTCACGTTTTGGGGCTCGAAATATTACAGTATAATACCTTCCTCTTTTTCTTCATTTTTAATTTAGTCCTGCAAGTATTATCAAACTTGCACCACCTCCCCTAATAGTAAATCATGTGAATCAATAGTAAATCATGTGACTCAATAGTTCTAAATATGTGAAAAAATTAATTATAGTATAGTACCTTCAACTATACCTCCATGTTTAACTTAGTCATGCAAGTATTATCAATCTTGCACCAACTCTCCTAATAGTAAATGAATGTGAATCAATAGTACACACATGTGAACAAATAGTTATAATCATGTGAATCAATAGTAATTAATTGCTCATTTATCCAATTAATTACCCGATTGGTCAATATAATCTCCAGACATCAATTATTATCGAAATAAATGTCGATTTTCACTAACACTAATAATTCCAACATAATAGAACTATCAATTTCATCTTTAATCAACATGAACTTATTCATCATTAATATTATAATTTACAATATTTAACAACCAGGTCATTCCCAGGAAAGAGGGGGCTTTTCGATAAGGATTTCTCCTTATTGGCGCGCAATTAGGTGACCAAACCTCTCCTTGACAGAACATCTAGACATTGTCAATATTGCAAATAATAATATGAATAACTTTGCCGTCTCAATTATTGATTTAATAATATAACATATTATACAGATGATATTGTGACAATAATTGAATCAATAATATGAGAGATATAATGCAGCAATTATTGTAGCAATAATTGATTATAACTCAGTGACTTCTTATGTAAGAGTCAATAATCAATACCATGTGCTACTATGCAACCACACGTATTACTGTACTTTTACTACCGGGTAGTTCAACAGTTTTAATGGTAACACTTTCGCCGTTATTTTTAATAAAAGATAAATCTGTTGTTTTCTAAATACAATAATACGTCCATTGGGGGGGTCCACCAATGATTATGCCATCGAACGAATATTCTCTGTGAAAACGAATTCCCCGACACAAGGAATAACAACTTGCTTACTTTGTAAAATTTTCAAATATCACCCTTAACTTTAACCCTTTCTCAATTTAACCATTTACTAAATAAAATAATAATTATAAGAAAATTGAATACTTTCATTTCATAAAATTTAGGATCTCACAATCTCCCCTCCTTATGAAATTTTGTCCTCGAAATTTACGTACCTGGTAGTTCGAAGAGATGAGAATACATTGCTTCCTTTTTAGATTGTACCTTCCCGGTTATTTCCTCTGTATCATGATTTTCCCATTGCTTATCTCCTGTATTTCAGATATCATTCTAGAATACATCTTCAAAACAAAGGTTAATTGACATATCACAATTTGTCAACTTATCAAGTAAACAATTTCAGCTTAGGTAAGTCACACACTAGCGAAGTATATTACTCGTCTCTCCCCTCCTAGTTCTAGACTCATATCTCCGCCAGCGACCATATCCCTAAGCTCTGATACCATTTGTGATGCCCCCAAAATAGGTCCACACGATCCATTCTGAGTCGCCAGATATCACACTAAAAAAAATCATTTACAAACTTCATTTATACAACTGTTGAACTGTCGTGCAGAGTACGACAACAAATAAGCTGAGAGTTTTAATACAAATATATGTAACTCTCATGGTGCCTCGACCACAACACCTTACAATGGTACTTTACATAAAAGTGCAGTCAATAACTATTTTAGAAATTAAAATCTTTGGGAAATACTCAAGGAAACCTTCATACATGGGAGGCCATGCGTCTAGGTTATGATAGATATCATATGTCCACAGAATTATCCTTGGTTGACCCAATAGTCCCCAAAGAAAAATAAGAAGATTGCTATCATCTTCTTTTCAATGGTGAGTCTTCTCTTCACTTATAATTATCTCCATTGTCTCCAATTGAAAATCATATTTCAAACAAACTCCAAGATTATATAGGTAGTGCTCGTAGATATACTCAGCAAGCGGATGTGCACAACCCTGTCTTATGATAACACGAGGTTGTATGTCATTAGACATCTTGTATGATAGTGGAAAAACACCCTTCCAAAGTTGGGTTCACCTCACCCTATTCGGTTCACCAAAATTAAATATCAAATGACGTATATAATACGACACACTTATCTAAAGTTCTCAATAAACTTATTTTCATACTATTTAGGGAGAACCTCAACAGCTATAGAATACCGTTCTATTCTCCTGTTACCCCCGCTCGACCAAGCTACACTCTTATTACCTGAAAAGAATTATGAAGCAATAAGGGTGAGCACAACTAGCCCAGTAAAGAATATCATGACTAAAGATAATTTACACCATCAATAGCCTTCATCAGTAATAAATCAGAGATTTAGAACATATGGTAGATGATAAAACTTTTTAACCATAGTTGCAGCGGAACGAGCAATCCATTAGAAGAGTCAAATAGACCATCAAATCTATTATCTTCTCCATGTTAAAAGTCCACCAATAATGTTTTATCCTTGTAACATCAATCAACAATTCCTGTCCACAATCATAGATGTTGGTTGATATCGCAATCGATAAACACGCGCAAGTATTCGCAGTCCATAAGTAATATATATAACTTGAGTGTCGAACCCACGAGGACGAAGTCTTAACAGGAAACAATTACTAAGCCAAGTCGTTACTAATCTTATCTAAACTAGTAAAACAAGTGGTTGGTTAAGCTATTTCAAGAAGATTATAAACTTAAGAGAAGTAGATGTGTTAGGAAGTCAAGATAGGATTACAACTCCCCTAATGCGTCGCCTAATCTTCTAACTCTCCTAAGTACAAACGAATCAAGGAATGGTCAATCGAGAACATTAATAAGCATAAGCTTATGTCGAAGACCAAATGCATATCCCTAACCAGCTAGAACACAATATGTCTATTGGTGACACTAACTAGGTCAAGGTCATTAAGCTAAATCTCAAGGTCACACAGGGCAAATAAGGATATGTCTATCTCGTTAGCATATTATGCACATAATCCGAAGTCATGGTCATAACAGGTGTTGCTGTATTTTAAAGATAGATAGTAACATCCATTTATCAATTTCCATCACTATCAATACCAATTTCTTTATCCAGCAATCAGACATTAAACACCAAATATAACAACCCATTCCAAAATGATTCATTATATAAAATGAGAGAGAAAGTTGATTAAGCTAATCATAAGGTTACATTACAATCCTAAAAATGGAGTTAGTTCATAACTATGGTACTAACAAGCATTTTCATTACATTAAACATTATCAGACAAATACAACAGAATGGGAGATTTGGAATAAGAAAACCCATGTTTGAAGTGTTCTTCATCCAAATCTTCTCTTCACGTGTAAACTCTGAGTTGTATGTTGGATGCAATAACCTTTCTTCCCTTCACGAGCTTCTTTCTCTTCTAGAAAAACAGAGAATAAAATCATATTCTAAGCTGTAATAAATTTTAGCTCTGATATCTGATCCCTTTAAAGCAGCAGCCTCGCTATGTATTTATACTATCTCCTTTCATCTAGGTCATTAAAGAAGAGCCACAGTTGGGGAACTGAAGCTCGTGTCATGCATGCGAGCCTAAACATCGCACGTGATGAGCGGGGGCTGGCTGCTAGGGCGCTTGGCGATGATCTCGCGCTGTAGGCGCGACTTGAGATGGCGCCGGGGCGTGACTTGAGATGGAGCCGGGGCATGACATTTGGCGCCGGGGCGCGACTTTCCAGTAGCAAAGGAGCTTCTTCCGGTGTTGCGACGCGGATGCATGAACTAGCAATGACGCCGGGGCGCCATTTAACAGAAGAGTCAAGCAATGGCTGGCGCTGGGGCGCCAAGTTTGGTGTTGCGGTGCCATTTTCTAGTACAATGCTCAAACAAGCTAAAATCATCTGCAATTGCCAGGCTGAAGAGAACTAAACGGATAAACAATAAAAAAACTATGTAAGCTATCCAAAAGATAGAAAATAGGCAACAATAATAAGCAATAAAAGGGCTAAACGCGGGTATGAATCCCACTCAACAAATACCCCCAAACTTAAGCGTTTTCTTGTCCTCAAGCAAACAATCAGACAACCATATACAATTTCATAAAAACAGGCAAGACATTATGCGAAAAATAGGCAAAGTGTCAAAACAAAACAAAAGATCAGAAGTGATCCACACAAAAGCGTGTGAAGACCACATATCTAAACTAGACATAACCCAAATGAAGATCATACTGTCAACCGTGATAACCAATAGGCACCCAAGCAACTCACGCACATAACAAGAGTTAATACAAGATACAAAAGCATGAATGGCTCGAAAGTCCTAGAAAAGTTAAGTAAAATCTAACATAGATAGAACTTGAATACTTTGAGGCAAAACAGAGTACTCATTAGCAAGATTTTGATCAATGACTCCCAAGCCAGAAGACTTTAGGGCACTAGGTGTAAAACACCCCTCAGAATCTAATAACTCAAGCACAAAGGCCACGTAAACAACATAAGTCCAAAACAGATTTTACAAACCTGCGTTTATGGGCGAGTGCGTTTCCACGCTCCATCTCAACCCACCGTAGGACACAACACATAAATATATAATTTTTTTTCTTTTTTTTTTCAAACAAAGAACCGAGAATGCTAAATCTTCTAAACCTTTAACAACTTGAAATTAACAGAGTACATAATAGTGCATACTATTTTCAACACGGCAAAAGACAATCACAATTGGAAAACTACTAGAGAGATAATAGATCAGTGCTCGCTAAACGGATGGATCCAAGACAGTCTCGAGTTAAATCAAACACAGACCCCAAATTCACATAACTTTTGCTACTAGCCTAGGAAAAAGATATAATATGCAAGACAATCTGCCAAAGGCTAAAAATAAAAACTTAACGCTCAAAATACCCTAACCCAGCATATAAACAGTTGCAGACTCGAAGCTAGAGTAGAACACAGAAACTATAGATTATAAAGTACCGTTAAGAACGAAGGGCAAAGCCATAACACATGGCAATCAAGTATACTAATTAATCAGTGAAAATCCCCAAAAAAATAGGCTTAAGGCAAGACAATATCTGACTTAGTCAAGATATTCCCAAATGAAAAGATAAATAACCAAAAGCATATAATAGAACGAAACATAGAATACTGCTAAGCTAAGACATGCATCCAATATAATATAAAGCATGCATCCAAAAACCAAAAGATATACCACGATAATAATCCCAATAGATAGAAATTAGAATTAAACATGAGTCTTAGCCGGGCTCTCACGCCCTAATACCGTCCTAACACAATATTTAACACAATATTTGAAACAGAAATATGATAATACTAACATAATTCATATATAATGAAAATACTAGCAGAAAATCTCCCCCAAACTTGACATAAACCAGTGCCCTCACTGGCCATTTCTGCAACATCAGACATTGGCATCCCCGCTGTCATCCCCACCAAGACCAAAGTCTTCATCAGCACCGAACAGCTCCAGCTCATCATCATCATCTCCCTCATCGTCCTCCACATTGACAGGCTGGTACCCGCGGGCCTCTTCAGAAGGCGGAAGAAACTGCGACGGATAAGGGGCATAAACTGGGGGCACTGGAAATGGGAATGGCATGAAATCCGCGTCCTCGCCACCTTTGAGCAGCATGGATATTGGCCAGCGTATCAGCAAACTCAGCATGGTAATGATGAAATTGGCTCTGCCACTAGGCAACCATGTCAACCTTGCAATGCAAAAAATTCAGGCTGTTCATAATCTGCGCAAGGGCTCCCGAATCAATGGCCTCTCGGAGGGGGGATTTTGCGACTGAGAGGGTCCCGCCGCAGATGAGGGTCGGGGTCATCAAGGCGGTAATGCTACGTTTGGCAAAAACCCTCTCCTCGGGGATGCAATGGCGTGCCATCCCAAACAGCATAGTGACTAATCAATTAATGGTCAATGACTGACATTGGCGGGAGGGTGAGATCTTCCGCCTCCTATTGAACACCTGCTCTTTTGCACAGCCGTGTGATAAGAGAAGGATGGGGAAGGCCAGACATGACCTTGCTCTTGATGGCCTTCTTGATAGATTCATTGATTAGAGCCCCCACATCGATTTTTAACCCCAACACAATGGCATATAGAAGCGTGGCCCTCTCTTGATTGACATCACTCACATAGCGCGTAGGCTGAAGGTTATCACAGATAAAGGCATACCAAGCCTTACCATAACGACTAAGCGCTTGTGAAGGAAAAGACGTGCGTTTGCCAGTGTACTCATTGGTTTTCCAGACATTCCCGGGCTTGCAAAGCTTGCTAATAACTTCATCAGAATTATAACTTCGAATCACGTTCTCCCGATAGTCATGCTTGTTAAAATTAGGTGTGCCATACACTTCATTGATGGCTTTGACATCAAACGGGATTAACTTTCCCCTCACAGGTGCTGTCGGCGGGCCGTCCGGAATAGCATTAGCATAAAATTCTTTGACCACCGCTACCACAACCGACTCCGGCAGCTTGGTGAAGTGAGCCCACTTCATGGAACTAATCATGGTGTTCATCTAGCCATCTAATTTGTCATCTGGCCGAAGGCCACGCTCGGGCACAAGACTACGCAACTTAAAATTTTGGGTGTAGTGCTTGTACGCTTCTTCGAAGGGAAATTTAATGGGGTCCCATGGGGTAATCTGACTGCGGGAAGAGGAAGGAGGAGGAGGACCAATGCTGGTTCTAGGATGCTTGGAAGCCATTTTTTTTTATATAAAAAGATAATATAAGATGCAAGCCAAAGAGTTTGGGCAAATCACCGAACCTGCTCAGACTTTTATAGGCTAACCACGGTGAAGAATGAACTGTTGAGTCAGTTGGTTGCCCAAACAGTAGGAAACGGTTAGCGGTTGGCTGAACGATCGGAAGATGAGCAGTTGGTGTCGCTTGGGCAAAGAGAAAATATGAGAGAAACGAAGCGAGAGAGAGACTAAACTGTTGAAAATGCCTCTTAAAACCGGATGTGGCGCCGGGACACTACAATTGGCGCCAGGGGTGCAGATCGATCCCCATTGGCGCTGCGACATGAAATATAAATCACAACCGGTACTTTGAGATGAGTTGATAGTGTGCTCAGTAGTAGACATGGCGCATGGCAGTGATGCGATTCATGGCGCGCTGTAGCGAATTAGCAAATGAAGTTGGCATTAGATGACGCGTTGAAGGCGCGATAAATATGTACATGGCGCTTACACTTTTTAAATTCTCGCACAAAACAAACTTTATATATCAAACAACCATAACAGGAATCAGAAATCAAAACACATTATGGGCTAGCTCAACTAGGAGGGACATGAACTAACAGTATGAACTATATAGATCATAGACAATAACTAGTAAATCAAAGTGAAATTTTTAGAAAAGACAGATAAAGCAATTTGTTGATACTGAGATGGGAATGCCTCCCATCAAGCACTTGATTTTGAGTCGTCGGCTTGACTTTCATCCCATTTTACACCAGGTCTCCAAGTGTAATGGAGGTATTCTGCCGGTCGACTTCGCCGCCCCATTAATTCTTTAACCTCTGCCCATTGACCTTAAAGGTTGCATCATAATTCGGGTCCTCAACCTCTATTGCCCCGTATAGATAAACCTTGGCAACTGTGAAGGGGCCTGACCATCGGGACTTTAGCTTCCCCAAAAATAATTTTAGCCGGGAATTGAAAAGAAGAACCTTCTGGCCCGGTTCGAAGTGCCTCTCAAGGATTTTCTTGTCATGCCACCTTTTGGTCTTCTCTTTGTACAACTTAGTGTTTTCATACGCTTGCAGACAAAATTCTTCTAATTCATTCAGTTGCAACAGTCGCTTTTCGCCGACTGCTTCAAGATCAAAGTTGAGCTTTTGAATAGCCCAGTAAACATTTTGCTCCAATTCGACTGGGAGATGACATGCCTTACCATAAACAAGCCTATAAGGAGACATTCCGATAGGCATTTTATAAGCTATGCGGTAGGCCCATAATGCATCATCAAGCTTCTTAGACCAGTCCTTACGGTTTGGGTTAACAATCTTTTCCAAGATACGTTTCACCTCCCGATTCGAAATTTTAGCTTGACTGCTGATCTATGGGTGGTATGCAGTGGCAATCTTATGAGTTACCCCATACTTGGCTAGAAGGGCTTCAAAGTATTTATTACAGAAGTGTGACCCTTCATCGCTGATGATAGCCCAAGGTGTGCCAAAACAGGTGAAAATTTTCTTCTTGAGGAACTGAAGCACCACCTTAGCATCATTAGTCGGCAAGGCAACTGCTTCCACCCACTTTGAGACATAATCCACTGCCACTGGGATGTAAAGATTGTTGAAGGAGGACGGGAACGGTCCCATGAAGTCGATGCCCCATACATCAAATAACTTCACTTCTAGGATATTCTGCAGCGGTAATTCATGTCGTTTTGATATGGTACCCACCCTTTGGCATCTATCGCAGTGCATTACATATGCGTGTGCATCCTTGAATAGGGTGGGCCAGTAAAATCCTAACTGAAGCATCTTAGCAGCAGTTCGTTGGCCTCTGAAATGACCTCCATAGTTTGAAGAGTGCCAATGATGTAGCACACCTTCAATTTCTTCTTCAGGCAAGCATCTACGCAGAATCTGATCGGAACACTACTTGAATAAGAAGGGCTCATCCCAAAGATATTGCTTGGCATCCTTGAGGAATTTCTTCCTTTGTTGATAGCTCGAATTATTGGGAAGAACTTGGCAAACAACATAATTGGTGAAGTCCACATACCACGGAACCTTTCCATTGACCACAAAGAGCTGCTCGTCCGGGAAAAATTCATTTATAGCTTTGTTGGCTTCGCCCGAAGATGTGGTGTTTTCCAATCTAGATAAGTGGTCAGCAACCTGATTTTCAGTTCCCTTCTTGTCTCTAATTTCTAAATCAAACTCTTATAGAAGCAGAACCCACCGTATCAACCCCGGCTTAGCATCCTTCTTTTCAATCAAATACTTGATCGCCGAGTGATCGGTGTACACGATCACCTTCATTTCGATGAGGTAGGAATGGAACTTATCAAAAGCATATACTACTGCCAACAGCTCCTTCTCAGTGGTGGTATAATTTTACTGAGCATTAGTCAATGTCTTGCTGGCATAGTAAATGGTGTGGAAAACATTTTCCCTTCTCTGGCCCAACACTGCCCCGATAACAAAGTCACTGGCGTCGCACATGAGCTCAAAAGGGTATGCCCGGTCTGGAGCTACCACAATAGGCACCGAGACAAGCCTCTTCTTTAATAACATAAAAGCGCTCAGGCAGGCGGCATCGAACTGAAAAGGAATGTCCTTTTCTAGGAGCGTGCACAAAGGTTTGGTGATCCCCGAGAAGTCTTGAATAAACCTTCTGTAAAAACCGGCGTGCCCGAGGAAACTCCTTACCCCTTTCACTGAGGTGGGCGGTAGAAGGTTATTGATCACATCTATCTTTGCCTTATCGACCTCAATTTCTCCCACAGAAACCCGATGACCCAAAATAATGCCCTCTTTGACCATGAAGTGACACTTCTCCCAATTTAGCACCAGGTTGGTTTCGACACATCGATGGAGAACGGCAGTCAGATTTGTCAAGTAGTTGTCAAATGAGCTCCCAAAAATTGAGAAATCGTCCATGAAGACCTCCAAGGTCTTTTCAGCTATGTCAGAAAAGATTGACATCATACACCACTGAAATGTTACGGGAGCATTACATAGCCCGAAAGACATTTTCCAAAAGGCAAAGGTCCCATAAGGACATGTGAATGTCGTCTTCTCCTGATCTTCAGGAGCAATAGAAATCTGATTGTACCCCAAGTACCCATCAAGCAAACAATAGTATTCGTTCCCAGCCAACCGGTCAAGCATTTGATCAATGAAAGGAAGGGGAAAGTGATCCTTACAGGTTGATTTGTTAAGTTTCTTGTAATCCATGCACACTCTCCACCCGGTCACCGTCCTGGTGGGAATCAGTTTGTTGTTCTCATTAGACACAACTGTTATCCCTCCCTTCTTTGGCATGCATTGGATTAGACTAACCCAAGGGCTATCGGAGATGGGGTAGATAATGCCCGCATCTAGCAACTTAATGATCTCCTTCCGGACGACCTCTTTCATAATGGGATTTAGCCGCCTCTGATGTTCTATAGATGGCTTTGAGCCTTCCTCCAAAAGAATTTTGTGCATGTATAGAGTTGGGATGATCCCTTTTATATCAGCGATAGACCATCCTAAGGCCGTTTTGTACTTCTTGAGCACAAGCAGCAACTTTTCTTCCTGACACTTGGTTAGAGAAGCAGAAATTATCACAGGTAATGAAGATGAATTTTCTGAATAAGCATACCTCAAGTGAACAGACAAAGGTTTAAGCTCAAGGACAGAAGACTCAATAATTGATGGCTGAGCCTTGGAAGTAGATGCCTCTTTATCATGAAGAGACTTGAACTGTCGGTGGAATTGCTTCGATCTTTGAGGTTCATCGAGCCACATGGCACATTCCACATGTGAGGGCTCTTCCATAGTACTAGCCCCAGTTAATGTAGCTTCCAAAGAGTCTTGAATGCAAGTTTCTGAGAATACCCCCTTCACTGAATTATCAATTGTGTTTATCTGGAAGCAATCCTCAGGTGTATTAGGATACTTCATTGATCGGAAAACATTGAACGTTACTTCCTGATCATGAACTCTCATTGTCAATTCCCCTTTTTGGACATCGATTAGGGTCCTCCCAGTTGCCAAGAACGGCCTTCCCAGTATTATCGAGACTTCCCTATCCTCCTCAAAATCAAGGACTATGAAATCCGCCAGAAATATGAACTTGTCAACCTTCACTAGCACATCCTCTACAATTCCCTTCGGATAAGTCAAAGACCTGTCAGCCAATTGCAGGGTGACACTTATCGGCTTGGCTTCATTAAGGCCCAGCTTCTTATAAATAGAGAGGGGCATCAAGTTGATGTTGGCCCCTAGATCACACAGTGCCTTCCCAATGAACTGGTCCCCAATGGTGCATGGGATTGTAAAACTTCACGGATCTTTGAGCTTCGGTGGGAGCTTGTTTTGAAGGATGGCACTACACTCTTCTGTCAGGGCCACCGTCTCATAGTCTCCCATTTTGCGTTTCTTGGACAGAATGTCTTTCATGAACTTGATGTAACTAGGCATTCCTTCCAATGCCTCTACAAATGGAATATTTATATGCAGTCTTTTGAACACCTCCAAGAATTTGGAAAATTGCTTATCCAGCTTCTGTTTCTGCACCCGCTGGGGGAAAGGCAACTGAGGGAGAGGCTGATTGACCACAGTTGTTGGAGGAGATGGTGTTGGAGGTCTGTCTTGACCACTTTCTTCACCCCCACTTGTCTCAGCATTATCCTTCGTAGGAGGTTCCTCTGCAGTCATTACATCATCTTCCACAGGAATACCCTCTCCACTTTATACTTTAGTGGTTCTCCCACTTCTGAGGGTTACTGCTTTACATTGCTCCTTGCCTTCCCATTTTGGGTTGACATCAGTGTCACTAGGCAATGCGCCTGGTGGACGACTGTTTAAAGCAGTAGCCAACTGGCCCATCTGTACTTCAAGATTCCTTATGGAGGCTTCTTGATTGTTACTTCTGGTTTCGTTCTGGGCTATGTACCTTGACAGAAGATCTTCTAAACTAGCCTTCCTTTCCTGTTGAGGTGGAGGATGGTGAAACTGATTCGGAGTGCTCTGCGGCTGTGGGTTGAACTGAGTCTGAGGTTGGAATCCAGGAGGGTTAGCATAATTCTGCCTGGTAGATGAAGGTTGTGGTTGGTTGGGGTTATTACTGTTGTTGCTGTTGTTGTTGCCCCATGAGAAGTTTGGATGATTTCTTAGGCCGGGGTGATAGTGTGTGGGAAGATTTGCATTTTGTTGCCGCCCGTAGTTGGACACAAATTAAACTGACTCAGGGCTTATCGTACACTAATCAGTAGGGTGGCTACCTTGACATAATTCACATTGCACCCCCACACTCTGCACATTTTGAACCGTTGTAGATCCCATAGTATCAAGCCTTTTTGTTAGCACTGCTACCTGAGCCGCTAACGATGTGAAAAAGTCCACTTCATAAACCCCCGTTGCCCTTCTCGGGGCTTGATTATCATTTGGATATTGGTAATTATTGGCCGCCATTGTCTCCACAATCTCATATCCCGCTGTGTGATGTTTAGCCATGAATGCCCCTCTAGATGCGGCATCTATACTCGAACGAGTTGGTCCGGATAACCCATTGTAAAAGGTCTGGATGGGAAGCCACTCTGGCAGACCATGGTGCGGGCATTTCCTCAGAAGATCCTTAAACCGCTCCCACGAGTCGTATAAGGATTCAGATTCAAACTGAACAAAGGACGTGATGTTATGCCTGAGCCTAGCTGTTTTGGCAAGCGGAAAGAATTTCGCCACAAATTTCTGTGCCAAGTCGACCCATGTAGTAATGGAGCCTGATGGAAGTGAATGAAGCCAGCTCTTGGCCTTGTCCCTTAACGTAAATGGAAACAACCAATTTTACGCCCATTCAACCCATTCTGAGTCGCCAAATACATGGTACAGAAATAACTACAACTTTATTATTACAACATATAAACTGTGAGTTTAAATACAATTATTGTCTTCTAGACAATATCCACACGCAAATAAATCCCCATCACAATTATTGATACATTATTTTACAAAAATGGTGAGGACTACAAAACAACTCTCTCTAGAACCTTCATTCCATACCCCGACTAGTACTCGCTACATTCTCGCCTCCTGAGAAGAAAAATGGAACAACAAGGAAAAGGGTGAGCTCAACTAGCCCAGAAAAGAACATTATGACTACGACAACATAGAGCAAATTATTGTTAGTCTTTAACAGGAAAAAATCTAATAGAATACAATAGAGAACCAGTTTTAAATCAACAACTGCAGCGAAAACAACAATTCATTAGAAGAGTTAAGTAGAGAATGCAATCTACTATCTTCTATATATGAATTTAAAAGTTCATCGTCGATATTTTATCCCTGTAACATCAATCAATATATATCTGGAATCAAATATTCATTTTTGCACTACAGGCCAAAGATATTCATCAGTTGGTCATGTTCATCTAAACACCTGTTCATCTTTGCACTACGGGCCAAAGATATTAATCAGTCGGTCATGTTCATCTCAACACTGCTCATCTTGCACTACTACGGGCCAAAGATATTCATCAAGAAATCATTCATCTTTGCACTACAGGCCAAAGATATTCAGTAATATCATCATTTAGGACTGAGGATGATGAAAAATATTTTAAAGAAAACGAATCCAGTGAAACAAAAGAACAAGTATTAAGGATTCGTACTTTAAATAATCCAAGTTCAAAAATACTTCATAAATAATTAGAGTGGAGTAAAATTCAAGAATGATCAAAACATGGATCCAATCAAAGCTAGTATCCAGAATAGATATTTTGGACAAAAAGAAGAAATTTTATTTTTCGGTGAATAGTGCCATATACGTGAATAGTGACGTATACGTGAATAGTAACTCCGACACCAAAAGATAGAAATTTCCCAAAAAACATCATCACGCTTCGTGAATAGTAACTCGTGAATAGTAACTCATGAATAGTAACTCATGAATAGTAACCCCGACATGAAAAAGATCCAAATTTGATAAAATTTCCAACCAATATTTTCAAGATAATGATATTGAAGAAATAATATCATTTTCGAATAAAATAACATCCCTTACCTCGAAAAGACATGACTTCTAGTTGAAACACCGGATATAGGCTATGACTTGAACTTGCAATCAGTATAGCAATACTCAAAGTATACTCAAAATACTCACAAGAATACGCCGATAATATAGAGAGAAAGCTACGATTTTGATTACCGACTTAGGTTGTTCTCAATCGTGACTCATATCCCAACCTTGGATAAGACGTTACAATGACACCTATCGGTTTACTATCGCACTAATATGGTGTCCCCTACGGAGAGTCTAGCCGGTGCATTCCACAAAGGAAGTCACTAGATAAAGGCTCAGTACCAAATTTATAGTTGAATTTTTAACTCCTCGAAGTTCAATAGAGCCATTCGATATGAGATTTTAGAAATGACTTTTGTCTGGGTTCAAAGTTGATACAAAATTTAATATCGGTCTTTGGGAGTAAACCAAGAAATTCTTCTTGAAATGCGTCAGGAAAAATCAATAACAATGAGAATATTATTCAAATCGACGTGTCTTTATTCAAATCCATAACATGGACTAAGAAAACTTGACATCCGTAATAAAACGAATGACTTCATGGCTTGATATGAAAATGTTTGACTACAATGGTTTGATTGCTTGAATTTGAATAATGAGTTGCTTAGGAATATGAAAACTAACAACCTTACGAAAGTAATCAATTTCGGCGATGATGAGTAGTTAACCTTAAAATCACATCGAAAGCAAATATCTCTATAGAAATAAGGTTAACAGGTAATGTGATAGTGCCAACCTGAATCAAGCAAGATTTCTAAACAACGGATGTAATGAAAGTTCTCCTAACGGAGTCTCCATGAATAGGTCAAAGTCTAATTTCTCCGTAGTCAAGTTCAAATGTTGAGCGTAAGCAAGAGAGATAAAAGAATGGGTAGAACCAGATTCTAGTAAGGTATAAACTTTGCAAGAATTTATAATTAACTAACCTGCTGCTACTTCGTTCGGGTTCCTCGTATTTTGACCCATCACGACAAACGCTCTTCCAGAAACCGTTGACTTTGACTTTTACGGGACATCCTTTTGAGTCACCATTCTCACTGGATCGGGTTTCGATACCAGTATAATCTCGAACGATATTTCCTTCATTTCCATAATTATAGCATACCTTAAACCTGTTGTGGGCGCCAATGATATTCCTCTTTTTCGCATTTGTAACATACGACCGGTGGTCTTTCTCCTCCTTGGAACCGATTTACATCTTGGCGCCGACGTCTTCACATGGTCGTTGTTGAATCTCCTCTTTTAAAATCTCCTCCCGACTCGCTTCTTCTATTTTCATGGCCACGATTACCACCAGAGTGGTTACCGCTTTGTTCAGTATTCTTCTTTCTCCATTTGGTTATCGTTATTCGATGATCGCTATCTTGATGATGATCACGGTTATGGTCCTCGGTTGAACGTACTCGTTATCTCGCTCTAACAACCGAGCCCGCTGACAACATCTGAATAGAGAGAAAATTTATGAGAAATGAAATATCGACATATGCCGGGTTTCAAACCTCTCAGAAACATCCGCGTCATACGTTCCTCATTCTCCACCAAATGAGGTGCAAACCTGGATAACTCCGCGAACTTCGCCTCGTACTGGGACACTGTCATGTTCCTTCATATGACGAATACTTTCAGGGAAGTACTTGTCATTGAACTGTTTCTGAAACGTCTCCCATGACATGCTGAGTGTAGCTGGATGGGTACGCTTCACAGATTCCCACTAGTAATCTGCCTCGTTACGGAACATAAAAGTAGCGAATGGAACTTTCTGTTCCTCCGTGCATCCCAAGACATCGAATATCTTAGTAATTTGTTTGACCCACGTCTTCGCGCTTTAATCGGATCCCGCTTTCCCTGCACTCGGTGGTCCCAACTCTTTAAAGCGCTTGGGTTGTGACCACCCGTGAATTGCTATCATTTCCTTTTGTATTTTAAACACGAGTCTCCTCGTCTCGATTTTGCATGAACTCGCAAAAAGCTTCTAAACATCCCTCGCTCATCATCTCGCTTTCGGTGGTGTTGTTCACAGGAGGTACATTGCTAGTACTGTTACGCGTTCTCCTCGTTGGTAAGCATGTGTATCTCCACGGTCTCATTTACTCCATTGTTAATATTCTCGGTCGACATTCTCAAATCTTGTCATAAAACAAGGGTTAATTAAGGAAATCAATATATCACATAATATCCCTATATACTAACCAACTAACAAATAAGCTTAGGTAGGACACACTAGCGAAGGATTTACTCGTCTCTCCCCTCTTATTCCTATTCCCCATCTCCGCCTTGAGATCATATCCCTAAGCTCGATATAAACCGTGGACGCCCCAAAATAGGTCCATTCCATCCAACCCATTCTGAGTCGCCAAATACATGGTACAGAAATAACTACAACTTTATTATTACAACATATAAACTGTGAGTTTAAATACAATTATTGACTTCTAGACAATATCTACACGCAAATAAATCCCCATCACAATAATTTGATACATTATTTTACAAAAATGGTGAGGACTACTAAACAACTCTCTCTAGAACCTTCATTCCATACCCCGACTAGTGCTCGCTACATTCTCGCCTCCTGAGAAGAAAAATGGAACAACAAGGAAAAGGGTGAGCTCAACTAGCACAGTAAAGAACATTATGACTAAGATAACATAGAGCAAATTATCGTTAGTATTCAACAGGAAAAAATCTAATAGAATACAATAGACAACCAGTTTTAAATCAACAACTGCAGAGAAAACAACAATTCATTAGAAGAGTTAAGTAGAGAATGCAAACTACTATCTTCTATATATGAATTTAAAAGTTCATCGTCGATATTTTATCCCCGTAACATCAATCAATATATATCCGAATCAAATATTCATCTTTTGCACTCACAGCCAAAGATATTCATCATTGGTCATGTTCATCTAAACACTGCTCATCTTTGCACTCACGGCCAAAGATATTAATCGATCGGTCATGTTCATCTCAACACTGCTCATCTTTGCACTACGGCCAAAGATATTCATCAAGAAATCATTCATCTTTGCACTACTGGCCAAAGATATTCAAGAATATCATCATTTAGGATCGAGGATGATGAAAATATTTTAAAGAAAACGAATCCAAAGTGAAACAAAAGAACAAGTATTAAGGATTCGTACTTTAAATAATCCAAGTTCAAAAATACTTCATAAATAATTAGAGTGGAGTAAAATTCAAGAATGATCAAAACATGGATCCAATCAAAGCTAGTATCCGTAATAGATATTTTGGACAAAAAGAAAAATTTCATTTTTCTAATGAATAGTGTCGATATCGTGAATAGTGACGATATCGTGAATAATAAGAATCAGACACCAAAAGATAGAAATTTCCAAAAAAAACATTATCACGCTTCCGTGAATAATACTCGTGAATAAGAACTTCGTGAATAGTAACTCGTGAATATTAACTCATGAATAGTAACTCATGAATAGTAACCCCGATATGAAAAAGTTCCAAATTTGATAAAAATTTCCAACCAATATTTCGGCATAATGATATTGAAGAAATAATATCATTTTCGAATAAAATAACATCCCTTACCTCGAAAGACAAGACTTCTAGTTGAAACACAGGATATAGGCTATGACTTGAACTTGCACCAGTATAGCAATACTCAAAGTATACTCAAAATACTCACAAGAATAATACTCGATAATATAGAGAGAAAACTTTAGTTTCGGTGTGATTTTCAATTCTAACCCAAGCACCCTATTTATAGGAAAATGCTTAGAATAACCAAAGTAGAAAATTTAATATAATAATAATATATATATTAATTTGTCACGCCCACTTAGAATAATCTGAATTCAGCAACTTAGCATGTGTTAAAGATGCCCACCAAACACAAAAAACGTTTTCTTATTTAAATTATTTTAAACTTCCAAAAATTAATTATTTCGGAGCTTCAGAACTTCAATAATTCATAATAAATAGCCCTTTTATCAGAAAATTCGAATCTCGCAACTTTTTATAGGAAATTCAATTCTCTACAACTTTACGTAAGAAAGTTTTTCCAAATTCCAAAATGTAAATTGGACAAGAAATCCACAAACAGACGATTTTACAAGTTTATAATCAAATTTCAAATAAGAAATGGGTCTACTGACACACAAAAAACTGTTTTTAATATTTATTGCAACAAAAATACTCTTTTTCCTCAGATACTCATATATCCCACATTCATTGTAAAAATATCACCATTATTATATTATTAAAATATAATAATATATTTAAATGAATTATTTTATCGAAAAAGATAAAATTTCAATTTTCAACAATTGTCACTTTAAAAATTTCTCCATCTATATCCACATAAAATTAATATTTTCCTCATCATATAAATCAATAATTAATTATTCACAAATAATATTACTGGAATCACAAGATCGCAACCGTGTAGTTCCAAGAAAGAGGGGCTTTCAATAAGAATTTCTCCTTCTCAAGCATGATTAGGTGACCAAACCTCTCCTTAGACATAACTTTCTAGACATTGCCAATAATGTTATCTAATAATATTATCAGATAATATGAATTATTGCTTCGATAATGGAAAATACTGTGTAATGACAATTTATTGAAACAACAATAATATAAAATATCAATGCAGCAATTATTGAATCAATAAAATAAAATACTGAATAGTAATTACTGTAACAATTATTGAGTAGTGTCTTCTTACGTAGGAATCAATAATTGGTGCAATACCGTGTGCTACTGTTCAACAACGCGTATTAGTGTGTTTTAACCACCGGGTATTCCAACAAAGATATACTTGGTAATAACTACGCCAGATTATTTATAAATAACTTATATTTGTCGTTTTCTTCATCCAATCGCTTTCCATTATGAGGCCCGCAAAAGACTGCACCGTCGTACGAATATTCCCCGACAGTACGAATATTCCACGACCAAACGAATATTTCCCGACAATAATGAATATTTTATAACCACTTGCTTATTCAAAATATTTGCGTATTTTACCCATAACTATCCACATTAATCAAATCAACCCTTACTATTTTAAAATAATAAATAGAGGAAAATAAATTTCATTTATTAATAATTTGGGGTCTTACAACCGGAGTCTGATGGCATTGTCAGACACTCCGTTGCATTTAAAGGTGTCACAGATCTCCACAAAATTTATCAGGTGATCATTGGGGTCATCATTCGGCAGTCCCCCAAACTAAATGTTGGTGAACATTTGAATGGTGCCCGGCTTGAACTCGAAATTAATGGCTTGGATGACGGGCCTTTGAATGCTCGCTTGGAGATTGTCAATACGAGGTATAGCGTACTCCCTCAGAGATTTCTGAAGTTCCTCAGCCATAATGATAGGAGCAGGTATGTCCTCGGGTGTGTCCTTGGATTTTTCTCTCCGCAGACGTCTGAATGTTCTATCAACCTCGAGATCGAGAGGAATTATATTTCGTCCCTTCTGAGGTGGCATAAACAATGAGGACTACCTAGAAAGAGAAATTAAACAGAAAAATCGGTTTAAAGTAAGATCGTAATAACTTAGTTTTAATATTGTAAAACAATTAATTCTAAGTCCCCGGCAACGGCGCCAAAAACTTGTTAGTTGATATCGCAATCGATAAACACGCGTAAGTATACGCAGTCCACAAGTAATATATGTAAGTTGAGTGTTGAACCCACGAGGACAAAGTCTTAACAGGAAATAATTACTAAGGCAAGTCGTTACTAATCTTATCTAAACTAGTAAAACAAGTTGTTGGTTAAGCTATTTCAAGAAGATTATAAACTTAAGAGAAGTAGATGTGTTAGGAAGTCAAGATAGGATTACAACTCCCCTAATGCATCGCCTAATCTTCTAACTCTCCTAAGTACAAATGAATCAAGGAATGGTCAACCGAGAACATTAATAAGCATAAGCTTCTGTCGAAGACCAAACGCATATCCCTAACCAACTAGAACACAATATGTCTATTGGTGACACTAACTAGGTCAAGGTCATTAAGCTAAATCTCAAGGTCACACAGGGCAAATAAGGATATGTATCCCGTTAGCATATTATGCACACAATCCGAAGTCATGGTCATAATAGGTGTTGTTGTATTTTAAAGATAGATAGTAACATCCATTTATCAATTTCCATCACTATCAATACCAATTTCATTATCAAGCAATCAGACATTAAACACCAAATACAACAACCTATTCTAAAATGATTCATTATATAAAATGAGAGAGAAAGTTGATTAAGCTAATCATAAGGTTACATTGCAATCCTAAAAATGGAGTTAGTTCATAACTATGGTACTAACAAGCATTTTCATTACATTAAACATTATCAGACAAATACAACAGAATGGGAGATTTGGAATAAGAAAACCCATGTTTGAAGTGTTCTTCCTCCAAATCTTCTCTTCACATGTAAACTCTGAGTTGTATGTCAGATGCAATAACCTTTCTTCCCTTCACGAGCTTCTTTCTCTTCTAGAAAAAAAGAGAATAAAATCCTATTCTAAGCAGTAATAAATTTTAGCTCTGATATCTATCTGATATCCGATCCCTTTAAAGCAGCAGTCTCGCTATCTATTTATACTATCTCCTTTCATCTAGGTCATTAAAGAGGAGCCATAGTTGGGGAACCGGAGCTCACGCTGCGGTGCGAGCCTAAACACTGCATGTGGCGCCGGGGCACCGTGGGTGGCGTTGGGGCGCCGTGAATGGCGCCGGGGCGCGACTTAAGATGGCATCGTGGCGCGACATCTGGCGCCAGGGCGCAACTTGAGATGGCACCGGGGCGTGACATTTGGCGTTGGGGCGCGGCTTTCCAGTAGCAAAGGAGCTTCTTCCGGCGCTGCGGTGCGGATGCATGAACTAGCAATGTCGCCGGGGCGCCATTTAACAGAAGAGTCAAGCAATGGCTGGCACTAGGGCACCAAGTTTGGTGTTGCGGCGCCATTTTCCAGTACAATGCTCAAACAAACTAAAATCATCTGCAATAGCCAAGCTGAAGAGAACTAAACGGATAAACAGTAAAAAAACTATGCAAGCTATCCAAAAGATAGAAAATAGGCAACAATAATAAGCAATAAAAAGGGCTAAAACGCGGGTATGAATCCCACTCAACAATATGAATAACTCATAATCATATTTGTGATTCTAAATTCCTCTTTGCACCCAGAACGAAGATAATTTTCATCACCTATCTTCACCTGAAACATCAAAAATCATGGTTATACCAAATCAAAATTCCTGCTCATAATCATACTAATAAATTCATCTTTGCACTACGGCCAAAGATATTCATTAACAATTCATCTTTGCACTAAAGGCCAAAGACATACAACTGTATTTTGGAAGAGTCAAGTAAAGTATGATATCTACTATTTTTTACAAATTAAAAGTGTATAATTAATATTTTATCGCTGAGACTCAGCTTAATGAATAATCCACATCATCGAATCATCCCTGCACTACGGCCAAGGATATTCATGTAATCATCAATGGTCATGATTATACCGAATAATCCTCGGTTATAATCATACCAATAAGCGCCCATCAATGCACTATGTGCCAATGAGGACTTTTACCACATCATCTATAACATTTCAGGTCATGATTATACCGAATGATCCCTGATCATAATCATACCAATAAACAGTTCATCTATGCACATAAGCCAAAGATACTCATCAATCAATAGTTCATCTTTGCACGTAAGCCAAAGATATACAACTATAAAACCAATAATCAACAGTCCATCTTTGCATGTAAGCCAAAGATATACAACTGTAAAACCAATAATCAACCGTCCATCCAAAGATATACAACTGTAAAACCAATAATCAACAGTTCATCTTTGCACGTAAGCCAAAGATATACAACTGTAAAACCAATAATCAACAGTCCATCTTTGCACGTAAGCCAAAGATATACAACTGTAAAACCAATAATCAACAGTCCATCTTTGCACGTAAGCCACAGATGACTTTCATCATAATATAAGCATGAGGATGATGACAATTATATGGGCATTAATCAAACGAAATCAAGGATAAATATTAAAGGCTTTAAATTTATCCAGAATTTAAAAATATCCAAATTGTCAACATGATACTGCTTTGTGGAGTAAAATTCAAGAATAATATTCATGTACCAAAAATAATTTGGACAGAAAAGAAATATATTTTTCGGGTGAATAGTACTTCGGGAATAATATCCCGTGAATAGTACCCCGACACGAAAAGTGTCCCGAATACCCGAGTGAATGATACTAGAGTGAATAGTAATCGGGTGAATAGTAACTCATGAATAGTAACTCGTGAATAGTACTCCGGCACAAAAAATGCCCCGAATACCCGAAAGAATAATACTAGAGTGAATAGTAACCGGGTGAATAGTAACCCATGAATAGTAACTCGTAATAGAAAAATACCAAAGAAAATGATATTTCATGACGAGTACAAAAGAAATGATATCCAGGATTAGTATAATAGAATATACGAAACTGCAAATGGATTTTCACCTGCCATCCGGTAATCTACGTAGACAGATCATTTCCACAATTTAATAAAGAATGAATACGAAGGATCATTCACCATGCATGTGGTAATCCACATAGACAGGTTATTCTAACAGAATAATAAAGAATGGAATAACAGAAGAATTCACCATGCATGCGATAAGCCGCATGATAGGTTATTCCAAATGTAATAATAAAGAATGGAGCGAAGTCATGCGTAATCCGCATGCATGGATATTCCAATGTAATAATAAAGAATGGAACCAGGTCATGCGTAATTCGTACAGACAGGATATTCCAACAGAATAATAAAGAATAGAATAACAACAGAATTCACTAGGCATGCGATAGACCGCACAAACAGGTTATTCCAACATAATAGTAAAGAATGAAATAACAGAAGAATTTCACCATGTATGCAGTACTTCGCATAGACAGGTTATTCCAACATAATAATAAAGAATGGAATAACAACCCTTGCGAGTATTGAAAGAAAATAACTCTCTTCATGAATACGAAAGAATAATACCCCTTACCTCAAAAGAAGACTGGATACTGGAATAGTGAGGTAGCAGACTTCTCTTCTTCTTTCTCTCCATAATTTTTCTCTATATTAATTGCTCTATAGCTTTAGTGAATTAGTGAGAAATGAAGGAATAATGAGCTTCTATTTATAGGAAAATATAGTTTCAATAATTGCACGTTTAGGGCTCAAAATATTACAGTATAATACCTTCCTCTTTTTCTTCATTTTTAATTTAGTCCTGCAAGTATTATCAAACTTGCACCACCTCCCCTAATAGTAAATCATGTGAATCAATAGTAAATTATGTGACTGAATAGTTCTAAACATGTGAAAAAATTAATTATAGTATCGTACCTTCAACTATACCTCCATGTTTAACTTAGTCATGCAAGTATTATCAATCTTGCACCAACTCCCCTAATAGTAAATGAATGTGAATCAATAGTACACACATGTGAACAAATAGTTATAATCATGTGAATCAATAGTAATTAATTGCTCATTTATCCGGTTAATTACGCGATTGGTCAATATAACCTCCAGACATCAATTATTATCAAAATAAATGTCGATTTTCACTAACACTAATAATTCCAACACAATAGAACTATCAATTTCATCTTTAATCAACATGAACTTATTCATCATTAATATTATAATTCACAATATTTAACAACCGTGTCGCTCCTGTGGAAGGGGGCTTTCAGATAAGGATTTCTCCTTATTGGCGCATGATTAAGTGACCAAACCTCTCCTCGACAAAACTTCTAGACATTGTCAATATTGCAAATAATAATATGAATAACTTTGCCGTCTCAATTATTGATTTAATAATATAACATATTATACAGATGATATTGTGACAATAATTGAATCAATAATATGAGAGATATAATGCAACAATTACTGTAGCAATAATTGAGTATAACTGAGTGACTTCTTACGTAAACATCAATAATCAATACTGTGTGCTACTATGCAACCACGCGTATTACTGTACTTTTACTACCGGGTAGTTCAATAGTTTTAACGGTAACACTTTCGCCGTTATTTTTAATAAAAGATAAATATGTCATTTTCTAAATACGACAATACTTCCGTTGGGGGATCCACCAATGATTATGCCGTCGAACGAATATTCTCTGTGAAAACGAATATTCCTTGACACAACGAATAACAACTTGCTTACTTTGTAAAATTTTCAAATATCACCCTTAACTTTAACCCTTTCTCAATTTAACCATTTACTAAATAAAATAATAATTATAAGAAAATTGAATACTTTCGTTTCATAAAATTCGGGATCTCATATAAGGGCTTGTGCTTAAATTCAATATGACTGCAATTTCACATAGAAATATAGTGAAGTTGGTTTTATTGATGATTACATGATGTCTATTGCATGTGGATGTTATGTAAGTAGGTCATAATACATTAAAAAATGGTTATGTCTACATTCGTGCTCTTGGCTAATTTCCTGTGATACGTGAATAATTTTGCATGATGGTGGTAATTAGATGAACTATTAAATGAAGTTAGGATCCCATTATTTCCAAATTTGATTTATTTCATTAATATTCTTCTTTTAGTTATTATTTGAGTTTAGAGTAATTAAAAATCATAAGCGTTCGTTTACGCATATAAAAATAGTGACATAGTTGATGCATAATAATTAAATTTTGAAACCATTCTCCGTGGATCGATACTCTACTTACTCTATATTACTTGTTGACACAATTTATTAATCAATCAAAATATTTTTCCTTAACTCATAATAATTTTTAAGTAATTATTATCATTTATCAAGATTTTTCAATCATTAATACCATATTTATATGAATTAAAAATCACTTAATTCCATTATCATTAATATTTATTTAATATTAAATATTAATGAAATTCTTAACATAATATTATATTATATTTATAATATCTCAAAGTATTTTTAATACTTTATTATTACCTTTAAATGATTTTAAAGTAATTAAAATCATTATTAAATAATTGTCATTAATATTTAATATTAATATATTTTCATGAAAAAATATCAAAAGTTATATTTTATAACTTAAAATATTTGTATAACCTTTAAACTATTTTTATATGATTTTTAAATCATTAATTATATTTTTCCATAATTTATTTAATACATTTCTTAAATAAATCAATTTATCATTGAAAGTAGTATGCACACAAGCCAATTATGATTGATGATAAAGCATATACTTTGTAACAATCTTATTCATTTATTAATAAAAAGTATTAATTTATTAAAGGCTTTTAATTATCTACGTGATGCTGCTTTATAATATGTGATAAACTCATAGTTTTAAGCAATGCTTTTATAATAATGATGATGATCATTCTAATGAGATCTAAATTCTTAGAAAGCTTAAAAACTAAAATAGTTCTCAATCGTTGGAATACTAAATTGGGGATTAGTAAATCTGGATAGATTAGTACATACGTTGCTTGCTTATTGGATGAGAATGATTGATCTCATGATCATTTATGTGGAGACACTAAAGCAAGTATGTAGGTGCTTATTAGAGAATAAGTTCACTAAATGTGACTCGCTAAGGAATACCTAATGGAGTTTTACTTGTCTGTCAATAGAAATTCTTATAGTGATAGTAGTACAAGTGATCCTTGGACTTGAGATCATCATAGTATCTTGTGTTTAATAAATTATACTTTGACTTATTCCTTAAGACCCTTAGGGTATATCAAAGGGTATGCTTTGGTATAATAAGTTGTACATGGAGATAATGTATGATCAATAAAGAATCTACCACTTCTAGTAATAGAAGAGAAATGTCTTATGTGATTCGATAAATGACAACCCAGTAGTCCTTGGCCAAGGCAGAATAAAATTAGAAAGGAATTTCAAATTTGCATTATTTGGAGTTGTGCATTTAAGAGTTGAAATACATATAATTAAATAAATTAAGACTTGACAGTAATTTTATGTCTTATATTTAATTGGGACATTGTATAATGGAAGGATTGAATTGTACGGTAACTATTTACTCAAAGGTTTGTTAATCGCTAGAGAGGCTTATCCCTATTGTAGAATAAATATTAGTTATTTAAATAAATTAATAGTTTAATTTATTTATTTAATAAGATTAGTAATGTTCTAATTGATTTATTCACAACCGGTTTAATATGGAGAACCTAAAGGGTCACGCCATAAAAGGAAGAATAATTATTTAAGAAGTTAATGGCATAATCGTAATAATAAGTTAAGTATATTTAATTTAATCTATGGTGATAGAATAAATTAAATAGCTTAATATTTATTATTTAATATTTTGGAAATATTAAATATAAATTAATAAGAGGAGTCTTATTATTATTATTACTATTATTTTTATTTAATTTCTAAAGGAGTTTATGAATTAATTAATAAAAGTACTCATATATATTAGGAGACTAATTAATTAAAAGAGTTTAATTAATTATTCCTAATAAGATTAGGAGCCTAATTAATTAGAGTTTAATTAATTAAAATAAAACTCAATTCCTTAATTGTTAAGAAGGATTGCCTACATCTATAAATAAGAGGAGTCTTATTATGGGTGGTAGTTGTTGTTAACTTTTTCACAAGATACATGATTCCAATTGTTGGAGAGTGCGCTCTTTTCTATGAGAGATAGAAAAACTAGGATTTTGCCAAATACTCATCTTCTTGAATGTTTCTTCTTCCTTGGTGGATCACCTCTAGAGGCCAAATACTTGGGTGGCTAACATTGATCAAAGGAAGGAACCAAACCCGGTGGATTCAAGTTGAACGCGAAAAGGATTGAAGGTGAACTTGTACCTGAGGAAGCTCGATTCTTCAAGGGTATGATTCTTGTTCTTTATCTTTTCGTTTAATTAATAATTGCGCATAAAGGATGATCCGGGTATATGGTTTGTAAAATTTTAAAACTCTGATTTTTTTCACGTTTTCGCTTATTTTGTACAATTTGATTGCGTTCATGAATATTACAAACCTAACAGTGGTATCAGAGCCAAACCTTTATGCAAATTATTAATTGTTTTAGTTTGATATGTATATTAATATGTGGTTAGAATAATTTAATTGGCCATAATTTTGTTGTATAAAATTTGTTTTTGTTTTTTTTTAAAAAAATTTAAAAAATTAAAAATAAAAAAAAAATTGTATCCTGTAACTTGCATAATATGAATATTTTATATATGTCATATTATTTCCGTGATTTCGCGATCATGGTGGTGCATCCAAGTGATACTTTTATACTTCCCTTATTACAGGTGATTCTTTTTAAAAGTTACAGGTGATTCTTTTTAAAAGGTTTCAGGTGATCATATCTTCTATATATATATATATATATATATATATATATATATTAATCAGCGTATAGTTAGTATTATTATATATAATATATAATATACTAGGGCGACGGTATATATATATATATATATATATATATATATATATATATAATATTCTTAATAATTTTAATCTTAAAATAAAAGGTTTATTTTACTTTTAAAATTGGATTTCATGCAAACTAATTAGATTTAGAATTGGATTCCATGATAACTAATTGGAGTTGAAATTGGATTTCATGTTTCCTAAAATAAAGGAGTTTATTTGTGAATAGGAGAGAGAATCCGTATTTCCTTAAATAAAGGAGTTTATTTAGATATGGAATAAGATTTCATATTATTCAAAATAAAAGAGTTTATTTGTGAATAGGAAAGAAAATCCGTATGTAAGACCTCGAATTTTATGAAATGAAAATATTCAATTTTCCTATAGTTATTATTCTATTTAGTAAATGGTTAAATTGATAAAAGGTTAAAGTTAAGGGTGATATTTGAAAATTTTGCAAAGTATGCAAGTTGTTATAAAATATTCGATTGGTCAGGGAATATTCGTTTTAACAAGGAATATTCGTAGAATCAAGCATAATCATTGGTGGACCCCACAACGAAAGTATTATGTCGTAGTTAGAAAATGACGTAATTATCTTTTATAAGCCATGAAAGTGTTACCGATTAAAACTGTTGAACTACCCGGTAGTAAAAAATGCGATGTCTGGCGTGGTTGCATAGTAGCACACAAGTATTGATTATTGATGCTTACGTGAAGTTACTCGATTATACTCAATTATTACTACGATGAATTGTTGCATCATATCTCTCGTATTATTGATTCAATTATTGTCATAGTATTATCTACATAATATTTTATATTATTAAATCAATAATTTAGACGACAGAGTTATTCATATAATTATTTTCAATATTAACGATGTCTAGAAGTTCTGTTAAGGAGAGGTTTGGTCACTTAATTGCGCACCAATAAGGCGAAATCCTTATCGGAAAGCCCCTCTTTCCTGGGAACTACCTGGTTGTTAAATATTGCGAGTTATAATATTAATGATGAATAAATTCATGTTGATTAAAGATGAAATTGATAGTTCCATTGTGTTGGGATTATTAGTGTTAGTGGAAATCAACATTTATTTCGATAATAATTGATGTCTGAAAGTTATATTGACCAATCGGGTAATTAATCGGATAAATGAGCAATTAATTGCTATTAATTCACATGCTAATAACTATGTGTTCACATGTGTGTACTATTAATTCACATGTATGTACTATTAGGGGAGGTTGTGCAATATTGATAATACTTGCATGACTAAATTAAAAATGAAGGTATAGATGAAGGTACTATAATGTAATTATTTTTTTTTCACATGTATAGAACTATTGAGTCACATGATTGTACTATTGATTCACATGATATACTATTAGGGGAGGTGGTGCAAGTTTGATAATACTTGCAGGACTAAATTAAAAATGAAAGAAAAGATGAAGGTATTATACCGAAATATTTCGAGCCCCAGAACGTGTAATTATCGAAACTATATTTTCCTATAAATAAAAGCTGATTCTTCCTTCATTCTCACCAATTCACTTAGACTCACAAGAGCAATTATAGAGAGAGAAGTTATAGAGAGAGAAGTTATAGAGAGAAAGAAGAAGAGAAGTTTGCTACTTCACTATTTCAGTATCCAGTCTTCTTCTGAGGTAAGGGATATTATTTATTTCATATTCTGAAGAGATATTATTTTTTGTTTTCGTATGAATATTATTTTCGTTCAATATTTGTAAGGAATATCATTTCGTTCAATATTCGTAGGAATATTATTTTCGTTCAACAGTCATAAGGGATATTATATTTTTTAGTATTCGTAGAAATAATATTTTCTTCTATACTCTGTAGTATGTGAGTAATATTATTTCGTTTCATATTCCTAATTCTACACTCATTCTGTTAAAGTATTGCTTCTATACTCTGTGAAATTTGTAGAATATCCTTGATATTTGCGCTTCATCCAGTATCTTTTTATGAAAATATTATTATGAGCTTTCTAGATAATTATTGATCTTTTCATACCAGAATACTATTCATGAGTTACTATTTATAGTTACTATTCACCCGATTACTATTCACTCAAATATTATTCACTCAGGTATTCGGGGTACTTTTCATGCCGGGGTACTATTCATGAGGTACTATTCCCGAAGTACTATTCATAGGGTACTATTCATGGGATACTATTCACCTAAAAAAAAAAAAATTTTGTCCAAATTATTTTTGATACATGAATATTATTCTTAAATTTTACTCCACAAAGCAGTATCATGTTGACAATTTGGATATTTTTAAACTCTGGATAAATTTAATGTCTTTAATATTTATACTTGATTTCGTTTGATTAATGCTTATATTATTTTCATCATCATCATGTTTATATTGTGATGAAAGTCATCTTTGGCTTACGTGCATAGATGGACTGTTGATAGGTATGATTATGACCAGGGATCATTCGGTATAATCATGACCCGTAATGTTACAAATGATGTGATAAAAGTCTTCATTGGCCCGTAGTGCATTGATGGACAGTTGTTGGTATGATTATGACCAGGGATTATTCAGTATAGTCATGACCATTGATGATTACATGAATATCCTTGGCCCGTAGTGCAAGGATGATTCGATGATGTGGTTTATTTATTAAGCTGAGTCTCAGCGATAAAGTTGATGAAAAACTTTTTAAATCATAGAATATAGTAGATATCATGCTCTACTTAACTCTTCTAATGGATTGCTTGTTCCGCTGCAGTTAAACTTGATATTTATTGTATTTTATCAGTTTAACACTGTTGAAGGCTAATAATAATTTATTCTGCATTATCTTAGTCATAATATTTCTTACTGGGCTAGTTGAGCTCAACATTTTCTTTCACTATTCTCTTTAGGAAATGAGAATATAGCTGGGACTGGTCGGGGAACAGATTGACGGTCCAGATGGTTGTTTTAGTAGTCCTCATTATTCTATGAAATAGTGTGATAATAATTAATGAGGACTCCATTGAGAATGGATATTGTCTAGAAGACAATATTCTTGTTTAAACTCTCAGCTATGTTTTGTCGTATATTATCCGACAGTTGTATAATTAAGTTTATATTTGATTTATGTACCATGTATTTGGCGACCCAAGATGGGTGATGTATACCTATTTTGGGGGCGTCACGCTGTATTTCCTTAAATAAAGGAGTTTACTTAGATATGAAATAAGATTTCATATTATTCAAAATAAAAGAGTTTATTTGTGAATAGGAAAGAAAATTCGTGTTTCCTTAAATAAAGAGTTTATTTAGATATGTAATAAGATTTCATATTATCCAAAATAAAAGAGTTTATTTTTACTTGGAATTGGATTCCATAATTAATTAAAATAAATGAGTTTATTTTGATTAAAGATTTTGATTAAAATAAAATAGTTTATTTTATTAAAAATTGGATAAATTAAAATAAAAGAGGTTTATTTTGATTTAAATTTGGATTAAAATAAAGGAGTTTATTTTGATTCAAAATTAGATTTTATGCTAACTAAATTTGCCCATTAAATGATATCAATATATATATATATTGAATGTTTATTATTCATGAGATGAATTTATTTATTGATGCATATGCAGATGTGTATGATAATAAATATGATTGATTATGGACTACTAACCAATGTGATTGGATTTTACTTTAGTTGAATGCATGAATGTATGGGTTTTATCAAAGGGGTCTGCATACCTCGTCTTCTCTAATTTTTCTTAATATAAATTCTATCTCCCTCCTATGTACTCCCCCTTGACTGTTGATCAAGGTTTCTATTTATTTTAAATAGTTTTGTAATAGAAATAGTTAGAATTAATTTTGAAGAATTGGAGATCAAGGATCAAGGAGCGCTTGAAGACCCGTTTGTAATGGAGCCCGGGTTTAAATATAATAGTTATATTTAAATATTAATTCTTGCACCCCTCGGGTTTGACCTTTTGGTTCACTTGGCGGCTCTAGTGAACCAAACTAGAATAAAAGTTCATAATCAATCCGGGTAGAATATAGTATTCTATATGTGCATGCTTATACTATATATATATTATATATTATACAAACATGTTTCGCATGTTAATTAATATGACGCGTATTATATATATATATATATATATATATATATATATGTGTGTGTGTGTGTGTGTGTGTGTGTGTGTGTGTGTGTGTGTGTGTGTGTGTGTGCATGCGCGCTAAACAAGATGAGACAAATTAATTACATTCAAACCCCTCAATTTTTTATATTAAGTTCTAAGCGTTCAAATATATTTGGAATATCGAACGTCGCCTTCTAGCATAATAAAAATAATAGAGTATCAATTAATTATTAGAAGTTTGTTGTGTCACCACAAGGCTTATCTTAATTCTTTGAGATGTTAATTTTATCACATTTGATGCTTATAAAGAAAATTGAGCAATGTTGTTTTTTTGTGTCACCACAAGGACAATATTTTTCTTTTTTGAATATATGGAGTGCTAGGTTGGACTTAACCTGGATAATTTTGATTCGGATGTGCCACCACTTGATCAAAATAATCTAAGAGACAAAATACAAGGAGTTGCATAGTTGATGTAATTGACAAGAGTTGTCTACCTATTTATCTATATATAGTTTGTTGTGTCACCACAAGGCTATATACATTTGAAATGAGATCCTTATTCTCACTAGAAAATCTTTAATTAGATTTTGTCGAACTATATAAGTGAGGGTAATATAGTTTGATGGAAATAGTGGGATATACCAATTTAAAACAAGACCTATTTTATTTTGGTAATTAATAAAAGAATGTATGCTAAAATGTTGTTAATTACAAATTCATTTACAGAATTTTACAATGTCTAAATTACTATCGTTGCGTAGCATGTTAGATGCTAAATTAACCGGACTGAATTAAACGGATTGGTTAAGGAAATTGAGAATAGTTCTCATAGCTGAAAAGCTATCTTATGTCCTTAATACGCCTATCCTTGTAATGGTTGCAGACAATGCCTCTGAGGAAGAGATTGTTACTTTTAGAAAGTGGCAAGATGATGCATAGTTGGCTCAATACATCATGCTCGCATCCATGAGTAACAAGCTTCAGCGTCAGCATGAAACTGTGGATGCTCCTATTATATTCCTACACATCAAGTAGTTGATGGTAAGGAAAGTAGGACTGATAAATATTAGATATCTAAGGAGCTCTTCCGATCTAGAATAACCGATGACACTACTGTACAGACAAAAGGTCCTAAACATAATCAATTTGATTGAACAATTAGGACAACGAGTTTTGTCATGGATGGAGAATTGAGCCAAGATTTGATCTTGCACTCACTCCCGGACTCCTTTCACAATTATTGTGAATTTTTCATATGAACAAGCTAGATATCACACTACTATAAAACAGTAAATAGATAACGCGTAAAAAACGTTGTAGAAGGTCTTACAGAAACGTCGTGGTTAAGGGTGTCATCTATTTGACACATTTATACAACGTTTTTAAAACGTTGTAATTTGACACATTACACTTCGTTTTTTTCTTTAAAAAACGTTGTATATTTGTTTTCCATAAATTCTTGGATGCTTGAAAACGTTGTAGATGATATGATTCCACAACGTTTTCTGGCTTAAAATGTTGTGGTTTGGTACATCAGACAACGTTTAGACTTATTTATACAACATTTATAAAGTGTCATCTATTTAGACTACTTTATACAATGTTTTTAAAATATTGTAGTTTGACTTTAAAATGTTGTAATACATAATGTTGTAATAGTTGTGGTTCACCTATATTTGAGTTTAAACTAATAACTACAATGCACAGTATAGAATGCATAATTATATATTAGAAAATGCAAGTTAATCCAATTAAAGCACGAAACCAGATTCCAAAAGTATATATATATATCTTAAAGTTTCTCTTAATCTATAAGTGAAACACTACTATTATTACATAGGTAAAACCATATAAGAACAATCACTAATATCACCAATGCGACGGCTCCTGCAGCACCTCCCAGTACTGCTGCAAGAGTCTTTGACATTTTGTAATGGCGCCACTTTAGCTTTGAAGTTAGGTAGTGATGATATAGGAATATTTATGCATTGAACCTGAAATATCTGTGACAAACATTAGCAGAAGCGTGACAGGAAAAAAATAGAGCATGCCAATTGGAGGCAGGCGGTAATGTATAAACAAAATATGATGAGAAGTATATTTATGACCATAACATAACAATTCAAATATATACAACCGTAACATGACAAAATTAACATTTTCTAGCAAGTGATAAACATTAGTACAGAAATTAATGATGAGGTAAGAAGAGAACTTAAAATAGGAACAATAATCATAATACATACTTGTGCTCAAAACACCAGCAAGAAGACCATCTGTATGAAAGGTCTTGATTAGATAATACGCCAAAAATACATAATTCCAAACAAATGACATAGTAAGCAGTAATTTAGTTCAATAAATTAGTAGTTATTAACATTTACCACTCTTCTCAGCACGATCAATGAACTCATTGAACCCTTCCATAAGGTCTGACATACAAATAAAGAAGGGATTAAACATTTTAAACTTTCATGATTAGTTTGTCTTAGACAAGCCAAATTTGAATAATTATTGACTTTTTCTAGAATCCGAGTTAGTTTTATATTATTAGGCACATTGACATACAAATAAAGAAATGGAAACATTTACCTTCACAAAAGGTGGGGCTCCGGGTGCAGGACAACGATACAATGTTCCAGCCATGGGGTATTTTAGTGGAGGATGGGATGACTTTGGCTTTTCAGTGGTAGGTGGTGCAGCCGAAACTGTAGGAAAGGTAACTAGACCAGCAGAAGCAGGAGCAGCCTGTGCTTTAGGCAGTTAAGATGGAACCATAGCTCGTGGAGAATGGGACTGCATCATAACATATGGAGCTGTAACCGGTGGCTGTGGTAAAGCTTCCTTTTTCCTTATAAAGACTTCAAAGTCCCATTGCTTTAGCTGCAGCTCCATAATGTCTCTTGAATACACAAGCCTACCACGAAAAATAATAATTACTCCACAAGGAAAAGAAAATTGTACAAGTTCAAATTTAAGGATTATTAATAAGATTGTACCAAAATGGGAACTACATGAGCAGTCCGTCTTTTAACATGTCTTTCTTCTTTCCTAGTTGCAACTACCTGCAGTATTGAAGTTTGTCAAAACAAAATTACCATGTCATGCCATAAGAAACAATGCATCTAAAGGCCCCCATCCCTCAATTTCTTTCAGCACTAGAGGCAAGAGAGTGAAAGCACTATTTAAATGCATGCTAGACATAGTAGAACTTATATGAAGAAGTTACCCTGAATTCATTAAATAGTATTTGCTCTTCCTGCAGCAAAGCAAACACATCCACCCTTTTGCCAGCATATTTCAAGGAATATCAAACAACAGAGAGTTCGTCCAAATTTATTTCTTGACATTAGAATATTATACGTGCCTGAGAGTGAGAACAGATCTGTTTAATCACATTTTCTTCTCAATTACAAACATAATATATGTTAAAGATACTATGCTTGGCAGCCGCTATTGTCTAGTGTATATAGTTTATATATATCTTCAGCTTCAACTTTTCTCCCACTTACATTATACAACACTTGAGCACTAGCATTCAGTTATATACATCAAATAGCGAAAGGCCAGCATTTGAAGCCTTATTCCAATAATTTCACCAAATATCCTCTAGTGTTTTCCAGGCTAAAAAGTTTAGATATCCATGGTACATGACCAAAATTAAAAGCATTTAATGCACCTTCTAATCTTAATTTCCTGACTAGAAAAATAAGATATTTACAGACCTATGCAAAAAAGTAATGCAGTTCATAGGCAATTCTGTCTTGCATATTAACCCATGATCATAATAGACGAACCAATCCTCCTGGTGTAAGAGACGCTAAATCATATCTCATAAACCAAAAAATAGGACACGCGTTCCCTAGTTTACAAAAGTCGCAATATTGAAGGAGATCAAAACTTAAATTAGAACAGTGAGAGAAAACACAAGTTAGTTACCATACCTTCTGGAGGCTGAGCTAGTTTCCGATTCTGAGGAGACGTCATTTCTTTCTTCAGTTGAGTTAATATATCCTCCATCATGTTTTCCCTTTGCCAATCGAACAGCATGGGAAAAAGTCTTGGATCAACCTGGTAATTTGGTATCACATTAGCTTATTTTACAACATATCATGGCATAAAACATAATCCGAGAACACAATACTTACAATACCAATTTCCTTATTAACACAACTCATGTTTATCGGAGTTTGAAACCTTACAGTTGGTTTATCAGGATATTCCAGACCACAGAAAAGTTTCAACTGATAGATGCGCCCTTCATGAACAGTCTGGCATACATTTAATAAGAGTAAGAAATCAGTTCCCATCCTTTGTAGTGCATTCTTAACAATCACCAATGCCATCATCAAGATCTTAATCTCAAACATAGAAGATAATTGCACAAAAAAGAAGCTATATTACAACTGATACTTTCTAGTTTTATTATTATTGTTAATACAATCTATTTGGACTATTAATGCATGTGCTAGTAAAAAGGCTTCAGTTGGTAATTATGTGGTCAAGTCAAATGTTATATATAATCTAACAAGTTAAAATGGCATCATTTAAGAATATATATAGATAGAGCTCGATTTGCAGGTAACATGTGATGTAGTGATGATATTAGAGTTTATAAGAAAGTGTTTATTAATTTAATCAGACAATAATGGGCAAAAGGCATTCCTGCCTGGTTTCCTCATAATTCCACTTTTCACCCACATGTTTAAATTTGATCATATTGCACCAGTCTTTAATACTTTCAGATACTTTTTTAATTGCCCATTTTCACCAGACCCGGGAGAATCCATTAACATATTCCAGCAAGTAAAACCACAAGTGATATTCGGTTGACAATTTAGGGGAAACAGAATCAGAAAATAAGTGCTCCCTTGCCCCAAACACTTTCCCACTCACTATACATGTGACCTCATCTGACGCCCCAAAATAGGTATACAAAAAATGACGACACAACAAATAAATTGTGAGTTTAAAAACAAATATTGTCTTTAGACAATATCAACACTCAAATAAGTCCTCATTACAATTATTGATACACTATTTTACAAAATAGTGAGGACTACTAAAATGACTTTCTAGAACCTTCATTCCATACCCATTTAGTAGGCATAGCTAGCTATTTCTGCGCTCACGAGAAGAAAAATGGAACAAAAAGGAAAAGGGTGAGCTCAACTAGCCCGATAAAGAATATTATGACTAAGATAATATAGAACAAATTATCGTTAGTCCTCAACGAGGAAAAAAATCGATAGAATATAATAGACAACAAGTTTTAAATCAATATTAGCATGTGAAATAATAATTCATTAGAAGAGTTACGTAGAGAATGAAATCTACTTTCTTCTATGAATTTAAAAGTTTATCATCAATATTTTATCCTGTAACATCAATCGATATACATCTTGAATCAAATATTCATCTTTTTTACTTTCTGAGGACCAAAGATATTCATCGATTGGTCGTATTAAATCAACACACATGTACATCTTTGCACTACGGGCAAAAGATATTCATAAGAAAATCATTAATCTTTTTTCTACGGCCAAAGATATTCGATAATATCATCATTTAGGGTGAGGATGATGAAAAAATATTTAAAAAAAAGCGAATCGGTGAAACAAAAGAACAAATATTAAGGATTAAGTACTTTAAACAATCAAGTTCAAAAATACTTCATAAATAATCATAGTGGAGTAAAATTCAAGAATGATCAAAACATGGATACAATCAAAGCTAGTATCCATAATAGATATTTTGGACAAAAATCGAAAATTTAATTTTTACGTGAATAGTTAATCGTATAATAAGTGAATAATAGTGTAGTATCGTGAATAGTTGTAGTATCGTGAATAGTAACCCCGACACTAAAAAACAAAAATTTTACAAGAAAAATCTTACCAATATTCGGCATAATGATATTGAGAAGAAATAATATCATTTTAAAAAAATAACATCCCTTACCTCGAAAGAATAGTACTTAAATTTGGAATATAGGATATAGTCTTTGAAAGAACTTTGCATAGTATAGCAACACTCAAAGTATCAAAAAATACTCACAAGAATACTCGATAATATAGAGAGAAATCTTTAGTTTACGGTGTGATTTTCAATTCTAACCTAAGCACCTATTTATAGGAAAATGCTTAGAACACCAAGCGAGAAAATTTAATAAAATAATAATATATTTATATAAATTTCCTCGCCCACTTTTACCAACTGAATTCAGCACTTTGCACACATGTTAGTGGGGCCCACAAATAAAAAAAAAAGCGTTTTTATTAAAAAAAATATTTAAAACTTCAAAAATCAATTATAGGAACTTGAACTTCAATAATTCATAATAAATAGCCCTTTTATCAGAAAAATTCAAATCTTATGTCCATTCCATAGGAAATTCAATTCTCTACAACTTTGTAGTTTTAAGTTTTCCAAATTCAAGCGAGAACTTGGCCAAGAAATCCACATACGAGACGATTTTACTGATTTATAATCAAATTTCGGTCGAGAAATGGGGTCCACAAACATGAAAAACATGTTTTAAATATTTTAGTAACAAAAAATACTCTTTCTCCTCATATATTCATATATCCCACATTCATTGTAAAAAATATCACCATTATTATATTATTATAATATAATAATATATTTAAATGAATTATTTTATCGAGAAAAGATAAAATATCAATTTTCAACAATTGTCACATTAAAAATTTTCTCCATCTATATCCACATAAAATGAATATTTTCCTTATCATATAAATTAATAATTAATTATTCACAAATAATATTCTGAGAATCATCAATATCTTGATGACGGTAGTTCTAAAGAAAGAGGGGCTTTCGATAAGGATTTCTCTCTTCTTGGTGGCTTGATTAGGTGACCAAACCTCTCCTTGAGGCGAGAACTTTCTAGACATTGCCAATAATGTTATCTAATAATATTATTCAAATAATATGAATTATTGATAGATAATGGAAAATATTGTGTAGTGACAATTATTGAAACAATAATAATATAAAATATCAAGCGTAGCAATTATTGAATCGATAAAATAAAATATTGAGCATTAATTACTATAACAATTATTGAGTAGTGCCTTCTACGTAAGAATCAATAATTGGTGCAATACTGGTGTCTTCTTGTGTTTTAACCACCAAGAGTATTTCAACGATATTACTTGGTAACAACTTCGCCGATTATTTATAAACAACTTATACTTGTCGTTTTCTTCATCGATCGCTTTTCGTTATGGGGCCCCACAAAAAATTTTAGTAAATACGAATATTCCCAAACGGTAAGAATATTCCACGACCAAACGAATATTCCCAAAACAACAATGAATATTTTATAACCACTTGCTTATTTGAAATATTTAGCATTTTACCCATAACTAACCACATTAATCAAATCAACCCTTACTATTTCAAAATAATAAATATAGAAATTCAATTTCATTTATAATAAGTTGGGGTCTTACTGACCTCCCCTCCTTATGAAATTTCGTCCTCGAAATTGGCGTACGTACACTGGTGTTTTGAAAAGGTGAGGATACCTCGCTTTCATTTCGTTTCAACTCCGGTCATTTCCTCTATAGCATGGTTCCTCCACAAAACTTTGACTTGTGGTATGACCTTTGTGCGTAGGACATGCTCCTTTCTATCCAAGATCTTGTGGTACCTCCTCATACGTTAAATCTTGACTATTTAAATGCAGTTCTAACTTCGATAGCGTGGTTCGGGTCTTTCACATATTCTGAAGCACGGATATGTGAAAAACATTATGAACACGAGGCATACTTGGAGGTGTAGCGAGTCTATAGGCCACATTTCCTACTCGGTCGAGAATGCGAAATGGACCGATAAATCATGGATTGAGCTTTCCTCTTTCCCGAATCTTGTAACTCCCTTCCATGAAGCAACGCTGTGACAATACATGATCCCCGATACTAAATTCCACGTCCTTTCGATGAAGATCCGCATAACTCTTTTTATCGATCTTGTCTTTGTTTTGTATCGTTGTCGAATCATTTGGATCTTTTACGTAGTAATACGTACTGACTCTGGTCCCAACAATGTTGCTTCACCCACCTCATCCCAACATCTTGGAAGCGACACTTTCGTCCATATAATGCTTGAATGGAGCCACACTATACTTGCACGATAGCTTTGTTGTTGTAGGAGAATTCCACCGATGGTAAATACTTATCAACTCCTTTGAAGTCTAGGACACGAGTCTTAATAGATCTTCAAGAGTTTGAATAGTCTCTCTACGATTGTCCGTCCGTTTGAGGATGGTATCTTAAAGCTGAGATAAATAAATCCGTGCCCATAGCTTTTTGCAAGCTAACCCAAAATCGTGAAGTGAATCTTGGGTCACGATCCAAAACTATGGATCTTGGCATGCCATGCAATCTCACAATCTCATTTACATACATCTGAGCAAGGCGTTCGAGGAATAAGTCTCCGTGTCGGCAAGAAATAAGCGGACTTGGTTAATCTATCAATAATAACCCAAATAGCATTTATGCCTTGAGAAGCCGTGGGAAGACTCATGTGAAATCCATGGTAATGTGTTCCCACTTCCATTTCGGAATCTCGAAGTGGTTCTGATGGACCCTTAGGCACTTGATGCTCGCCTTTACCGTTGACAAGTTAAACACCTCGAGATAAACTTTGTGATCTCTCTCTTCATATTGTTCCACCAAAATGTATGTCGAAGATCACGATACATTTTGGTACTTCGAGATGGATTGCAAGCGGTGTATTGTGTGCCTCCATCATGATCTTGTACTTCAAATCGAGTCGTTAGGAACACACAAAGTGCAGAGTGGACTCAAAGTATTCCTTCTTCATCGATTCTTGCTTACGGAATAGCACCTTCTTGTACTTTCTTCTTCACGCGCATCGACTCAAGGTGCGTGGCTTGAGCAACTTTAACTTTTTCGATTAAAGTTGGTTCTATCGTATACTTGACATCATCGCATGGGTCCCCGAGTCTTGAATTCTATCTTCATCTTTTGTAAATCACACAAAATGGGCCTTTGTGTTGACAACATCGCTTTTCGTTCCGCATATGATCTTACTACTCAGCAGCGTCGGCTACCACGTTCGCTTTTCGGGATGGTATTGAATGGTGTGGTCGTAATCTTTCAATAGCTCGAGCCAGCGTCGTTCTTGCGTGTTGAGTTCCTTTTGGGTGAAGAAATATTTGAGGCTTTTATGGTGCGAATATATCTCCACTTTCTCCCCATATAGATAGTGCCTCCGGATCTTTAGCTTGAAAAGCATTGCTGCATGACTCTAGATCATGAGTAGGATAATTCCTCTCATATTCTTTAAGTTGTCGTCGAGGCATAGGCTATGACTTTCCCATGTTGCATGAGAACACATCCTAACCCTTTGCACGAAGCATCATTTGTAGATAACAAATCCATCCGATCTAGATGGTATTGTCGAGCAGTCTTAGAAATGAGTCTCCTCTTAAGCTCTTGAAAACTCTTCTCGCATTCCTCGCTCCATGAATTTTGTATCTTTGAGTCAATTTGAGTTAATGGAGTAGCGATTCGAGAAAACCCTTCCACGAATCTCGATAATAACCGACTAAGCCCGAAAGCTACGTACTTGGTCGCGACTTTGGTTGCTCCCAACTTTGTATTGCTTGATCTTCTTTGGGTCAGCAGATACTCCATGTTTTGACACCACGTGCCCGAGGAATGCTACTTCCTCAAGCGAACTTCGCATTTCTTCAACTTGGCATATAAGCTTGTTTTCACGAAGCCTTTGAAGTACCGACTTCAAATGGTGCTCATGATCTTCACGACTTTTGGAATATATGAGGATGTCATCAATAAAAACAACAATGAAGCTGATCAAATATTCTTGAATACTCGGTTCATCATATCCATGAAAGCGCGGGGAGCATTAGTCGATCAAAAGACATGACTAGAATTCATAATGCCGTCTCACAGGAGTTACGAAGGCGGTCTTTGGAATATCCTCGATTCTAATCTTGGTGATGATATCGAGCGAAGATCGATCTTTGAAAAGAATTGTGCTCCTTATAATTGGTCAAACAAGGTCATCAATGCGAGGTAGCGGATACCTATTCTTGATGGTGACATGGTTTAATTCCGATAGTCAATACAAAGTCGCATACTCCGTCTTTCTTCTTTACAAATAAAATAGGAGCACCCCGAGGAGATGTACTGGGGACGAATGAAAGCGATGTCCAACAACTCTGTAGTTGGACCTTTAACTCACGAAGTTCAATAGGAGCCATTCGATATGGGGTTTTAGAAATGGGCTTTGTACGGGTTCAAGATCGATAAAGAATTCAACTTCACGTTACGGGGGTAGGCCAGGAAGTTCTTGAAATCGTCGGAAATTCACTAACAATAGGAATATTATTCAAATCGGCGTGTCTTTATTCAAATCCATAACATGGGCTAAGAAAGCTTGACATCCATTTTTTAATAAGCGAATGGCTTTATGACTTGATATAGCGGTGATTGATTTTAGTGGTTTAGTTGCTTGAATTCGAACAACGGGTTGGTTAGGAATATGAAAACTAATGACCTTACGAAAACAATCAATTTTGGCATGATGAGTAGTTAACGATCAATCCCTAAAATCACATCAAAAGCAAGTATCTTTAAAGAGATAAGATCAGCGAGGTAATGTGATGGTGCCAACTTGGATCAAACAAGATTTATAAGCGAGTGGATGTGATGAAAGTTTCTCTAGCGGAGTCTCCACGAGATAAGTCGAAGTCTAATTTCTCGGAGTCAAGTTTAAGCGTTGAGCACAAGCGGGAGAGATAAATGAATGGGTATGCCGGTATCTAGTAATGTATAAACTTTGCAAGAATTTATGATTAGCTTACGTGATCACCTCGTTTGGGTTCCTTGCATTTTGACCGATCGCGACAAAGCGCTCTTCAGGAGCCATTGACTTTGACTTTTTGGGATGACCTTTTGAGTCACCATCCCCCTTTGGACTTGGTTTCGCTTCTACCGTCTGATCTCGGCGATATGTCCTTCCTTTCCACAATTATAGCATACCTTGAGCTGTTGTGGGCGGTTTGGGTGATATATATCCCTCTTTTCGCATTTATAGCATCTGATCGGTGGTCGTTCTCCTCCTTAGAACCGATTCTTCTTTGGTCTTTGGCGTCTTCACATTGTCATTGTTGAATCTCCTCTTTTAAAATCTCCCAGGCTCGCTTCTTCTATTTTCATGGCCATGATTACCACGAGTGGTTTAGCTTTTGTCGCATTTTTCTTTCCCCATTTGGTTATCGTTGTTCAGATATTTTTGCTATATCACCGGTATGACCTTGGTTGTGGTCCCTCGGTTGAGCGTACTCGTTATCTCGCTCTAATAATTGAGCCACATTGACAACATCTGAATATAGAGAAAATTTATGAGAAATGAGATATTGGCGTATATCGGGGTTTTAAACCTCTCGAAACATCGCGTCGTCATCGTTCCTCATTCTCCACCAAATGAGGTGCAAAACTGGATAACTCATGAACTTCGCCTCGTCTTTGGGACACCGTCATGTTGTTTTGCTCGATCTAATAAACTCTACCTCCTTCGTATAATGAATACTTAGGAAAGTACTTGTCATTGAGCGATTCTGAAAGCGTTTCCCAAGACATCTTGAGTGAGTGCAATTTGGATGGGTGCGCTTCTGATTCCCACCGATGTAATCTGCCTCATTCACGGAACATAAAGGTGGCGAATGGAACCTTACATTCCTCCGTGCATCCCAAGACATCGAATATCTTGGTAATTTGTTTGACCCACGTCTCGCCTTAATCGGATCCGGCTTTCCCAGAATTACGGTGGTCCCTGACTCTTTGAAGCGCTTTGCATTTTGTGACAAACCATGCGTTCTTATCATTTCCACCTATATTTTGTACGAGTCTCCTTAAATGCGATTTTGCATGAGCGCAAAAAGCTTCTAAACATCCCATCGTTCATCGTCGATCGGTGGTGTTGTTTACGGGAGGAACATTCTTCGGCTGTTGCACGTTTCTCCTCATTGGTGAGAGTAAAGGTGTCTCCACGGTCTCATTTACTCCCTTTATTAACATTCTCGATTGCCATTCTCAAATCTTGCCATAAAACAAGGGTTAATTAAAGAAATTAACATATCACATAATATCCTATATTTATGACTTGACCAACCAAAATAAGCTTAGGTAGGACACACTTAGCGAAGGATTTACTCGTCTCTCCCCTCTAGTTCTATTCCCGATCTCGCTTGGAGATCATATCCTAAGCTACGATACCAGCATTGTGGCGCCCCCAAAAATAGGTATCTGACACCCATTACGAGTCGCCAAATACATGAGTGCGAAACAACTACAACTTTATTAATCTGATTGTGTCGTGCAAAATACGACAACACATAAGCTGTGAGTTTAAAAACAAATATTGTCTTCTATACAATATCAACACTCAAATAAGTCCTCATTACAATTATTGATACACTATTTTACAAAATAGTGAGGACTACTTAAATGACTTTCTAGAACCTTCATTCCATACCCAGAGCTAGTACTCATTTACATTCTCGCCTCACGAGAAGAAAAATGGAACAAAAAGGAAAAGGGTGAGCTCAACTAGCCCGGTAAAGAATATTATGACTAAGATAATATAGAACAAATTATCGTTAGTCCTCAGCGAGAGGAAAAAATCGATAGAATACAATAGCAACAAGTTTTAAATCAATATTATGTGAAAAATAATAATTCATTAGAAGAGTTACGTAGAGAATGAAATCTACTTTCTTCTATGAATTTAAAATTTCATCATCGATATTTTATCCCTGTAACATCAATCGATATACATCTTGAATCAAATATTCATCTTTGCTACTCTGAGGCCGCGAAGATATTCATCGATTAGTCGTATTCATCTCAACACACTGTACATCTTTTTTGCACTATGGGCCAAAGATAGATATAAGAAAATCATTAATCATCTTTGCACTATAGGGCGAAGATATTGATAATATCATCATTTTAGGGTGAGGATGATGAAAAAATATTTTAAAGAAAAGCGAATCGGTGAAACAAAAGAATAAATATTAAGGATTCGTACTTTAAGCAATCGAGTTCAAAAATACTTCATAAATAACCATAGTGGAGTAAAATTCAAGAATGATCAAAACATGGATACAATCAAAGCTAGTATCCATAATAGATATTTTGGACAAAAAACAAAAATTTAATTTTTTTATGTGAATAGTGTAGTATTAGTGAATAGTATCATGTATCGTGAATCTTAGGTATCGTGAATAGTAACCCCAGAACACTAAAAGACAAGAATTTTCACAAGAAAAATCTTACCAATATTCGGCATAATGATATTAGAAGAAATAATATCATTTTAAAAAAAATAACATCCCTTACCTCGAAAAGAATAGTACTTAATTTGGAATATGGATATAGTCTTTGAAAGAACTTTGCATAGTATAGCAACACTCAAAGTATCAAAATACTCACAAGAATCGCTCGATAATATAGAGAGAGAAATCTTTAGTTTACGGTGTGATTTTCAATTCTAACCTAAGCACCTATTTATAGGAAAATGCTTAGAACACAAAGCGAGAAAATTTAATAAAATAATAATATATTTATATAAATTTCCTCGCCCACTTTTTGGTCTGAATTCAGCACTTTGCACATATTAGTGGGCCCACTAAAAAAAAAAAATTTTTTTTATTAAAAAAAATATTTAAAACTTCAAAAATTAATTATTAGGAACTTGAACTTCAATAATTCATAATAAATAGCCCTTTTATCAGAAAAATTTGAATCTTATGTCCATTCCATAGGAAATTCAATTCTCTACAACTTTGTAGTTTTAAAGTTTTCCAAATTCCAAGCGAAATTATTAAAGAAATCCACATACAGACGATTTTACATGTTATAATCAAATTTCGGTCGAGAAATGGGGTCCACAAACATGAAAAACATGTTTTAAATATTTTTAGTAACAAAAAATACTCTTCCTCCTCATATATTCATATATCCCACATTCATTGTAAAAATATCACCATTATTATATTATTATAATATAATAATATATTTAAATAAATTATTTTATCGAGAAAAGATAAAATATTTATTTTCAACAATTATCACATTAAAATTTTCTCCATCTATATCCACATAAAATGAATATTTTCTTATCATATAAATCAATAATTAATTATTCACAAATAATATTACGAGAATCAATATTGTGTGACGGCGGTTCAGGAAAAGAGGGGCTTTCGATAAGGATTTCTCTTCTACTTGGCGCATGATTAGGTGACCAAACCTCTCCTTAGAGCGAGAACTTTCTAGACATTGCCAATAATGTTATCTAATAATATTATTAATAATATGAATTATTGATCAGATAATGGAAAATCTTGTGTAGTGACAATTATTGAAACAACAATAATATAAAATATCAGCGTAGCAATTATTGAATCGATAAAATAAAATATTGAGCGATAATTACTATAACAATTATTGAGTAGTGCCTTCTTACGTAAGAATCAATAATTGGTGCAATCGCTTCTGTTATGGTGTCTTCTTTGTGTTTTTACCATGCGAGTATTTCAACGGTATTTCCTGGTAAGCGAATATTCCCAACAACAATGAATATTTTATAACCACTTGCTTAATTATATTATTTATAAACAACTTATACTCAAATCAACCCTTACTATTTCTTCATTCAATTTTATTTATAATATGTTGGGGTCTTACACCTCTTATTCAATCAAACAGTTATGGGGGCCCACACACAATGATTCTTGCAATAAATAAATGACATGAATATTGAGGGGTGTTCCATCCATACATACGGTAAGAATATAAAACCGATTACTGCGAATATTCACATCATATTGAAATTACAACAGATGAATATTTTATAACCACTTGCTTATTTGAAATATTTGGCATTTTACCATACCAGTTAACATACCTTTTAACCACATTAATCAAATCAACCCGGGGTTTACTATTTCGGGAAAATAATAAATAGAGAAATTTCAAATTTCATTTATAATAAGTTGGGGTCTTACTCACTTTCCAACCAAGAAAGACCAAGTCTTACTGGTAAGGGCCAAAGGATTTTCTAAAAAGAAGAATAATTCTAAGAAGGTAAATAGAAGAGGCAAAAACAAAGGATAATAAGAAAAAAAACTGATATGGATAGCAAAGGAGTTTGTTTCCACTGTAATAAGCCTGGACACTGAAAAGAAACTGCAAGAAGCATCTTGAAGAGGCTAACCAGAAGAAGCTTAGTGAAGTTTCGGTTAAAAATACAATTTTGTTCATTATTTAAAATAAATTTTTCTTTAAGTCAAGTTTCTACTTGGGTATTGGATACCGACTTTAGTTATCATAAATATAAATTTATGAAGGAACCAAGCAGAAATAGAAAACTAAACAAAGATAAGTAATCCTATGTGTGGGAAATTAAGCAACGGTTACTACATTAGCCATAGAAACTTATAGTTTAGCAATGCCTACGGGCAAATCTATTAATTAAGTCAATAAGTTGTTATTGTATTCCAGTTCTTGTTAGAAACATTATTTCCATATTGTTGTTGGACAATGAAATCTTTGGTATTATATTTAAGAACAATTATTGTTCTATTTATAATAATACTGTTTTGTATAGAACTAGAATATTACTTAATGGATTTTGTATACTTGACTTACGTGAAATAATTTTGCATATTGAACAAATTAGTATAAGAAAAGGAGATGATCATTCAAAGAGTTGAATGTGTGTATTTGCTGAAATACAAGTATGAATTATTTGAAAGGTTCAAAGAATTCAGAAGTGAAACAAATTGGCAAAGTATTAAGATTCTTTGATTAGATCAAGGAATAAATACTTGTGTAATAAGTTTCTAGATCATCTCAAATGGTTTTCTCACACTGGACGCCTCCTGATATGCAATAATTGATTGATGTATCTGAAAGGAAAAATTGTACCTTATTGGACATGGTGCGGTCTATAATGATTTTATCGATATTCTAGTATTCTTCTGGGGTAATGTCCTAGAAATGGCTGCATATCTACGACAATGTAACCTCAAAATCCGGCCACAAGACTCCATAAAAGTTGTGGACAGGAAGGATTCCTAATTTTAAGTATGTTAAGGTAAGGGGTTGTCCAGCTTATGTGAAAAATCTTTCAAAGGATAAGCTTGGGACAAGATTTGACAAGTATAAATTTGTGGGACATCTCAAAGTAAGTTTAGGGTATATGTTCTATAATCCTACTTAGCAAAAGGTGTTTGTTGCGAAACACGCTGCCTTCTTAGATAAAGGTGTTTATCATTGAAGGGGCTAGTGAGAGGATAATAGAATCTTGAAGAGTTCAAGAACCACAAAACACTATAAGTCAAATAAGAGGAACTTGTAGATGACCTATTGTACACTGTTGAATAAATGAAATACGGAATAATCACAAGATATACTGGGAGGTATGAATTTATCATGGATGATGATGATGAGGTACGTATCATAGAAGATGATGATCCAGTTACATACGATGAGGTAAGAGTTGTAGACACTCAGAGAAATAGATTGAAGCGAGCTTCTCAAATATGGAACATTCATTTTGATGAGACAATCAAAAGAGTTTGATTTTATCAAAAAACAAGAATGAACTTAGTGTGTATAAAAGGGTCAGTGGGAGCGTCGTGACATTCCGAGTATTATATGTTGATATACTACGAATACGAAATGACATGTCAATACTAGAATCAGTAAAGATAAAGTTGTCTAAACATTCCTCCATGAATTATTTGGGAAGAGTATCTGAATTGGGGATAAAAATATATATAGATAAATTTAATAGGATGCTCGACTTAACCCAAGAAACATATATTCATTTGATGTTAAATTCGTTTAGTATGACAAACTCCATGGGATGTCTCATGTTGATGAGCCCTGGAGTGTATCTCTCTTAATAGTCCCCATAGACTCATAAAAGAGAGATCGCATGAGTAACTATCATGTATGCAATGAAATGTACGAGACCTAATGTTGATCAGTCATATTCTGGAGAAGTTCACAGTGAGACAGTGAAAAATATCTTAAAGTACTTAACTGGAAGTAAGGATGTGATCATATTCATGGTGGGTCTAAATTAAAACTAGAGGGCTTAACAGACTCAAGTTTTTTTAGATAGACCAAGACGACAGAAAATCCACTTTAAGGTAAAGCGTTACCTTGAACAGTGGTGCAGTGAATTGGAAAGGTTCCAAATAGCAAATAGTAGCTGGTTTAGTGATAAAGATAAAGTATATAGCTATAAATAAAGCTATAAGTTGATTATTTGGATGAAAAGTTTATTAAAGAACTAGGAATAGTTCTTAAATCTTATCTTGGATCTAAACATGTGTTGTGGCATGTTCATTTGATTATAGGAATCATTGAAAGATGGAAAATCACTATAGAGATAGTGGACTCTCAAGAACAACATTACATATCCATTAACTAAAGCTTATCCAACAGCAGGATAATTGTCACTTAGAGAAGAAGGGTATGAAATACCATGGCGATTGGCTTTAGTGCAAGTGGGAGATTGAAAATAGTATGCACACAAGCCAATCATGATTGATGATAAAGCATATATTTTGTAACAATCTTATTCATTTATTAATAAAAAGTATTAATTTATTAAAAGCTTTTAATTATCTACATAATGCTGCTTTATAATATGTGATAAACCCATAGTTTTAAGCAATGCTTTTAGAATAATGATGATGATCATTCTAATGAGATCTAAATTCTTAGAAAGCTTAAAAACTAAAATAGTTCCCAATCGTTGGAATACTAAATTGGGGATTAGTGAATCCGGATAGATTAGTACATACGTTGCTTGCTCATTGGATGAGAATGATTGATCTCATGATCATTTGTGTTGAGACACTAAAGCAAGTATGTAGGTGCTTATTAGAGAATAAGTTCACTGAACGTGGCTCACTAAGGAATACCTAATGGAGTTTTACTGACCTGTCAATATGATATCCTGTAGTGATAGTAGTACAAGTGATACTTGGACTTGAGATCATAATAGTATATTGTGTTTAATAAATTATACTTTGACTTATTCCTTAAGACCCTTAGGGTATATCAAAGGGTATGCTTGGGTATAATAAGTTGTACATAGAGATAATGTATGATCAATAAAAAAATCTACCACTTCTAGTAAAAAAAGAGAAATATCATATGTGATTCGATAAATGACAACTTCGATAGTCCTTGGTTTGGCGAGAATGAAATTAGAAAGGAGTTTCTAATTTGCATTATTTGGAGTTGTGCATTTAAGAGTCGAAATACATATAATTAAATAAATTAAGACTTGAAAGTAATTCCATGTCTTATATGTAATTGGGACATTGTATGGTGGAAGGATTGAATTGTACGGTAACTATTTACTCAAATGTTCTTTTATGATTAATGTTGAAATCTATATTATCTGGAAAGTCGTTAATCGCTAGGGAGGCTTATACCTATTGTAGAATAAATATTATTTATTTAAATAAATTAATAGTTTAATTAATTTATTTAAATAAGATTAAATTATTCTAATTGATTTATTCACAATAGGTTTAATATGGAGAACCTAAAGGGTCACACCATAAAAGGAAGAATAATTATTTAAGAAGTTAATGGCATAATCGTAATAATAAGTTAAGTATATTTAATTTAACTATGGTGATAGAATAAATTAAATAGCTTAATATTTATTATTTTGGAAATATTATATATAAATTAATAAGAGAAGTCTTATTATTATTATTACTATTACTATTATTTAATTCCTAAAGGAGTTTGGGAATTAATTAATAAAAGTACTCTCATATATATTAGGAGACTAATTAATTAAAAGAGACTAATTAATTATTCCTAATAAGATTAGGAGCCTAATTAATTAAAGGAGTTTAATTAATTAAAATAAAACCTAATTCCTTAATTGTTAAGGAGGGTTGCCTACATCTATAAATAAGAGGAGTCTTATTATGGGTGGTAGTTGTTGTTGATTTTTTCACAAGATACGTGATTCCAATTGTTGGAGAGTACGCTCTTTTCTATGAGAGATAGAAAAACTATGATTTTGTCAAATACTCATCTTCTTGAATCTTTCTTCTTCTTTGGTGGATCACCTCTAGAGGCCAAACACTTGGGTGGCTAACATTGATCAAAGGAAGGAACCAAACCCGGTGGATTCAAGTTGAACACGAAAAGGATTGGAGGTGAACTTGTACATAAGGAAGCTCGAATCTTCAAGGGTATGATTCTTTTTCTTTATCTTTTCGTTTAATTAATAATTGCTCATAAAGGATGATCCGGGTATATGGTTTGTAAAATTTTAAAACTCTGATTTTTTCATGTTTCTGCTTATTTTGTGCAATTTGATTGCGTTCTTGAATATTACAAACCTAACAATCATTAATATTAATTAATTAATGAAATTCATCACAAAATATCAAAAGTTATTAAAAATAACTTAAAATATTTTCTAACACCGTAATATATTTTTAAATGATTGTTTAAGTATTAAAATCATTTTTAAGTAATTTATTTAATATTATAATTAAGTAAATTAAATACCATTAATATTTCAAAAATATTAAATATTTATGAAATATACTCAAAATTATTAAAAAACCATTTTTAAGCTTTAAAATAATTTTTTAGGAATTTATTTTATATTTTTAATAATTAAAAACTATTTTTTTCTATTTATTTATTAAAAATAATTAATTTTGGAAAATAACTGTCGCTAAAGGTGGCTATAGTGACAAAACCGTGGCTATTGGTGTTTTTTGCCAAAACCCAGATTTTCATGTCAGTTTACAAGGTGCTATGTTTGACCAGTTTAATCCCTATGATCTTGATGCTATCTAAGTTTGTAATGATGATAAGGTTATAATATTTATGTAATATTACAACCTCAAACAAATTCCAGAGCTAAAACACAACACATCAGAGAGATCTTGGCCTCCAAAATCATTATCAGAACTGTTCTTCATTTCTGGGTTTTCCAGAAATGAAGAACAGTTGCAGGGTCCTACCTTTCGATGCTTGCAACTTGAGTTCTAGATCTGCTTTGGGTGATATAAAGGTTCCATTTTGTAGTCCATATATCAAGAAACAATTATCAAACACTATTATAGCATTTTATTAATACATATGTGAGATCTAATATGGTCAAACCATGCCAGAAAATTCGGCTCTTGAAGGTTCTGGGTTTTTCAGAAACCTTCATAAGGCAAAACGATCAACGTACGTTGACTATGGTTAAATTCGATCCCGATCATGATATGGGTAACCTAATGGTATAGATGTGTAGTACATATACCAGACTACAAATCCCAAGCAACAAAATAACCTAAAACATTAAACTCAGCAAGATCCATGGCATGCAAAATGGTTGTCAGGTTTTCTGGGCAAAATCGATCTGGGTTTTCCAGAACAGCTAGTCAATACTAGTCAACGCACTTTGACCCTTAATAACTTACAATCTACACATGATCTGGGTTTGATTCAAGTTCCAGATCAAAGCCCTCATAACATAATATAACTACAAACCTTTAAAACACAAAAATAAATAACAGGTAATGATCTATGAGCCCTGACATTCGGCTGTCAGGCCATGTTTTAGGGTTCATAGATCAGTTTTTAAAAATTTGATTTCGTACATCTAGGTGTTATGGATCCAAGTTATTGCAACCCAGATCACTATGTGACACCCTCTAACACATATTTAATTGACAAACTACAACATTAACAACAATCTTTAAGGATTTTGAGATTTTAGGGTTCATACCTCATTCATACTTGGATCTTGAATCTGATCCTTGATGATCTGATATTTGTAAACTAAAATTTGATCATGGCCTATCGTATCACTCTCTTTCACTCCCAATCCCGAATTTTTAGAGAGAGAGGGAGGTTGGCTAGTATGGGAAGTAAAGTGAGCTCTCTCTCACTTTAATCTTTTATATTTAAGGAATACAATGTATATGGCTAATAATGTTGGCTGATAAAATTGATATAGGCACATGGGATAGAGCTAGGGTTGGTGAACAACTCACATTAGCGCAAGATCTACACACTAACTAATAAAAGAATATAAAAAAGGGCAATTTGGACTTTTTACTTCCAATTTTAATGGTATAATAGACATTTGATCGAACCCTTAGAATTTAACCCTTAGGGTTTAAACCTAAGGGTTTTAAAAAAATTATTTCTAGGATTTCTAAATTAAGATTTTAAAAATGGAAAATTAAGTTTTCTAATTTATAATTAGTATTTACTAATTATATTTGAGTTTTTTAATCACATTCAAGCTTGCTAATTAGGATTAATATTTCCTAATTAAAATTGCTAATTTAGCAATTAGGTTCCATAATTGTGCATTAAGGTTTCTCACGGAACAATTAGGGTTTCAAATTTTGAAATTTGGGTTTTCTAACTAATTTTTTTAGATTTTTCACTTAATTAAGTAATTAATTACACTTAAACCTTATATTTAGCATTTGAATTCCCAAATTAGGGTTTTAATATTCTGAATTAGGGTTTTGAATTCCCAAAACTGAAATTAGGATTTTTAGAACCGGTTTCTAGGGTTTCTTATCAGTCGTTAGTGTTTTCTAACTAAACGTCGATGTTCTTAATATAATATTAGGGTTTGCCACTGATATAAGTTATCTGGTCAATCCTTGACCCTTAACCATAAATTGTACACATATATGACCACTCACACAGAACATATACACTTATACACTTAATACTGCAATCCTTCACCAAAAATTTTGAAATCCTTAAAAATTCCTTCCCAAAAATGTCAAATCCATTTACTTATTTTCTGTCTAGGTTTATTATTCAACCTTTAATCCACCATTTAAGATTTAAATAATTTTCTAAATTCTCGGGTCGTCACACTGATCATGGTCGAAGAATTACTCGTCTTTCTCACAGGTACATAAAATAAATTAACTCTGATGTTTTATCTTTTTACAAATAATTTTACAACAATGTGCTTCTTAAATAAGCAGATAAGAATTTAGAACAGATTTATGCTTCTCAAATAAGCAGATATCAATTAAAGAGCAAATATATATATAATTTCAAAGGCTTTTATACTTGAGAAAATATGCTTCTTTGTAAGCAGATGGAAATTTATGTTTGGATCAAATAATGCTTCTGTGTAAGCATATATGTCAATTATGCACTGTTGTAAAAGTTTAAATAACTTTTATATTTTGTGTGAAAAGTGCTTCTTGAATAAGCAGATATATTAATTTTAGCTTTAGCTCAAAAATGCTTCTGTTTAAGTAGATATATAATTTAATGCAAATTTATAAAGAATTATTTATTCTTTATGGAGTAAAGAAAAGCCACTTTAAGTTTAAATAACTTTTTGAGTGAAAATGCTTCTGAGTAAGCAAATAAGTTGTTTTAAGCTTTGAATCAAATATGCTTCTATTTAAGTAGATATATTCACTTAAGTTTGTTAAATAAAATTTAAATAACTTTTATATTATGCAACAAGTATTTTTTGAATAAATGAATTTATGATCAAATACTTGTGATGACAGATATCAAGTATAATAAATAAATCAGTTAAGCAATACTTGATATAACAAATATATTTGTTTAACTAAGATAATATATAACAATATTTTATCTATTATGTGATTTTATAAATAAAGTCACTTAATACTATAAGGAATCGTACGGTTCAATTCCCTCACTTAAGAGGAATATCTCCGTAGCCTTGCGGCATCTAAGTATGACAAAATTTATATTCTCACAATTGATATTTATATAAATATTTTCAATAGATCACTACGATTTTCAAATCCGGTTCGGATGATTCCTCTTTTTAGAGGAATGTCTCAGTGTCATTTTGAACTATCAAGTGTCGTATCTATTTTACGATATTTATATAAATAATATCAATAAAAAGTTACTGAAGACTATAAAAAATAGTACGGTTCGAATTCCTCTCCGTAGAGGTGTATCTCCGTAGCCTTGCGGCGCCCAAGTATCCTTTTATTTGATAAATAGGTGAAATATAGATATATAAAATTGTGTATAACAATGTATATTCGTATATCTATAAATATAAACAAGCAAGAGATAATTCAAAGAAAATAAATCAAACAACTTATCTCAATATTCTTAGACCAATTTCCTCTTCTCAAATGATTAGAACTTTGATAAGAAGAGAGAGAAAGCTTCTTAGAGAGAGAGAGTATGTAGGAGAGAAATAAGCTTTTCTTTTCAAGTGAATTGACAAATTGAAAATGAAAGAAAGGCCTCCTATTTATAGATTTTTGAAATCGGGGGCAAAATGAAAATTTTTGAAATCTGATTTGAAATTAATGTATGGATTGTTTATTTTTGAAATCAACGGTTCGGATGAAAACAGAACACGCGGATTGCCAACTGCATAATTTCAAACTTCCGCCCGGGCCATTTTCCAAGCACTTAGCATTTCATTTGAAGCCAAACATTCATTCGGTCAAAAGTAATTTGAAATCACATTTGCCAAGTTGCTTATATTAAATGTTATATATATATATATATATATATATATATATATATATAATTTTGCCCAATTTTGAAATAACTTAAAATAATTTTTGAAATCTATAAACAATAAAATTAATTTGAGAATAAATAGAAAATGCTCACATGTCAAAAATAATTTAATCAAAATCTCCATCTTCTTTCCAAATTTGGTCAAACAAGCATTTGATGATCAACATATAATTTTTGTCCCAAAATGCATGACCCAATTCATTTCCAGCACATTAGCAAGCATTGTCCCAATATAAGTGACTCATTTTTTTTAACACTTTAAAACATCAAGACCAAAAAAATCAATTAAATAAGATTTAGAAAATATTTTTGGCCAAAGTAAATAAGATAATTAAAACAATTATAATAAAAAATCCTATGGAGAGGATTCTACCCTTTTAATTAATTTATTTACTAATTATTGTTATCATCAAAATAAAACTAAAAGTTAGAGACCCAACACACCTTAAATTCATAGATGATATAATTAAGATGAACACCCTAATTAACTAATCCATTATATCTCTGTGTGAATTACCATTAAAGAGGATTTAAAGCCCAAGTTCTTTATCAAATTATATGCGGTGTGTAAGTATATCTCTATCCTAAACATAAATCATGAGTTCCATTTCCATACAGAAAACACAGTCACATGCTATTACTATCAAATATAAATTTATAATCCGTTTCTCAATTTCATATAGATTATCACAGTAATTATTGGCCAGACAATTAAGCAATTAAGCAATTAAGCAAAAATCATATTAGACAATCCGATAATAATTATAATTAGTAGTTAAAAAGGATGCCTACCAATCATAGTTACACAATAAGATCAATTGCAGCCTTAAATAGAAAATTAGTTAATTATCATTAAATCACAATCCAAAATTCACAATTGATTAAGCATATTCAGAATACAAAAGTAAAAAGTAGGGAAATAGAATAGAAACTGTGTAGCAATCCTTCTTCTTTTCTCAGCTTCTGTCTTGAATCCTTCTTGTTTGATCAACTGCTTCAATTCTCCAAAAGATAATCTAAAACTAAGGTTTGTGCATGAAAGGTAGCATAGCCTCCTAATAACTGATATAAAAAGCTATTTATAAGTTCTATTACAATTCTTAGTCAAACTATGAAATCCCATTCACGTACGTTACAACTCAATTGAATTGTTTAAATGAAAAGTCAAACTTGGTCAACTCCCGAACTAGCGCGGCCGCGTTGCTTTTGTACTTCCTTTGGGCTCGATTGTGCTTACTTTATGCAGAGAAGAGTTTTCTAGGATTGAAGATAAAGTCTTGACCCGGCCGCTTCATTAGTCATTTTTAGCGACCGCATTGCCTTTCGATCTCGTAATTTTTCTGTTCTTTTCAATGCTTCTCCATATCAATTGTCACCCACACAGTTCTAAAGCATAGAATCTACAAAAAGAACAAAAAAATGTATGAAAAGTAACTACAAAACGTAGGAATAAACAAAAAATTCAGTCAGTTGATACATGATCGTAGGTATGAAACCTCCATATCAAATACCCCCAAACTTGAACCGTTGCTTGCCCCCAAGAAATACAACACAACGCAATGCAACATACACAACATACTAATAAGCATGCAACCTAATATTGTCATTCTTAAGAATCCAACCATCGGTCAGTATAAAATCCAACAAATATGCCTCAAAGGTATTAATAACATATTCAAACAATAAATCTAACCAAGACAAATCAATAGCTCATATTAATCCGTAAATCAAAGCCTGTTATCACTGATGTAGTGTGTGTATGCTTAGCAACCATTAAAATATAATAACATAATACGCTTCTTAGAAGGAAAACCAGGTTTAACTCAAGAATATCTGAAAACAAGTTAAGCACCGGCTAAAACTACGAAATCACCAAGTTAGGATTCAACACAGGATTTACTTCTACTTTTATTCGGTCAAGAGGGCATTTTTTCTCTTTCCAGTGTTTACATTTGTATGTGCAATGTTTAGTTCTCTTAGGCTTCTCAATGTTACCCATGTAACGAGTTTTCGACCAACGACTCTCAAACCAGGGTGTTTTAAGGTGCTAAGTGTAGAGACACCCCTAAGGCTTACTTACCCGAATAACAAAGGCCACATAACTAAACTAGTCAATGTGTTTATTCATACATTTTTTTTCTTTTTTTGCATTTTTCTCTTCTTTTTTTAAAATACTTATACCATATTTTTCCCCCAAAATTAAGTTCTTGCGTTATTCTAGACTTTCCTACAATTTTATCGATTTTCCTTCAATAAAAACCAAAGTTTCCCCCAAGAAGACAATTATGCAACCATTTACTCTAAGTTGATCAAAATAGTTAACTTACGTGTTATCCGGTTACATCAGTTTTAAACAGGTTAAGATTTTCTTCAGAATATGAAATTACGTACATGCCTTGGTTATCAATATTGTTTAATGTATATGTAATCCCAATCACATCATTGAATAAGTCAAATTCAAACTAACTCACATGCTCGGATTCATGCATTATGTTATGTGAACTAACTAAATGCAAACAAATATAATACTAACTCAACTACAAAGCAAATATTTTTGTGATTTTTGAATTTTTTTAAATATGTATATAACAGACTTATGCAAAACATGAAGCAAACATAACCATAATGATAGCTATATATGAAAACTACATGTTAACACATCGCTTATACTAAATGCAATGCAAATGCAAACCTAAAAATAACTCCCCCCAAACATAACTAAGAAAATGATCTCATTGTGATAAACAGTAAGAACAAGATTAAAAGAAAAAATCCCCTAATCTGAGGCCTCATCATTGTCCACCTCCTCATCGGAAGGTGTAACTGGCGGCGGATAAGCTTGGGCAACTCCATACTTTAGAAACTGCAGTTGAACACCCAACTGCCTGAAAGCTTGAGATATGAACTCCGAGAATTGTGACGTGAAGGCCCGAACCTCGCTTACTTGAGTGTAGATGGAAGCCATCTTTTGCTGCATCCTTTGCTCCATAGTGTCCAATCTATCCTGAAAAGCATGCATCGACGACTATGGAGCCTCGACAAGTTGCTATGGAGCCTCCTCACTCTCACTTTCACTTCATCCCGGTAGAATGAATCCGGCCCCTCGAGGGTGAGATTGGCCGCCTCCCCACACTTTGTATTTCTCAATGGTAGTATGGTCGATATTGTTCATCAGTAACTGCATGGCCTCCGAGGTAGCCCATTCAACCCCATGCGCAGCACATAACCTAGTAATGACGGATACATGCGGAATACCTCCTAAGGTGCCACCTCGCAAATATCGATGAATCGAATAGTTGATGACGTACCCTACATCGACCATCGTGCCTTTGATAATCCCGTATAGTTGTATGGCTCTACTTTGGTAACATCATTTTGATGCCTTGTTGGCATCAAGTTTTCACAAAGGAAGTTATACCAAGCCTTCCCATATTTACTAAGAGTTGTGTGTGGCAAGTACAGCTTCTAAGTCATGCCCTGCTTGGTAGTCCATACAGTGTCGGGCTTGGAAAGGTCCTGGCATATATCATCTAACTCGATCTCCCATTGTCGTCCATATAGCGAATCAGGATGATTCAATGGAATGGTAGGCAAGTGGAACGATTCATTAATACTTTCCCTTGTGTATGACACTTGACACCCCCGAACAAAGTTGTCCCATCTTTGGTTATTTTAACATTCACGTAGAACTCTTGGATAACTGAGATCGGTGCTGCTAGAGGTGTCTCCATGAATAGTATCCATCCTTTCGATCGGATCATAGCCATCATATATCCATCTAACTTGGGATCTGACTTTAGGCCCCGTTCCAGCACAAAGGTCTTGCCCAACAGTATATTGAAAAATTATTTCTAATCCTCCATGCTGATAAATCTTGTGTTATCATATGTGGTGTTTTCAACTGGATGTTACTAATACTTGAAAACTTAGAGGACTCACTTCAAATTCATTTTGGTGCCATTTGATTTTAAACCCAAGCCTTAATAATTTTTCCAAGGATGTCTGCCTGATTTTTCCCCAAACTGTACTTGACACTCCAATTTAGTCTTTCAAGCATTTTCACAAATAGTGAATATGCCCACTATTTCAACATAATTTGCTACTCTGTTCCTACTTAAGCAATCTCAGTGCAGTGTATCACTTTAAAGCAAACACAATCACAAGAAATAATATGTAGTTATAGGTCCTTTCCCAACTTGATAAAATGCCCAAACTGTTCAACTTGATTAATTACCTTTGCTAAAGTTTTCTCTATGCAAGCTTCTGCTTCAACTGGCCTTGCTCCTCTCCACATTTTGCCTCAATGTATCACGAATCCCTGATTATGGGTGTATAGATGGTGAGGATAAAGGGGGAAGGATCGTGGGGTATAGAGACATAAGATGTGAATGGTTAACTGTATGTATGAGAGTAGGTTGAGGAGAGTGGGCTTATGGTTTGAAGTTTTAGGTTTGTATATAGCGCGATCATGCAATCAAATCACATAAAAGTAGAGGAAGTGCGATAAAACAGATTTTAAAATTTTTCATAAAAACCATCACTATGATTATACTTTGTGCTTAATTATCAATTAATAGAAAGGATATGGAGAATTAGAATCATACCCTTATAGAACCGTGCTTCCCACGTACGAGTTCACCTCCAATTCTGTCGTGCTCTCCTCGAATTCATTGGGTTTGATTCCTTCCTTTGATCAACGTTAGTCACCCAAGTGTTTAGCCTCTAGAGGTGATCTACCAAGGAAGAATAAGTATTCAAGAAGATGGGTGTTTGGCAAAGCCCTATATTCTATCTCTATAGAATTATACGTACTTTCTCAACTCTTGGAATTGTCAGTAACCCTAAATCATAATAAGACCCCTCCTATTTATAGATGTAGGTAACCTTCCTAAACTATTTAGGAATAAGGTTTTATTTTAATTAATTAAACTCCTTTAATTAATTGTATTCCTAATCCTATTAGAAATTATGAGAGTACTTTATTAATTAATTCCCAAACCCTTTTAGGAATTAAAAAATAATAATAGTAAGACTCCTCTTATTAATTTATATTTAATATTTTCAAAATATTAAATAATAAATATTAAGTTATTTAATTTATTCTATCACCATAGATTAAATTAAATACACTTAACTTTATTATTATTACAATTATGCCATTTACTTCTTCAATAATTGTTTTTTCATTTTATGTTGCGACCCTTTAGGTTTTTTTATATTAATAGGTTGTGAATAAATCAATTAGAACAATTCTAATCTTATTTAAATAAATAAATAATTAAACTATTTAATTTATTTAAATAAATAACATTTATTCTATAATAAGGGTAAACCCTTTTAGCGATAAACGACTTTCTAAATAATATAGATTTTAACATTAATCATAAAAGAACCTTTGAGTGAATAGTTATCATACAATTTAATCCTTCTACCATACAATGTCCAAATTAAATATAAGATATGAAATTACTGTCAAGTCTTATCTTATTTAATTATATGTATTTCGATTCTCAAATGCACAACTCTAAATAATGCAAATTAGAAACTCCTTTCTAATTCTAATTTCATTCTACATAGGCCAAAGATTCTTGACTTGTCATTTATCGAATCACATAAGACATTCTCTCATTTTATTAGAAGCAGTAGACTCTTTATTGATCATTCATTATCTCTATGTATAATTTATTTCACCCAATCATACCATTTAATATATCCTAAAGGTCTTAAGGGACTTTTCAAAGTATAACTCATCATACACAAGATACTATGATGATCTCAAGTCTAAGGATCACTTGCACTACTATCACTAAAAAAATTCCTATTGACAGACAAGTAAAATTCCATTAGGTATTCTTTACCGTGGTTCAGAGATGTTCATCGGTAGAAATACCAAATGAACCTATTAAACCCGAATCAAACCGATTATCGAAAGTACCCAAAATTAGGTATGCAAATAAATTTCATTGAATCGGTATAACGGACGGATTAATTAGGTCCAGACTTGGATCGATTCCGATTTTTACCGACTTGTCTCAAATTTTCATTCAAACAATTTTAGCCCAAAAACTGGATTTTTAGCCCAAAAACTTTCAGCCCAAAACATTAAATATTGACTTGGGTTTTTAAGCCCTAAAATTATGCCAGCCCAAGGGCTTAGTATTTAAGCACCTAGAACAGCCCAAACCCAAAACTATAAGCCAAAAATTGGCCCAATTGGTATTCATTATTACATGGTAATCATTTTATAAAGAAAATCTCCTTAAAGTTTTATCAATTTAACCAATATGGGACTTAAAGACAACTAAATAGTAAAGGCTTCACTTGGTAGTGTTTTTATAAAGAAAACTTTCATAAATTTTTATAATCTAATCAATGTGGGACTTACAAACAAGTTATGTAAGATAGTGCCATAAGTTCCCTTATGTTATGTGATTTCCTTGGCATTCATTAGTGTCGGATTTGATGAGACTCTAAGTTGGTATTTACATTCCAATATTAAATTTACATCCCTATATTAAATAATAATAATTTGATTACTTGTTATCTTGAATTCATTATTACATGTAATCATTTTATAAGAAAAATTCACTTAAAGTTTTAGCAATGATGTTTTTATAAAGAAAATTTTCTTAAATTTTTATAATCTAATCAATGTGGGACTTAGAAACAAGTTATGTAAGATGGTGCCATAAGCTCTCTTATGTGATTTTCTAAGTTGGTATTTACATCCCTATATTAAGTAATAATGTTTTGATTACTTGTTATCTTATAAGGAAAATTCCTTAAAGTTTTACCAATTTAACCAATATGGGACTTGGAGACAACTAAATAATAAAGGCTTCACTTGGTAGTGTTTTTATAAAAAAAAAATTTCTTAAATTTTTATAATCTAATCAATGTGGCTTAGAAACAAGTTATGTCACTACAAAAAAAATGGGGCTTCAGCAACAACCAATTTTCGTTGCTAAAGGTGCCAAATTTCATTGCAAAAGGGTTTTGGCAACGACTTTAATGTCGTTGCGTCTTTCGTTGCGCAATGAGCGTTGCTAATTGTTTCGCAACATATATTTTTTTTCGTTACCAAAAGTAATACATTTTGCAACGAAATTTGGCTTTCGTACAGAGACATCGATCCTTTAGTAACAAAATGTATTGTTGCAGAATAATTAAAATTTCGTTGCTAAAAACCCCATTTCGTTGCAAAAGCCTGCTAATTGGCAACGAAATGAACTCTCTTTTTTTGCAACGACCATGCATTTTCGTTACAATTGACACCATTTTGCAATGATATTTTTCGTTGCAGTAAATTATGAAAATTGTTGCCTAAGCTAGCTTTCGTTGCGGAATGTAAACTTTTTAGCAACGATTTTCGTTGCTGATATATTATTTGGCAACGACATTATGCTGAATCAGCAATGAAAATGTTTGTTGCTGGTTATTTTTCAATAGTAACGAAAGTCGTCGATTAACAACGACATTATATATTGCTATTTCTTTATATGTGCAACGAAAATTGATATGATTTGCAACGATAAAAAATGTTTGCCTTTTATATTAGTATTAGCAACAATATCCTCTTCGTTGTTATTAGGTTACTTTTTCGTTGTCAAATATTATATTTTTAATGCCATTAGCAACGAAAATTTGTTGCTAAATGTATAAAAAATTGTTACTATATTAAAACTTGTTCAATGCTTTGGTAACGAATTATATTGTTGCCAAATCAAAATATGACATTCTTTTTGTGTACCTGGCTGACTCAATGTCCCCATAGCAAATAATGGAAAAAAAAAAAAAAAACTAAAATATTATTAACTTAATAAAATCATCCACTACATAATCACTTATTATCTTTACAATTAACTATCTAAAACTACCACAGTTCTTCAATCAAAGTATTTATATACATATATAGAAATAGTACACTTCATAATTTCGTCCCTTGTCTTCCGTAAACGTATCACGAAAATTTGATACTCAGTATTGTAAGACAGGTCGTAGAAGCAATCTTCCTGCACATTTAAAAATAATAGCAAGTCAGAAAAATGAAGCAAATAGGTCACCAGAGGCACTTAGTGCCAAAATCAATACACAAAGACAATAGAGTTGCTACGTGGTACTAATGTACACCGTATTGCTCATAAGCAGAAAAAAACAAATAGACAATCACAATATCATTTGCTACAAATCCAAATAGAAAAAGAACCTTCAGTGCGACTATATGATTGCTTCATCCAGTGTATGGTTTCAGACAAAAAGAACAAATTTAAAACCAAGTAGATGGATCAAACACACCAACTGAGATATCTGCTTCTTTGATCAGCAAAGGCTCAGGATAAAGCTTCTTTAAGGCTCAAAACCATATCATCATCTATACTGAGCTTCGTCTTCAGATCATCAGGCAATGCCTAAAGATTGGTTTGATTAGGACAAAGCAGAACAAAAGATACGTATAATCAGTAAAAAATTTCATACCATAACATCATTGACGATTCAGCATTCACAAGCTAGAAAGAACATGCAATCACACAAGTACAAGGACAAATTAAATATGGACTATGAGCAAAATCTTAAGTCTGAGTCAATAATGTGATACCTGAACATACTTGCTATTAATTTGCTCTAACCAATCACTTTTCACACACACCCTGTCATCAGAGAAGACATGACTATTTCTTTTGAGAATGGTCGCAATTGTGTATCCTAAAGCCATTAGCCCCGAGAAAGGCGCTACTAACTTCGAAAGTAATTCTAGGTGATCTGATGAATGGACTATCTGTAACCCATTCCTAAAAAAATTGAGTACTGTGGACAATGGTATACCAGTAAGAGTACAAGCAATTTGCTTACAAATCCCGTCTAAATATGGTGTCAGGATCTTTGGTGTACAACTTTCGCTGAAATTTAGCACTTGAAGCAACATGCGCCTGCAACATATAACACAAATGCTAATGGATGAAATAGATCATATTAGCAGCAGAGTGAAGGAAGAAAAGACTAACACGATCCTACAGAATCAAGGTACAAATTCGAGGCTCCAACATAATACAATTCACAATCCTAATGAGCAATGTCACGATTGTTATGAGAGGATATCTCTCGTTGGTTCAGATTTTATACAGGTTGAGTAAATCCAAAATTGTTGCAAATAACTGCAATGCTAAAGAACAAATACATACAATTCTCAATGAGGAGGCGGACAAATACCAATCAATATATCCCACAAACTTGAACTCGGGGATTTTGGTAGTCATCCATGGTGCGACTAATCTTTGGCAAACACCAGGATGATGATATTTAACTTGCAAGTCGGGACCCAAATCGGTGGACAATTGATTAATCAGATAATAAATTTGCCCACCGTACACGAGGCTGGGCATCTTGAAATGAGTTCAAAACAATAGACACCACCGGTTCCAAATTTTTACTCATTACCTATATGGATTAAGAGAGAGAAAACTACATTTTAAAAAATAGTAATATCCAAACATAATGAAACATTTTAGTCAGTCTAGCCTATCAAACACAAAGTCAACATCACACAAGTAAGTACACTTAACTAGATAATTAACAAGTAAAGGCGCATAATCTTATAATCAAACCGAACATAAAGTAGAAACTAATTCCAATTTCTGTCTAAGGGTGTGAACAAGTGAACTTAAGAACAAAATATCAACAACAAAAGCACAAACTTAATACTTTGGAGCAACCCTCAGCAATTTGAGCAAGTGCAATGAGTGTAGCATGATATTTCTGCCACTCAAGAGCAGCCAAATAAACCGGCAACACTTCATAAGCAACATGAATAATAGTATTCCCACCCAAAGCCATCGTTAGAAAGTAGAAACATAGAATATATGCTATACAAGAATCACATAGAAATGATATTCAACATCTATACTAAATGTGATATGACAAAAAATCATGCCAAAATTATCTTTCTGACGTCCCTTCTCAAGTGCTCAGTATAATGAATATCAACTGCAGTACAACATGACTAAAAAGTTTGTCATATATGCTAGAGAGAAATCAAACAGAAATGACTGTCCAAAAAAATTTACGTTCAATATGTAGGTGCATAAAGAAGTCATCTACATCCATCCTAAATATTTGTGGAATGTGACGAGTTTTAAAAATAGAATATTGAAAATATCAGCATGTAGAATAACAGATAACATAGTTTAAGAAATACATAATGTAAGACATTACCAAATGAATAAAGATATCTGATGGGACAAACTAAGCACCCGCCATAAAATTCTTTATACTTTTTAAGTTTTGAATTAGTGTTGTAAGAAACAAGATAGCAGTAGCAAGCATAACTTGCAACAAGATTTACCCTATATACTCGAAATGCACTTAGAATCCTAATCGCTACTATATCCTCATCTAGCATCGGAAGAGCTATAGGATTTTCATTAGAATTACCGTTAGCAAGAGTAGTGGACTCTTTCTGAGAGTGGGGGTCCTTATTGATCCCATTTGAATTTTGAGGTCTTTGAAGATCCTGTGCAAAGAAAAAACAAATAAAAAATCAATCCTGTAGTGATGCTAAGTTTAATAACCATAAGATATCCAACGAAAGACATTGCAGCACCATTTAGAACCACAAACGAGAAAATGACTTGTGTTCATGGAGGCCTATATGGGTCTGAATGAAAAAGAGAACATGACAGGTATTTCACATAAGCTTTGTGATTATTACATGGAATCATTATGAACTATATAGAAACTAAGTGTAGACTATAGAATTGAGATGAATGCACATGGTAAATAAGGATTTGAATCACAGATTGTAAATGCCTTATACACGGCACTTCTCCAAATACAGTAAGAATCATCGCAGAAACAATAACAATTTCACCTCATATATTACATCAACAAAAGACAAGTTTCATTTCATACATGTAAACACATTCGGGCACCAAACCTACCCCCAAACCCCAAGATCCACGAAAGAAAAAGAAGAAAAAAGAAATAGCATGATAGATTGGTAATAAATTGCAAAAAGTTGATCCATTCACGGGTACCTTTAGTGATTTTGTCTTCCCATTCTTCTCTTTCTTTAAGCGGATTATATTTTTGAACCAATCTCCTAAGCCCATTATCAATATTTAATCTGTAGTAACTTGCCTGCTCAAAACATTATACGGTGAATATTAAATGCGTCGACATTATACAACCATCAAGAGAAATAAACTTGTTCTACATGCGACATTTCAAGCATCTCGTTATTTGTCTGTTGAAAATTGGAGGCAAGAGACAAAGTAGTAAGATTGCTTAATACAACCCTCTCGCTAATCATCTATATTCTATTCTCATCCATTAAAATGAAATTCATCACTATTGAATATATAAAAAAATAACAACATACCCTCTTTTGCAAGTTTTGAAGCCTTCCCTCAAATTGGCTTACATCTTGAGATAAGTTTGAATATTGTTAGTAGATGGCTTTAGGTGGAAAAAGAGACGAATGACAATAATTCACGAGTTCGATAGACTCCCACGACACGCATGCGAGGAGGTGGTCGCTACCGATCGTTTCTAGCACAGTTGTTGGGTGAATTGGTTGCAACACCTTAACCCTCGCCTATATGTAGACGGTAATCTTGGTACAATTGCTCGCGTTCGGAATTCTGCGTTGAATGGACACCAACGACACTTTGACCCCTCGCTTATATTAAGCGGTAATCTCTAAGACAATCGACGATTGATGCGGTAGAAGACGCCACACACAACTACGAATTATTGTATGATAAGTCAAATTGAATCTCAAAGAAATAACTAAGAAAAATACTTAGGAATTCTTCAAAGAACCAAAAGTAGAGAATAAACTCACAAGTATATTGAATAATAATAATAATGTGTCATATTACATCAACTTGCACCTCTATTTATACTACTCAAAACAATCCAAATCCTAATAGAAATTTATAAACTATAACCCTAATTTCTATAAGGAAATAGAAGTCAATTTGGAAAAGGAATTCTAATTAAAAAGAAATCCTAATTACAATAGAATTTAAAATTAAGAATCCAAATAAAATCCTTCACTACGTGGGATTTCCATAATACTCCTTTGTAGGTAAATATGTTGACTTTGTTAAGAAGATTAAAATTGGGCTTGTATTAAATTGACCCAAATTAATGTCTCATGTTCTTTTGCCTCCTCATTGGATTTTCTTACGTTAGCTTCAGCCCAAACATCTTGGATCAATCCATTGAGACTTTGTTTGAACCTCTTTGTTCTAGCCTTGCTTGATCCCCACGTCCCTTTAGTCTTATTTGAATCCACGCATGCTATGTCCTCATCAGGTTCAGCAAATACGAGTTGGGATTTAGGAACCTTTTCAATACTGAAAGACCAACATCTGAAAATTGTGTCCGACCCAAAACACTATACACCAAACTATAAACAAAACACAACACAACAAACGGTACATTATGACCCAACACCATCGACTTATACCCTATTCCGGCCCAGGCCGGATTGAAAATCCATCTATCAAAGATCGACAACACCAATGAACATCAACCACCACCTTTGCATCACATTGAACCTCGCGTCTGGCTCAAATTCGGGTTTATTACGCCTTTATGTCTGAGCCGGGGAAGGTGTGGTGGTAAATACAGCGTAAGGATAAGCGATGAGAGGCCGAGGAAGGCGAAAGGTTTTAGGGCGGACCGAGTTAAAGTCTGGCGAAGAAGAGGAAGGCGTATTGGAGGGCCGTTGAAGAAAGGGAAGGAGTAGAGCCACGGACAGAGAGTCGGTGATCGGTGGCTGGGGTAGGATTGTAGGATCACGGATATGGCGGTGAGATGGGGTTCTTCTTGGCGGGAACAGGAACGAGAATTTATGTAATACGGCGAGAGCCGAAAATGGAGCCGGAGCGGGGAAGGGAGGGGATGTGGAGCGTTGATTTGAGATGGTGAGGTAAAGAAGGGTTTTCTTGTTAGGGTTTTTGGTGGAGGGAGAGAGAAACGGAGGAGAGAGAGGGATTTATGGGCGGATTTGGGAAGGTGGGTTTTTGGGAAGTAAGGAACGGGGAGGGTTTTATGATGAATTTTTTTTTTGGAATTGATATTTTGACGAGTAAAATTTATAATTTAACAATATTTTTATTAAATAAGTCTCAATTTATATGAGAGATTTTGTAAAAATCTTAAAATTTATTTGTAAAAGTAATAAAAAAAAGTTCTTTTTTTACCAATTATTCCCTCCATTTCTTTAGATTTTTTAGAGATTTTTTATTTTTTATATTATATCATTTTCATCTTTTTTTTAACTATTTTACTATAACATAATGACCTTTTCTTATTTTTTTTCTTGTCTCTTTGATAATATTTTAAAAATTATTGAGATTTTTTCTAATTTGGCCAAAAATAATTATTAGATTTATTAATTTATGTTTCTACTAGTAAATTTGTAAAAAAAAGAATAATATGTAACATCACTTTAACTGATTGTGAGACCTTAGATTTTATGAATAAAGATTTAAATTTCTCAAAATATTTTTTTAAATATTATGGAGTGAATTTGATATAATGTTATAGTTGTGGGTAGTATTTATAAATTTTGCAAAGTATGCAAGTTGTCATATTATATTCGATTGGTCAGGAAATATTCTTTGTATCGGGGAATATTCGTACGACGGCACAATCATTGGTGGATCCCACAACGGAATTATTGTCGGATTGAGAAAGCGACAAAAATATTTTATTAAAAATAACGGCGGAAGTTTTACTGAATTAATCTTTGTTGAACTACCTCGGTAGTAAAAGTACGATGTCTGGCGTAGTTGCATAGTAGTACTACGGTATTGATTATTAATGCTTACATGAGAAGTCACTCGGTTTTGTTCAATTATTGCTATAGTAATTGTTGCATAGTATCTCACGTTATTTGATTCAATTATTATCGATATTTTATATATTATTAAATCAATAATTGAAATAGCGAGTTATTAATATTATAAATTATAATATTAACGATGTACAGAAGTTACGCTTGATAAGAGGTTTGGTCATCTAATTGCGGCATGATAGGAGAAATCCTTATTGGAAAACCCCTCTTTCTTGGGAACGACCTGGTCGATTAATATTGTGAATTATAATAAAGATGATAAATGTTGTTAAAATTATTAAGGTATTTTTTTTTTATGAAGTTTTGCTTATTTTATGGATTCTATTTACCCATTTTCAAAATAATCGGTGAAAATTATTTAAAGGTGGGGGCCACATGTAGGGCCCATATGTGTTGGGAAATAATTTTGGAAATGGAAGAGTATACGTATGAAAGTATATGTGTGTTTTGAGTATATAGTGGAAGAAAATGATATGTGAAAGTGATAGGTGTGTGATGTGTGTGAGTGAAAATGGTGGAAAAGTAGTAGTGTGATAGTGATGTGTAAGAGTGTAGTGAATTTGATTATTGGGTGGGTGGGGATTGATGTTGGTTATGGGGAGAAAAAATTAAGTGGTGTATATATAATATTGATATATATAAGTTGAAAACATGTGTTTTATATATATATGTATTATATTTTAATTTTTGTTATGATTTTATTAGTTAGTTGATTGACTTTATTGTATTTGGTTGAAGAAATAAATCATGAATTATTTTTCCTTACACAGATACACTTCCATTCTCCTATAAATAGAAGCTCATTCCTTCATTATTTCTTACGAATTCTTTGAAACTCTATAGAGAAAATTATAGAGAGAAAGAAGAAAAGATTTACGCCACTTAACTACTCTTATATTAGGTTCTTTTTACGGTAAGGATATTATTCTTTTGTATTCAAGAAGATAACCACATTATTCCATTTTTATTGTTACGTTGGAATAACTTTTGATATCGTGGGCTACCCTATACTTGGTGACATTCTTCTATTATTACATCTTTATTATTTTGTTGGAATATCCTATCGTGTTTTTTACAGGACACAGTTCCATTATTTATTATTCTATCTTTATTATTCTGTTGGAATATCCTATCTGTGTGTTTTACACCGGACCTGGTTCCATTATTTATTATTCCGTCTTTATTATTCTGTCAGAATATCCTATCTGTGTGTTTTACACCGGACCTAGTTCCATTATTTATTATTCCGCACTTATTATTCTGTTGGAACATCCTGTCGGTGTGAATTTCACCTGACCTGGTTCCGTTATTATTATTCTGTTGGAATAACTTGTCTATGCGAAGTACCGCATGCATGGTGATTTCTTTTGTTATTCCATTCGTTATTATACTCAGTTGGTTAAAATTTTAACTTCTATACTCCATGAAATTAGTGGAATATCCTTGATATTTGCGCTTCATCCAGTATTTTTCATGGAAATATTCTTCTGAGCATTCTTGAATTTTACTCTACAAAGCAGTATCATGTTGACAATTTGGACGTTATTAGTTCCTGAATAAATTAATTCGTGAACTTGTTTTATTGAATTCTTATATCATTATCATCATCCTCATGTTTATATTTTTTTGAAAGTCATACGTGGCCTATAGTGCATAGATGGACTTGGTATGATTATGACCGAGGATTATTCGATACAATCATTAATAGTAATGTTACAAATGATGTGGTAAAAGTTCTCATTGGCCCGTAGTGCATTGATGGGCCGATTGTTGCCATGATCATGACCATTGATGAATACACAAATATCCTTGGCCCGTGGTGCATGGAATTTGTGGTCGTGATACTAATGAATATCCTTGGTAGTAGTGCGGGGATGATGTGGATTATTTATTAAGCTGAGTCTCAGCGATAAAAGTGATAAAAAACTTTATAAATCATAAAAGATAGTAGATTCTATTCTCTACTTGACTCTTTTAATGGATTGCTTGATCCGTTGCAGTTAAACTTGATGTCTATTGTATTTTATCGGTTTAACATTGTTGGAGGCTAATGATAATTTATTTTGCATTATCTTAGTCATAATATTTCTTCTTTGGGCTAGTTGAGCTCACCCTTTCTTTCTTTATTCTCTTGAGGAAATGAGAAGCGTAAATTTGGGACTAGTCGGGGAACGGAGTGATGGTCCGAGATGGTGTCTTAGTAGTCCTCACTATTCTGTAAAATTGTGTGATAATTGTTAGAGTTTATGCCCTAGAGGCCAATTATTTGATATAATTGCTTAACGTTTTGATATTATATTTGATTGAATAAATGAATGATTTTATTATGGTTTTATTTACTGCGTTATATAAATGTTAACATAATAAAAATCCTTAGAATAGTGATACAAATTATATAGTTTCAAGTATGTGACTTGAACATGAGATTATATAATTATAATTAGTATCATTATTCTTAAATGTCCCTAGTCGAGTATCATTGTTGATGGGACAACAATGATACATTGAGACTAGTATGTGGATTGACTGATGACCAAATCTCATTGGTCATAAATATATGAGATATTAAGTCAATGCATAGGTACATGTTAGAGAACGGTGTACTGGACAGACCCACTATGAGAATTCTATGTGGAGCATTATGCGAAGTGTCATTAGCAATTCTCATAGTAACAATGATGTAATGGTCCTCTGACCTGAATCACTATATTACTACACGGGAATTTATGTACTTTGATATCATCAAATGTCACCTTTAATATGGTGGACTATAAAAGGTGATTATTGGGTACATCATGAATCGTGTGAGGAATATGAGTGATCTAGATGGAATTTAACCCTCCTATTTATTAGGGGTGATATCCATAGGCCTCTTGATTGAGTAGGACTATGAAATGCATGACCATGCTCAAATAGTGATTTGTTTCATATAGTCTACTCATTGATCAAGAAAACTCAGATTAAATTATGAAGAGTATGACACATTCCATGACTCGAGTTTAATCTAGGATATTAAGGTTAAAAGAATTAAATTATATTAAAACATTGGTCACTAAAAGGTTGCATTGAATCATCAATCTTATTATTACTTGGGTAGCAGTGATGCATTACTAGATGCCGCTCACTGTTTATAATTTTATAATATGATTTTAAAATTATTGCCAACGTGATAATAACTTATATAGGTCACACACATAGAGCGTAATTTAAAAGGAATAAATTTAAATTTTAAGGATTTAAATATATTAATATGATTAATTGTATTTAAATCACAATTTAAATTAAAAGGAAAAGTTTATATATATATGTATATTAATTAAGTAAGACTTAATTAAGTTATATATATATATAAATTCGGATTTTATGAAATTAGGTTTTGATTAATTTTATTTAACTACTATATATAGCATATATAGCAGCTACTTAGGGTTAGAACATAACTTGAAAACCCTAGCCGCTCTTAGAGAGAGACTAGAGAGAAAACGTACAGTTTCATAAAGGTTCCTTTGGTGGCTAGTACCGCAAGTCCCTCTTATTGCAGAATCATTCGACGGTTCGTGCGGCGTTCGTGTAGATACCATAGAGTCGTAGTTTCGTAAGGAATTGCGTTAAGGATTCGAAGCCATTTCAGAAACACTTTCATTTTCGGTATAATATCTAAACCTCTGAATTAATTGATTTTTCGCATGGATCATGTGTTGGGTTTCGGATATTGTTTTGATTATTTTATTTTCGCTGTGTTTTTGTGCCGAAATTCCTACAATAATAAATGTAACGAGGACTCTATTTGAGAATGGATATTGTCTAGAAGACAATATTTGTATTTAAACTCACATCATGTGTTTTGTCGTATTTTACACGACTGCTGTATTATTAATTTGTATTTAAATTTTGTACCATGTATTTGGCGACTCAAGATGGGTGATGTATACCTATTTTGGGGGCGTCACATGTTACACTGTCTACCGCTACAAGTTAGGACGGTAGTTTAGTTAACTAATAAATTAGAATGGCTTAGTGGTAGCTTAATGGCCTAATAACTCATAACTATGAATATTTATATAACGTAACTATGAATATCTTAATATATATATATATATATATATATATCTAAATATTCATATAAATATTTATAAACAAATATTCATAAAAATTTATCATTAAAATTTTCTTATAATATAAAAGAAGAGCTACTAACAACTAGACTTGGGTTGAGAACCATCTAGTTAATTAACTAAAACTATTTGGGTTTTAGTGTGTTAGTTAACTAATTTTTATACTATGAGTTGGTTTAGTTTTGGACCCATATTAAAATGTAAAAATATTAGTTGAAACTAATTTAACTAGTTTTGGCCCATATTAAAAACACATTCCAATTTGTTTAGTTTTAAATTAATTAATTATTTTTGATCCATATCGACTCCAAATCAGTTGTGCAGGATAAATACCATTAGCTGTCCAAGACTCAAAATTTTGCCACGTGTCATCTTGTTTATGTAATTAGAACAAAGCTTAGCTTGGAAAAAAAGTGAATAAAAATAAACTACTGACAACTAAGCTTAGCTCTTAGAACCTGAGTTTCACTGTTTGTCATGTTGAGTTTCCTTTCTTGACATTTTATATCGATCTGGAGAATGCCCCTAAGTATATGTATCTCTTTTCTTTTATATACATTTAAATTTAGCAAAAAATAAATTAAATAATATGAAACAACTTATAAGTACAATTTATAAATTTATAAATAATTTATTAGATAAATTTTAAATATGACATATTTTATTGACAATATTTATAATAATAATTTTATTAATTTTAAGTGATATCATTATAATATATCACTTTAATTAATTGGAATAAGAATATGAAAAAAGGGACACCATATATGCATTTGGTTTGCGAATTTGAAAAGTTATTGTAAGTTTATGAATTTGATAAGCTATTACGTGCGTTGACCTGCGTACGTGATGCCTACGTGGCACACATGGCAGATCTACGTGGGCATTTTTTATTTTATTTTACACGTGGACGGGCTGACGTGGCGAATATTGAACTTTATCTCAAAAAGTATGTTGATGCACAAATTCAAATCCAAGACCTCTAGTTTGGAATATAGATCCAATAACCACCCAAGCACATGGGCCTAATTGCTATTATTTTACAAGGATTAGTATTTATAACTGAACAAATTATTTTTTCCAAATTAAAACAGATCCCATTTCCTTAGATCTGTTACCTACATACATAAATGTACATAACTAATTGCATGATAATAATTATAATAATAATAATAATAATAATAATAATAATAATAATAATAATAACAAAAGTCATAATAATAATAATAATAATAATAGTAGTAGTAGTACTACTACTACTAATAATAATAATAATAATTTTAATAATAATAATAATAATAATAATAATAATAATAATAATAATAATAATAATAAGCCCGTATAATTGCCTTCGTTATTATGAAACACCGTTGGCTTTTCTATAATGTCTGATGTAAGATGAATGGTTCCACCATTATAGAATTCCTTGATTTCTAAGGCTTCAATTTTCCGATGTTAAGTCATGTCTGAGTTACAATTTATTTGAAAACAAATACTACTACTACTACTACTACTACTACTACTACTACTACTACTACTACCACCACCACCACCACCACCACCACCACCACCACCACCACCACCACCACCATTATTACTGTTATTGTTATTATTATTATTAGTACTATTATTATTATAACTGTTATTATTATTATTATTATTATTATTATTATTATTAGTACTATTATTATTATTATGACTTTATTATTATTATTTTTATTATTATTATTATCATCATCTTAATTTAAGGCAATATTTTTAATAGTCGTTGCAAAAAGTTGTATAAAATATGCAACGAAAATAAAAATTATTGCCAATGAATGTGGTCCATATTAGGCAACGAAATATTGCAATAGAAAAACTTTCGTTGTCCACGATGAGGAGAAATCAAGTGGTTAGAAATTTTGCAACGACTTTCTAACGAATTTTGTTTCCAAATTTTGCAACTACTTATGAATTTCGTTGCAAAAAGTGAAAGCCTGACACAATCTACAACAAAGGACAAGTTTCATTGCTAAACATACACTTTTAGCAACGACTTATAAAATCGTTGCCTGAAAAATCGTTGCTAAAGCCCCATTTTTAGCAACAAAAAAACTTTCGTTGCCCACGATGACGGAAAATCAAGTGGCCGAAAATTTTGCAACGAATTTCTAACGAAACTTTTTACCGCCAATGAATTATCCACGAAATTTTGCAACGACTTATGAATTTCATTGTAAAAAGTGAAAGTCTGACACAATCTGCAACGAAGGACAAATTTCGTTGCTAAACATATACTTTTAGCAACGACTTATAAAGTCGTTACCCGAAAAATCGTTGCTAAAGGCCCACTTTTTTGTAGTGTGTGAGATGGTGCCATAAGTTCCCTATTAGTGTCATTATAGTGGATTTGATAAGGGTCAAGTTGGTATTTACATCCCAATATTAATAAGTAATAATGCTTTGATTACCTTTTATCTTGAATTCATTATTACATGGTAATCAAATTATAAGGCAAAATTTCCTTAAAGTTTTACCAATTTAGCCAATATGGGACTTGGAGATAACCAAATACTAAGGGCTTCACTTGGTAGTAATGTAGTATGCCATCTCTTGTCTAATAAGTCCCACATTAAATGACCACTACTGCATGTAAGGAAGCCACACCAAATTGCAAATACATCCCACATTGTCTAGTATGTCATCTCTTATCTTACCTCTATTCTATAAATAGAGGAGACTTTCAAGTTAATTTTACATGGTTAGATAAAAAAGTATAAAGAAAGGGTCTTTTAAGTTATTTTTTAAATACATCCCACATTGTCTAGTATGTCATCTCTTGTCTTACCTCTAATCTATAAATAGAGGAGACTTTCAAGTTAATTTTACATGGTTAGACAAAAAAGTTTTAAAGAATTAGTCTTTCAAGTTATTTTTTAATATATTATTAAAGAAATCCAGACAATGGGTTCGATTCGGTATTCTGACCAAGCCAAACACCCTAAAACCGAAAAATTAGGGTATGTATTTAGGTTAGATGTCTGCAGATCGAACCGGTTCATCTTTGCATCGAATCGCAAGCCAGGTTCGAGCAGGTTGGTTTTCTAAACAATTAATATATCTGAAAGCCAAATTTGGACACGTCTAGCTGTGACGACCCCAAAATTGAGACCAACTTAACCCAATATTAGGATCAATATTCGCCTCGACCTTGTGCGTTCAATATTATCTATATTCAGATTTACATCATATAAAGATGAAATAATAGTTGAAAATATGGATAATTAATTTTTTTTATATCTTTCTTTTCCTATGTTCCCTGAATCGTAACTGTCGACGTCGGGGAAATTTGTGTCCCTTTCTATTCTTGCCCTTTTGTATTCTCATTTGGTTGAGTTTTGTCTGAAAAGGCGAGTTTGAAAAGGTCCGACATGTGAATGTCGACGATTTGACATTTAGAGTCGCCAGTTGGTAGATTTGAAATGGTTGTACCAACTCAACTAATTTTGAAAAGGTTTACACAAAGGCCCAATGGTTGGACACTATTTAATTGGCCTTGGAAACCGAGATTGATTGAGTCTGGGGGCTTGATTAAGCGGGGGGGGGGGGGGAAGGTGTTAGGCACCCCCGACTTTTGTGAAAATACGGTTACCGTAACTTTTTAATTACCTTATTTATCTGCATGTGTGTGTGTGTGTTTATTGGGCCTATGTGTAATTATCTGGAAGTAGTGCTACGCCTAGATTGCACTTATATACAAAGGGTTTGACTTGTATAAAAGTTTAATTTTAGGCAAGATATAGTAGTGAAGTTTTAGAAAATAGGTTTTCAAATCCTTATGCTTAATAGTAATTGAGGCCTTTGATACTTCCATTTTATTCTGTATTCAGCTTGATTACTTTTATTTTTGAGATGAGAAGCATCTTGGAGAAAATAAGATACATAGGAGTGCCGAACTCCTTATGGACATGAGAGCCATCCAAGAATATCCTAACACCGTAGATAATTTACAAGCTGGCTGCAGTGAGAAATGTCCATCGTGGGAAACAAATCTAGATTCACAGGCCGAATCTTCAATCTCATGGCTCCTAGGCTCACATGATAGATTAATATGTACAAAAGTTAGAAAGAGAACTAGATTTAAATCTAAACTATTCTAGCTTCAACGGTTCTAGTTTAGTCACTTTTGAACAGGTTAAAGTTAGAGATAACTAGATTTAGACAAATCTAGTCCACAGGCTAGAAAATTAAATATCTACATTGCAAAAGCAGTTAAAGCAATTATATATAAAAGTAGTAAATATATATAGGTATATATATATAGACGATCAACTACCACAAATTTGGAATCTAGGCAAGACTTTGGAATATATATATATATATATAGCAGTAAATGGCCACGGAGTAAACACACACACACATGCACACACACACAAACTGTGACGCCCCCAAAATAGGTATAAATCACCTATTCTGAGTCGTCAAATACATGGTATAGAATACAAATACAATCTTAAATATACAACATGAGCTGTGAGTTTTAATACAAATATTGTCTTCTAGACAGTATTCAAACTCAAAATAAGTCCTCAATACATTTATTAACACACTATTTCATAGAATAGTGAGGACTACTAATGCTATCATCTGGACCGTCACTTCGTTCCCCGACTAGTCCCTGCTACGTTCTCATTTCCTAAAGAGAACAATGAAAGTAAAAGGTGAGCTCAACCAAATTTAGTAAGAAATATTATGAATAAGATAATGCGAATAAATTATCATTAGCCTTCACAAAGTGTTAAAGCGATACAATATAACAAACATCAAGTTTAAGCTGCATGACGGAATAAGCAATCCATTAAAAGAGTCAAGTAGAGAATATAATCTACTATCTTCTATGATTTAAAAGGGTTTTCATCACTTTTATTCTTTGAGACTCGACAATAAATAAACCACATCATCCCTGCACTATGGCCAATGATATTTATTAGTATCACAACAACAAATTATCTATGCACTATGGGCCAAGGATATTCGTGTATTCATCAATGGTCATGATCATGCCAACAACTGTCCATCAATGCACTACGAGCCAATGATGACTTTTACCACATCATTTGTAACATTACGGTCATGATTATACCGAATAATCCCTGGTCATAATCATACCAAGTCTATCTATGCACTACAGGCCACGGATAACTTTCAACAAAATATAAACATGAGAATGATGACAATGATATAAGAATTCAATAAAACAAGTTCAAGAATTAATTTATCCAGGAACAAATAACGTCCAAATTGTCAACATGATACTGCTTTGTGGAGTAAAATTCAAGAATGCTCAGAAGAATATTTCCATGAAAAATACTGGATGAAGTGCAAATATCCAGGATATTCTACTAATTTCATGGAGTATAGAAGCCAAAACTTTAACTAACTGAGTATAATAAAGAATGGAATAACAAAAGAAATCACCAGGCATGCGATAGACAGCACAGACAGGTTATTCCAACAAAATAATATATAACGGAACCGGGTTATGCGTAAGCGCATACGAGATATGATATTCAGCGATAATAATAAATAATGGAACCCGGTCGTGCGTAAGCGCTTGCGAGATAGGATATTCAAAGAATAATAAATAATGGAACTAGGTCATGCGTAAACGCACAAACAGGATGTTCAAACAGAATAATTAAGAATGGAATAATAGAAGAATTTCACCATGTATGCGGTGCTTAGCATGAGCGAGTTATTCAACATAATAATAAAGAATGGAATAATGGAAGAATTTCACTAAGTATAGGGTAGTCCGCGATATCAAAAGTTATTCCAATGAATAATAAAAGAATGGAATAACAAAAGTTCTCTTCATGAATACAAAAGAAATAATACCCCTTACCTTAGAAGAAACTGGATATAGGAGTAGTGAAGTAGCAGAATACTTTTCTTCTTTCTCTCTATAGTTTCTCTCTCTAGAGTTTTAGTGAATTCGTAAGAAATAATGAAGGAATGAGCTTCTATTTATAAGAGAATGGACTGAATAGTAACTAATTCATGAACGGTCCAGATTGATTTACTTTTAAACGGACGATCCATATTAATTTACTATGCAGTGTTAATAAAATATTCTAATAAAACAAAATCTTTTAAATAAAATATAATATATTCTATTTATAATCTAATAAAATGAATAACTTTATAAAAGTATTCTATTTTATATAAAAATATTTTACTATGCAAACACTATGCGAGCCTTTATGCAAATACAATGCATAATAAAATATTATATATTCTTTTATAGTCTAATAAAAGCGAATAACTTTATAAAAGTATTACATTTTATATAAAAAGATTTTACTATCCAAACACTTATCGCATTATTTATGCAAACACTATGCATAATAGAATATTATATATTCTATTTATAGTCTAATAAAGCGAATAACTTTATAAAAGTATTCTGTTTTATATAAAAAGTTTTTTGTTTTATTGCATTTATAATAATAATAACACCAAACTTTTCACCTTTATTATAATTCACAATATTAATCGACCAGGTCGTTCCCAGGAAAGAGGGGGTTTCCAATAAGGATTTCTCCCTATTGGCGCGCAATTAGGTGATCAAACCTCTCATTGGCAGAACTTCTAGACATCGTTAATATTGCAAATAATAATATTAATAACTTTGTTATCTCAATTATTGATTTAATAATATATAAAATATCGACAATAATTGAATCAATTAACGTGAGATACTACGCAACAATTACTATATCAATAATTGAACAAAGCTGAGTGACTTCTCACGTAAGCATCAATAATTAAAATCGTGTGCTACTATGCAACCACGCGTATTACTGTACTTTTAACACCGGGTGTTTCAACACTTAACGGTAAAACTTCGGCTATTATTTTCATAAAATATTTTTGTCGTTTTCTCAATCCAAACAATAATTACATTAGGGGTCCACCAATAATTGTCTTGGTTGTCACGAATATTCCCTGTTAAAATGAATATTCCCCGACCAATCGAATATTATATAACAACTTGCGTAATTTGCAAAATTTATAAATATTACCCATAACTATAACATTATATCAAATTCATTCTATAATATTCAAAAATGACATTCATAGAAAAATCCTCTTTATTCATAAAAGTTGGGGTCTTACAACCTCCCCTTCTTATGAAATTTCGCCCTCGAAATTAGGGTACGTACCTGGTATATCAAAGAGGTAAGGATATCTTGATTTCATTTCAGATTCTAACTCCCAGGACATTTCCTCATCATCGTGGTTTCTCCATAAAACTTTGACTTGAGGTATAACCTTGGAGTGTAGAATATGTTCCTTCTTATCCAAGACTTGAACAGGAACCTTTTCATACGTTAAATCTTCCGCTATTTCGTCCGGTTCTAACTCAATAATGTGGTTCGGGTCTTCCACATATTTACGTAACATGGATATGTGAAAAATGTTATGAACACGAGACATACTTGGCGGTAAAGCGAGTCTATAGGCCATAGTTCCTACTCGATCGAGGATTAAAAATGGGCCAATGAATCGAGGATTGAGCTTTCCTCTCTTTCCAAATCTTGTAACTCCTTTCCATGGAGCAACACGTAATAAACACATGATCTCCAATATCAAATTCCACGTCCTTTCGATGAAGATCAGCATAACTCTTTTGTCGATCTTGTGAGGTTTTTATACGTTGTCGAATTATTTGAATCTTTTTCGTAGTCATACGCACCAACTCTGGTCCCAACAACGTTGCTTCACCCACCTCATCCCAGTATACTGGAGAACGACACTTTCTTCCATACAACGCTTCAAATAGAGCCATGCCAATACTTGCTTGATAACTGTTGTTGTAGGAAAACTCCACCAATGGTAAAAACTTATCCCAACCTCCCTTGAAGTCAAGGACACAGAGTCTTAATAAATCTTCCAGAGTTTGAATAGTCCTCTCTGATTGTCCGTCCGTCTGAGGATGATATGCCGAACTAAATCGTAAATCCGTGCCCATAGCTTTTTGCAAACTAACCCAAAACTGTGAAGTGAATCTTGGGTCTCGATCAGAAACTATGGATACTGGCATACCGTGCAGTCTTACAATCTCGTTTATGTACATACGAGCAAGACGTTCAAGTGTATAAGTTTCTCGTATTGGTAAAAAATGAGCAGACTTGGTCAATCTATCAACAATGACCCAAATTGCATCTATGCCTTGAGAAACCTTGGGAAGACCAGTAACGAAATCCATGGTAATGTGCTCCCACTTTCATTCTAGAATTTCAAGTGGTTGCAATGGACCTTTTTGGTACTTGATGCTCCGCCTTGACTCGTTGACAAGTTAGACACCTTGAGATAAACAACGCTATCTCTCTCTTCATATTGCTCCACCAAAATGTATGACGAAGATCACGATACATTTTGGTACTCCTAGGATGGATTGCAAACGGTGTGTTTTGCGCCTCCATCATGATTTTATACTTTAAATCATGGTCGTTAGGAACACAAAGTCTGGATTTGACTCGAAGTATTCCTTCTTCATCGATTCTTGCTTCCTGCATAGCACCTTCTTGCACTTTCTTCGTCACACGCATCAGCTCCAGATCTATAGCTTGAGCAGCTTTAACTTTATCAATTAAAGTCGGTTCTACTCGTATATTCGCCATCATCACATGGGTCCTTGGAGTCTTTAACTCTATCTCCATCCTTTGCAAGTCACACAAAATGGGCCTTTGCGTTAATGATGTCGCTTTCATTACGCATATGATCTTCTACTCAATGCGTCAGCTACCACGTTCACTTTTCGAAGATGGTATTGGATGGTATGATCATAATCTTTCAATAGTTCAAGCCAACGTCGTTGTCGCATGTTGAGTTCCTTTTGAGTGAAGAAATATTTGAGGCTTTTATGATCCGTAAAGATCTCCATTTTCTCCCCATACAAGTAATGCCTCCAAATTTGAAGTGTGAAGACAACAACTGCCAATTCTAGATCATGAGTAGGATAATTCCTCTCATATTCTTTGAGTTGCCGAGAGGCATAGGCTATGACTTTCCATGTTGCATGAGAACACATCCTAACCCTTTGCGAAGCATCTTTGTAGATAAAAAATCCTCCAGAGCGAGATAGTATTAGCCGAGCAGGTCTTTGAAATGAGTCTCCTCTTGAGTTCTTGAAAACTCTTCTCACATTCCTCGCTCCAACCGAATTTTGTATCTTTTCGGGTCAGCAGAGTTAGTGGAGTAGTGATTCGAGAAAATCCTTCCACGAATCTCCGATAATAACCTTGACTAAACCGAGAAAGCTACGACTTGATCCATCGATTTAAGTTGCTCCCGACTTTGAATTGCTTCAATCTTTGCTGGGTCAACAGATATTCCATGACTTGATACTACGTGCCCAAGGAATGCTACTTCTTCAAGCCAGAACTCGCATTTCTTCAACTTGGCATAAAGCTTGTTTTTACAAAGCTTTTGGAGTATCAGCTTCAAGTGTTGCTCATGATCTTCACGGCTTTTGGAATAAATAAGGATGTCATTAATAATGACGACCACAAAGTGATCCAAATATTCCTTGAATACTCAGTTCATCATATCCATGAAGGTAGCAGGAGCATTAGTCGATCCAAAAGACATGACTAGGAATTCATAATGCCCGTACCGAGTTCTGAAAGCCGTCTTTGAAATGTCATCGATTCTAATCTTCAATTGGTGATATCCGGAACGAAGATCAATCTTTGAAAAGAATTTGGCTCCTTGTAACTGGTCAAACAGGTCATCAATTCGTGGCAATGGGTATCTATTTTTGATAGTGACATGGTTCAACTCCCCATAATCAATACAAAGTCGCATACTCCCATCTTTCTTCTTTACGAATAGAACAAGAGCACCCCACGGAGAAGTACTAGGACGAATAAAGCCAATGTCTAACAATTCTTGCAGTTGGGTCTTTAACTCCTGAAGTTCAATAGGAGCCATTCGATATGGGGCTTTGGAAATGGGTTTTGTACTGGGTTCAAGGTCGATACAAAATCCAATTTCACGCTTTGGGGGTAGGCCAGGAAGTTCTTTAGGGAATACGTCAGGAAATTTATTAACAATAGAAATATCATTCAAAACTGTGACTCTCATCCAAGACTTGGATAACACATGTAATGAAGGTTTCTCCTAATGGAGTTTCAACAAATAAGTCAAAGTCTAACTTCTCCTGAGTCAAATTTAAATGTTGAACGCAAGCAAGAGAGATAAAAGAATGGGTAGAACCGGTATCTAATAAGGTATAGACTTCGCAAAAATTTATAATTAACTAACCCGTGCTAACTTCGTTTGGGTTACTCGCTTTTTGAGAAGTTATGAAAAACGCTCTTCCTGAAACCACCGACTTTGTTTTGTCTGTATTCACCTTTGGTGCCACCGTCCCAGCTGGACTTGACTTCACTATACGACAAAATTGAGCTAAATGACCTTCTCTTCTTGAAATTTCCACTTCTATTATCTTGGCCATGATTACCACCGAAGTGGTTATCATTCTTGGCATGATAATTTCCCCATGATGGTTATCATTGTTAGATGGCCGTTTGCCATAAGATGCGATTATTATCGTGTTGTTGGTCGTTGCCTTTTGGTTGTGCTGACTCATTATCGCGCTTCAATAACTGAGCCCTATTCACAACATCTGAATATAAACAAAGTTTGTGAGAAATGAGGTATTGACGTATATCGGGTTTCAAACCTCTTAGAAACATTCACGTTATTTGCTCCTCATTATCGACCAAATGGGATGCAAACCGGGATAACTCTGCAAACTTAGCCTCGTACTGCGATACGGTCATATTATTTTGCTCCATTGCTTATCTCAACATTTTCAGATGCCATTTTCAAACACTGTCACAAAACAAGGGTTAATGGACATATCACATATTATCCATATACTCTGACCGACCAATTAAATACCAAATAAACTTAGGTAGGTCATACTAGCGAAGGAATTCCTCGCCTCTCCCCTCCTAGTTCTTGTCTCACATCTCAGCAAGGGATCATATCCCCAAGCTTTGATACCAACTGTGACGCCCCCAAAATAGGTATACATCACCTATTCTGAGTCGCCAAATACATGGTACAGAATACAAATACAATCTTAAATATATAACATGAGCTGTGAGTTTTAATACAAATATTGTTTTCTAGACAGTATTCAAACTCAAAATAAGTCCTCAATACATTTATTAACACACTATTTCATAGAATAGTGAGGACTACTAATGCTATTATCATACGGACCGAGTCACTCCGTTCCCCGACTAGTCCTCGCCACGTTCTCATTTCACAGAAGAGAACAATAAAAGTAAAAGGGTGAGCTCAACTAGCCCGAGAAGAAATATTATGAATAAGATAATGCAGAATAAATTATCGTTAGCCTTTAAAAGTGTTAAACTGATACAATATAACAAACATCAAGTTTAAGCTGCAATGAATAAGCAATCCATTAAAAGAAGTCAAGTAGAGAATAAAATCTACTATCTTCTATGATTTAAAAGGTTTTAATCACTTTTATTCTTTGAGACTCGACAATAAATAAATTACATCATCCACAGACTACTGACCAAGGATATTCATTAGTATCACAACCACAAATTATCCATGCACTACGGGCCAAGGATATTCGTGTATTCATCAATGATCATGATCATGCCAACAAGCATCCATCAATGCACTACGGCCAATGATGACTTTTACCACATCATTTGTAATATTACGATCATGATTATACCGAATAATCCCTGGTCATAATCATACCAAGTCCATCTATGCACTACAGGCCACGGATAACTTTCAACATAATATAAACATGAGAATGATGACAATGATATAAGAATTCAATAAAACAAGTTCAAGAATTAATTTATCCAGGAACCAATAACGTCCAAATTGTCAACATGATACTGCTTTGTGGAGTAAAATTCAAGAATGCTCGGAAGAATATTTCCATGAAAGATCTTTGGATGAAGCGCAAATATCCAGGATATTCTACTAATTTCATGGAGTATAGAAGCCAAAACTTTAACCAACCGAGTATAATAAAGAATGGAATAACAAAAGAAATCACCGGGCATGCGATGAGGATCGCGCATGATAGGTTATTCCAGCGAATAATAAATAACGGAACGTGTCATGCGTAAGCGCATGCATGACGAGGATATTCCAATAGAATAATAAATAATAGAACGTGTCATGCGCCAGAACGCATTGCAATCGGATATTCCAACAGAATAATAAATAATGGAACTAGGTCATGCGTAAGCGCATGCATGACGGGATGTTCCAAATGAATAATAAAGAATGGAATAACAAAAGAATTTCACCATGTATGAAGATTGTTATAAACAAAGTTATTCCAACATAATAATAAAGAATGGAATAACATAAGAATTTCACCAAGTATAGGGTAGTAAAAGTGTATACTGAGTTATTCCAACAGAATAATAAAGAATGGAATAATGTAAGTTCTCTTCATGAATACAAAAGAAATAATACCCTTACCTTAGAAAGCGGATATAGGAGTAGTGAAGTAGCATAATCACGTTCTTCTTTCTCTCTATAGTTTCTCTCTAGAGTTCAAGGTGAATTCGTAAGAAATAATGAAGGAATAAGCTTTTATTTATAGAAGAATGGGTGAATAGTAACTAATTCATGAACGGTCCGCATTAATTTACTTTTAAACGAATGATCCATATTAATTTACTATGTAGTATTAATAAAATATTCTAATAAAACAAAATCTTTTAAATAAAATATAATGTATTCTATTTATAATCTAATATAAAGCGAATAACTTTATAAAAGTATTTTGTTTTATATAAAAATATTTTACTATGCAGAGCACTTATATGCAAACACTATGTATAATAGACTATTATATATTCTATTTATAGCCTAATAAAACGAATAACTTTATAAAAGTATTCTATTTTATATAAAAAGATTTTACTATGCAAACACTATATAGGCACTATGCAAACACTATGCATAATAGAATATTATATATTCTATTTATAGTCTAATAAAACGAATAACTTTATAAAAGTATTTTGTTTTATATAAAAAGTTTTCTATTTTATTGGATTTATAATAATAATAAAACAAAACTTATCACCTTTATTATAATTCACAATATTAATCGACCAGGTCGTTCCCAGGAAAGAGGGGGCTTTCCAATAAGGATTTCTCCCTTTTGGCGCGCAATTAGGTGACCAAACCTCTCCTTAGCAGAACTTCTAGACATCGTTAATATTATAAATAATAATATTAATAACTTTGTTATCTCAATTATTGATTTAATAATATATAAAATATCGACAATAATTGAATCAAATAACGTGAGATACTATGCAACAATTACTATATCAATAATTGAACAAAACTGGGTGACTTCTCACGTAAGCATCAATAATCAAAACCGTGTGCTACTATGCAACAACGCGTATTACTGTACTTTTAACACCGGGTGTTTCAACAGTTAACGATAAAACTTCCGCTATTATTTTCATAAAATATTTTTGTCGTTTTATCAATCCGACAATAATTCCATTGTGGGGTCCACCAATGATTGTGCCATTGTACGAATATTCCCTGTTAAAACGAATATTCCCCGACCAATCGAATATTATATAACAACTTGCGTACTTTGCAAAATTTATAAATATTACCCATAACTATAACATTATATCAAATTCATTCCATAATATTCAAAAATGACATTCATAGAAAAATCATCTTTATTCATAAAAGTTGGGGTCTTACACAAACACACACACACACACACACACACATATATATATATAAGCAAAAAAAGTCACGGATATTCGATTGATCGAGTTCGAGGATATATATCTATATAATAAAACAGAACCCATTTTGAATCTTTCATTTGACAAAGCACAAGAACGGTTCAGATTTTATCTCAATTCTTCAAACTTAATCTAAAGACTCACATTTCATCTTACACTAAAAATTCCCGCCCAAATCAAATAACAATAATAATAACAATAATGATAATAATAATTATAATAATAGTAAAAATAATAATAAAAATAATAATAACAATAATAATAATTATAATTATAATAGTAATAATAATAATTATTATTATTATAATTACTACTACTATAATAATAATAATATTTATAATAATAATACTAATAGTAATAATGATAATGATAATAATAGTAATAATGGTGATAATAATAATAATAATAATAATAATATAATAATAATAATAATAATAATAATAATAATAATAATAATAATAATGTCGACGTCGGGATTTTTGAGTGTCCCTTTTCGTTACTTGTTCCTTGGTGTTCTCATGTTAATGTGAGATTTGTTTGAAAAAAATAAGTGAAAAAAGTTTGACATGTATAATGTCGACGATTTTACTTTAAGAGTCGCCAGTTGGTGTATTTAACTGGTTGCACCACCGCAATCGAAAAGGTTTGCACATTGACCCAGTGATTTGACACTGCTAGACAGGTCTGTGAAACCGAGATTCATTTTGGGTCCGGGGGCTTGATTATACGGAGGGAAGGTGTTAGGCACCCCCCGACATCCGTGTTACCACGGTGACCGCCACTTTTCAAAGAAATTGTTATATGAATGTGTGTGTGTGTGTGTGTGGATCAATGTGCAATTATTTGAAAGTAGTGTGAGGCCTCGTTCGCACCTATATACACAAGGTTTGAATTTTATAGAAAAATTCAGTTTTAACCAAGATATATCAATGAAGTTTTGTAAAAGAGGTTTTTCAAACCCTGTGCTCAATAGGAATTGAGACCTTTTCATACTTCCATTTTATTATTAAATGTTAGGCTTGTTTGCTTTTATTTTCGAGATGCGAAGCATTCTAGAAAATAATATACTGTGATCTTAGAACTCCTCATGGGCATGATGACCATCCGATGAAATTCGATTAATCGTAAAATAATGTACAAGTCGCCATAAATTTGAAAAATATGTCCATCATGGAAGCCAATCGAGATTGAGAGATGAATCTGTGATCAAATGATTCCTAAGCTCACATGATACTGCAATTTGTATGGAAAAAAGATGGAAGATTATATATATAAAAATTTGTAAATAATATATATATATATATATATATATATATATATGAGACATAATCAACCACCACGAAGCAACTCCATGGGGATCGAAATGTAAATATATAAAAGCGATAAATATATATATATATATGGATGATCATCAACCACCACGAAGTAAACTCCTGTGGGACGAAATGTAAATAAAGTCGTAAAAGCGATCAATCGTAGCAAAGTAAACTCAAGCGGAGACGAAATGTAAATAAAAGGCAGCAAAAAGGCCAATAAGTAAACTTGAACTGACAAAAATGTTAATATATATATATATGTACAAATATATATATAAAAGCGAGAAACGCACCAGGATGTGAATCCGGGCTCATCGGATATAATAAAACAACAATTATATATATATAAAAGTGAGTAAATGCTCCGGATGTAAAATCCAGGCTCATCAGATATGTCTGACAACAATTATATATATAAGTATATATATATATATAAAAGCAATAAATGCTCCAGACCGAAGTCTAGGCTCAATCGAGGCATAACTCGATAATTTTAGTCCATATATGAAATATATACATATATATATAAGTATATATACAAACAAAAATGAAAACCACGGACCGAAGTCCGGGCAAACACACTCACACGACTCTCAACGTGTACAACAGTGTGTGATAATGTGAGAAGAGGACTTTATATAATGTGAGAAGGCTTACAGTGGGCTGCCAAAGTAGACTTCTATGACTTTAAATGGATAAACACCTAGCTCCCGCCGGATAAAAGATAGCTATATGTGAGCTAACAAGTGTTTAAAAGTGAGGAAACACTCAAAAGATGTGTATGCAGGGTAAAATGGACAGGGCTTCCTCGCTTTTTTCCTCTATTCTCTCTCTCCAAATAGCTGACCCCAAGGCTTGTATATATAGACGGATGGCCGCAGGTACACCTACGGCAGCCGCGGTTGTACCTACGGCTGGTCGTGGTGCATCCGAGCCTCGCGGGTCCTGTCATCTCGTAGTACGTGCACTCGTGCACTGTAATGTCCGCTCAAACTTGCAGAACTTCAATCCGAGCATCTAAATGAGGTATATCTGACCTTCTTCGGACCGCTTGTGTCGAGAGTTACGCAATGACATGGATTAGAGGTTGTATGAAGTCAGGAAGAGGGGTCTATGCCCATGGTCTTCAAGCTTCAAATTCTATCCAAAGTACTGCCACGCGTAATAGTCACTCGGGATTGTTACTCCTCAATTCTTGTGGGACATTGTCGTATGTATGTATGTATGTATGAAGTGTCGAGACGACGCGTAGGTGTTGAAGAGACAAGATGATGTTTGACTCCTCATCGGGGTTATCGCTGGTTTGAGTTAAAAGTAGACGTTGCTCAGGGTTACATCTGAGATTGGACTACTTGTTGGTATGCCGCGATATCATCTTGTTGAGGCGGTAAGATGACGCTTTTGACTCCTTACCTGGGTTATCACCGGTTTGAGCAGAAAGAAGACGTTGCTCAGGGTTACATCTGAGATTGGACTGCTGCAAGTGTTTGAATACCGCAAGGTTATCTGTGTAAGAACCTATCTGCCCATTGTTAGCTCCGGGTCTGAAGTATGATTGCCTCGGTAGGAGGTCTGAGCTTGAAGCTGATCGCATGTGTTTGAAAAAAACAATTCCGGAGTTATCGCCAGAACTGCAAAAGCATCCCTTGGGGCTATCACCAAGGATGGAGTTGCTACTCCTAGTGTTGTTTCTGGGACTGGAACTGAACGTCGCGGTGTTATCGCCGAGACAGAACTATCTTCTCCGGTGTTGTTATCGGTCTTTTGATCTTGCAAACCTCGGGGTTATCTTCGAGATTGGAAATGACATTCCTGGTGTGTGTTCCGGGTTTGAGATGAAGTTCTTGGTTTGTGTTAGGGTTGAAGCGCACTTACAGTAGTATCCAAAATGGATGTCGACTATCTTCCGAGGTTATCTCGAAAGACGAATCGCCCTCCCGTAATGTTAATAATGAGCGTACGCAGAAAATTTTGAGTGTCTACAGATGCCCCTCTTTATCATATTCATGCAATTCAAGGCATGGATAGGATAAAAAATCCTAGACACTTGAAATGCAAGCAAGATAAATATGATGCTATATGCAGCAACATGATGCAAATGTATGATGCATGATTGTCAAGTAATCATGTTGGGATGACAATCAGTGATGGCTTGGACATGCGATCCAAGTCTCCAAGGATGTTGAGGTTGGGGTTATCACCAAAGTTTTGAATCTTAGACACTGGCCTATATTCCATAGAGGTACCTCTTGTGTGTAAGAGATCTGTGGGGATAAAGCTTTGTCTGTTTGAGGATGTGTATAACATATTCCCTCATTCTGTTGGAGTTACTGCCAACAGTTCATCGTCGTCAAGGTTGCCCGACCTTCGTTGATGTGTGTATCACCGGATAAATCCCTGCTGAGTGTATTGTCAAGGTTACTTGACCTTCATTGATGTATGTGTCAATGGTAGCATTGTGTTGTAGCCCTTGCTGGGGAAGGTTGCTTCGTTGGGTTTACTTGCCATCGGCTGACATGATGTCAAGGCTACTTGACCTTCATTGATGTGTGTATCAATGGTTGCATTGCGTTGTAACCCCCGTCGGGGATACGTAGATGCTCGAAAGATGCGTGTTGTGACCCCCACCGGGGATACGTAGATGTTTGATAACTTCGGCATTGTAACCCCCGCCGGGGAGGTTTGATATTTCGTGGTTTTGCGTTGTAACCCCCGCCAGGGAAGTTTAGGGTTGTGACCCTGCAAATGAAGGCATCGGAACTTTGTGGGATATTGCCGAGCACGATCTATGAAAGCTGAGCTCATCGGTATAGTATACACTGCATTCAGGCGAATACCGTTGAGACGACGGGAGTTTCAGGCTATTCCGCTCAATCGCGTAGCACTTTTATTCCTGATTTGGCCTTTTCAGCTTGTGAGACCTCCTTTGCAACTCTAACTGGAGTGAACCGAAGGTGTAGGACCCATGTAGGAGTGCTACAGGTACACCTGCAGGAGGCGCAGGTGAGCTCATGACCAACCGTGCTATATGATAAAGCGAATGGTTGCTTTATAAGTCATTTTCAAGTTCTTGTGACAAAAGAAATCTGAGAGCTCTTTTTCAGATCTACTGAGTTCGGGCAACTTCTGCATATTCTGCCACCGTACAAGCGTTCTTCACTGTCCTGGTAATACATGCATGTATTTTTTTTCAGTTTCTGTTCGTTGTAAAATGACTTATCACATGAAATGCATTTAGACACGTAGCAGTGAATATGCATGCTGATATAACTTGATAAAAAATATTCAACATAGCAAATGTTAGTATTAAACCATGTTGAACATAATGATGTGAAAAAATTTGACTTTTGAAGCAGTCAAATTGGCACCTTTTACTGTCATTTCTTATCCTATATGAGGATAAATGAGTAAAGGCATAAAAGTAAAATAATCTTGATAATTAGACTACACTTACGGATTTTTACTGTGATGCGATTAATACATGTAGGATGTATATGACTGTGTACAGGTGTGCTATTGAATGGCCACCTAGTCATGCCTATGTGCATGTGGATAATCCCATTTACAAAGGGGGCTATGGAAAAATTTTCCCAAAAGGTAGGTATTGGGTAGTCATGCATTTTTAACTCTACTGTAGATGTATGTTAAAGCAATGCATTTTGAAAAGCTCCAGGTAAGAAATTACCACACCCTTTCTGTGGTGATTTAGAGACTTGATGTCCAGATATTATAGATCCGGATCAGCCGAGTAGTTCCCCTAGGACCACTTCTGGTGTACGGGGGAGAGCTTCTGAAGAGCCTCATCGCCATTCTTTTAGAAAGCCTCGTCGTTTGGTGGAGGCGGTGATACGTCCTATTCGGGTTGAAGTGCCAAATGTCGAGGACGAGGAGGAGGATGCACTGATCGAGGTTCCTTCTCCTGCTGTACGTGTTCCCCGTAGGAAATTTCCAGGTATTCAAGTGGAGAACCCAGATCTTCTAGGTGACTTGAGTAGGCATCCTTCAGTATACCTGCACGCAAACGAGGTATGAAGTTAGATCTTTAATCTCCCTTATTTCCTATTGATGAGGAGTCAAGGATTTTGATGTTGATCTGCATTTGATGTAAGTTCCTGGCTTCAAACAGCCTTGAGGGAACTAGTTTAGCATTCACTCTATGTATCAGGCTTTGCATGATAACTACAGAGCGATCGTCCATGGTTCGGAATTTGGGATGTTCTTCTCCATTTTACCCCGTCGTTGTCCCTGGGGTTACCTCAGGGCATTGTCTGGGCGGTGGTTTCACCAGACTCAGTCACTCCATTTGCTGGATTGTGAGGTGAAGATGATGTCGATGGATTGGTGATTTATCACAGGTATGGAGTTTGGAGGGGAGCCGGTGCCTTGCACGACGGATATCACCCCTACTGCCGTCAGATCCTTGTTGGGAGTTCCGACAGAGGCGCTCAAGGGCAGGACTATTCGTACGGGTCCTTTGAGCATATATGCTATGAGCAGGTTGTTGAGTGAGCCTCTACCCGATGATGTGAGATTCAGGGATCGCATTCTCCGGCGATTGCTCCTGATGATCATTAGGGGTTGCTTCATAGCAGATAATTCCTCTACGGTGTCCTTCGCTTTGATCAGCGCCAATCGACACGTGGACCGTATAGGAGAGTATGATTGGGGTTCCTACACCTTTGCCTACTTCCTCAGGGGAATGCGCATGGGATCGCAGGGCTTAACCGAGGCATGGTTAGGATTCTACCCGTTTCTGCTGGTGAGTGTTTCTCTTGTCTTTTCCCATGTACAGGTTAAGAGTGTTGACTGACAACAGATGTTTGCCTTTATGTTGGCAGTTTTGGGCCTATGAAAGGCTTCCATGTTTGCGTCCTGTGAGCATGTTAGGTTTAGATACCTATCCACGACGACGGAGATGGCATCATTCCATACTGGTGGAGGTCCCTGTTGCTGAGGGTTTCACTCATTGTCGTCTATAGTTGGAGTTGTTAACAGCCGATGTCATTACATGGATTCCCTACTCTGGAGAGCATTTGGGAGTTGGTTTTGAGGATGGGTACCCGATTGGAGTAGAGTACGTTATTTCCACCCGTAGGATTCTTCTCTTCACAGATGGAGGATGGGAGCTCTATTTAGGAGAGCGTGCTATTAGGAGCTGGCCCCTCAGATGACCCATACGGCTTCTGGGGTGTAGATCCTCCATCAGATTTACCGACATCCCCAGAGATAGAGATCCAATTGACTCAAGAGGAGTTACATCAGTGGATGATGATCGATGATGTTGACATCGACACTCTTGACTTCTTTTTCGATGTATTTCTCGCTATTTCTTTTGATAGGCCTCTGTTAACATCCGGTAGCCGCCCCATTCCATTATATATCTTTTGATAGGCCTCTGTTGTATGTTGGGTAGCCGCCCCATTTCCTCTGTATTTTAGTCTGAGAGATGTATTAGATGATGATATACTTAGGAATGTATGCATAGTTTTCCATTCCCTATATCATATTGCCATCTATTAAACCATGCATGTTATTATGTTATGCATATGTATGTATGTCCAGAAATATTCAGATTGACCCTGGATGGTCTTTATGACGTACTACCCGTATAGATGTATTCTTCGACAGTTAGCCGTATTGATCATACCCCACCATTTTTTGTGGTATCTGGTATGCGTTCATGGTATGATAGTATATCACCATTAGACAAGGTGATCGTAGATGATTTCTTTGCAATGACATACTATGACCTATTGATGTTTTGAGTTCCCACTGAGATTTGTATAGGGCATGCTAGAACCTTTGGGGATCAAGAGGCGGGTTTTCCGATTTGGGACCCGTGAGTTGACTCTACTTTGGAGGAGTATACGGTTGACGATCTTTGTCATTTGGACGGAGACCTTGCATGCATATGGCTATTGGAGACATGAGCAGACAGTTCATGACCCTCATCGGATTGAGACGTAGAGTGGTCCAGGACGAGATTACATCCGACCATGTGATATCCCAGCGTTTCCTATTTGACAGGTTTGGCTCTGAGGATAGTTATGCATGACATTTTGGGGATTTCACCACACCGGAGGATCATTGGCGTTCAGCCAGAGTAGATGTACTGCTTCTATGTGTATTGTCATACGTCTTCATGCCGCGGTACATGGATGAGCTGGATATCGGCGTCATAATAGCAGTGAGAGCTCTTAGGGAGGGTCGTACCATTGTACCAATGATCATCGCAGAGACTCTGAGGTCAGCTACATACTGCTGCACTTATCCGGCAGGAGTGTTTACAGGTAGCTCGGTCATGTTGTACGTGTGGTTTATGTCACACTTGAGACCGATTGGCACATTTAGACAGCTGAGGTTTTGTTTCACCCAGGAGATAGCCATGTCATACTCCTTTCAGCCTGCAGAGTGCACAAATGCTGCATCGTGGTCAGCTTTTCTGGTAAGGATTAGGGATCTGTTTGCCATATTGTCGTGTTCAAGGCTTAGCTCACCCTACAGCTTCATTACTCATGCTCCGGGCATGAATTATCTCCCTTTAGCTAGATTGAGGGGCATGATTACTTACCACCCACTGGCTGTGATGTGTCAGTTTGACCAGTTTCAGGATTTCCATCCTTATGAGGGGGTAGTGAGTCAACGCTTCGCTTCATACCGTTTGTTAGCGGAGGACAGATCAAGGTTGTACGCCTGTTGGGATCAGCGAGAGCTAGCTGAGTTTTCTGTCAGTCATCCAGGTTGTTCTGCAGAGTGTTCCGCATGGATGAAGACAGAGACTGCATCGGCTGTGGCAGTATCCACAGTGCAGAAGACTAATTCTGACAATGAGGAGCCTATAGAGGAGGCTGTTATTCCCACCGATGACTTGATCTGGCTGGTCGCCAAAGATTTGTGATGGATTCTCCCACCCCGAAAGTGCCTGTTATTTTCGATATTGAGACAACATTTGGAGCAGAGATTACATCTAATGACCTATGATAGAGATCAGGCTAGGGCTGCGATGTTGACAGCTCTTGATGAGAGTGATACCGCTCTGTTAGAGAGGGATGAGGCTAGATTAGCCACGGATGCATTGATTGGGGAGCGGGATGCCGCCTTATCTGCTAGGGATGTGGCCATTGCGAGATAGTACTTCGTTAGATCCCGGATGGTATCGGTCTTCTTGCCGACATGAGTGCTTACATTGATGAGCGTTATGCCACCATGCAGTTAGCCTCGATCCGCTAGCTTCGTGTAGATACCCTTAGGTGAGCTTGCGATTGCTTCCTCTGTCGTCGAGAGAGGGATGCTATGTTAGATCCGATAGTCCGCATACACACGGATCTCGTAGATAGCTTTGTATTTTCCGCATGAGACTAGCTTAGCTATTTTGTCATGTATCTGAATGGATGTATATATTAAAGCAATATTATGTATGGCGTGGAAATATATTTTGATTCACTTCCCTTTTAGTTATGCCTTGATACTTGCTTGATGTTTGCTGCTTTTCTTGAGGCCTTGTGATCTTGATGCATTCTGAACTTATCCTTGATAGATGGACATTGAGACGTCGCAAGATCTCTCAGAATGGATCATTGATTTCTATAAATCCCTACCATCTTTGGTGTCTTGGGACTGGTATCTGTATGGAAAAGTGGAGAGGAGGATGGTTTCTTCTTCTCTGAGATTGACCGCACCACAGATGGTTGCCAGTACTTCTATTTGTGAGAAGCCTAGTTAATTCCATCTCTTATGGGTTGGTATTGCTCTTTGAGGTACGATCGCAGCTTAGATGGTCACCGAATCTTCTATTTGTGAGAAGAGGTTGGGTAATTCCATCCCTTTGATCTAAAATCGATGAAATGTGGCGAATTGAAGGTTGATCCCGATCATCTGTGTGATAAGAATTTTGTTACGGTAGGGTTAGGATCGAACCATAAATGGCTGCCTACATACTTCTATTGAAGAGGAGATCAAGTTGCGTAGTTCGAACCTAGTGTAGTAGGTTCAACGCTGATTGTGAACGGCAGATATGTGTAGAGATTTTTTTGTTGTTTTTGTTGTGAAGAAATGTTTTTGTTGTTTTTGTAGTTGCGACCGGGCCATATAGCATATGGTTGCCTATGTACTCCTATTGAAGAGGAGATCAGGTCGGCGTAATTCGCCCCTTAGGACGAATCGCAGCTGAAGAGAAACGTGAATCCCATGTGCAGGCTATACTGCGGGGAGAGGAAAGTTTAATCCCATAATGGGGATAAACTGCAGGTGTGTAAAAAGTTTGATCCAGTCCTCAGGACAAACTGCAAGCGTAGAAAAGTTTAATCCCATCTTCAAGATAAACTGCAAGTGTGAAAGGTTCAATCCCGTCTTTAGGATAACCGAAATTGTTAAAGGTTAAATCCCGTCTTCAAGATAACCGAGATTGTATGGAAGGTTTGAATTGAGGTAAAACCAGGCTGCTGGCTTGAAGTGTATGTTTCCTTGAGGGGCAGAAGAGTATGTGGAAAGGGTTCAAAATCGGAATGACTGGTGATTTGATGATCAAAACAAGGATGTTTGTTTGATGGTAACTTCAGACATAGTACCATTTCACGGTGTCCGAGTTGATAAGCTGTGGAAATTCATCGCCATCCATTTCCTGCAATCTGAGAGCACCTCCTGTCAATACTTCCTTGACAACAAATGGGCCTTCCCAGTTAGGAGCGAATTTTCTCTTAGATTGATCTTGGTTGTCAATGATCTTCTTCAAAATCAAGTCATGTTGTTTGAATTCCCGTAGTCAGACTTTTGTGTTGTAGGATCGTGCGATCCTTTGCTGATATAACTGACCATGGAAGATAGCCGCGGATCGCCTTTCGTCTATTAGAGACAATTGGTGATACCTGTCTTGTACCCATTGGTCTTCACCCAACTGAGCGTCCATCAATACTCTGAGGGATTCCATTTCCACCTCTATAGGGAGCACTACTTCCATCCCACAGACTAATGAGTAGGGGGTTGCCCCAGTGGAAGTTCGCATGGAAGTTCTGTAGGCTAATAAAGTCAGAGGCAAGAGGTCAGGCCATCCTTTGTGATTGGCAGACATTTTCTGCATGATCTTTTTGATGTTTTTATTAGCCACTTCAACAGCACCATTCATCTTTGGACGGTAGATGACGGAGTTGAGGTGTTTGATGTGGAATTTTCTGCATAACTCCTCCATCATTTTGTTGTTGAGGTTCTTAGCATTGTCTGACACAATGACCTCTGGTTGTCCATATCGACACATGACATTATTTCTGATGAAAGCAATGATAATTTCTTTAGTAACCCTGGGGAAGGATGCTGCTTCTACCCATTTGGTGAAGTAGTCGATCATGGTGATTATGAATCGATGTCCATTACTGGCTTTGGGCTCGATGGGCCCGATCACGTCCATTCCCCACATTGAGAAGGGCCATGGCGAATTCATATTGTGGAGTTCCCTTGGAGGGTCGTGGATAACATTCCCATGAATCTGGCATTGATAGCACCTCTTGACGTGATCATCACAGTCAGCTTTGAGTGTAAGCCAATAATTCCCCGTTCTGAGGATCTTCTTGACAAGTAGGGGTCTGCTCATGTGAGGACCACATACTCCACCATGGATTTCATCCATGAGTCTCTGAGCTTGGTCTTTATCCAGACATCTGAGGAGACCTAATCCAGCATCTCTTTTGTTGAGTGCATCTCCGCTCAGGTATAATTTCATAGCAAGTCGATGAATCCGCCTTTTCTCAGTTAGGCTCGCCTCAGTGGGTGTAGATCCATCTCGTAGATATTCCTTGATGTGATGATACCAAGGATTGTGGATGGGAGGTAGTTCATCTGATACTTCTCCAACGTAATTCCCATAGACTGGGGCTCTTTGCAGAGTAAACGTGATGATTGACATGTTTTCCTTGTCCGGTATGTAAGCCAAGGAGGCCAACGTTGCTAATACATCTGCAAAATCATTCCTATTATGAGGAATGTGTAGAAAGGAGATTTCTTCGAACTCCAAAGCCATATATAAAACTTGCCGATAGTAAGGCAGCAAATGTAATTCTTTGGTTTAATAGATTCCTGTGGATTTCTTGATTACCATTTCGGAATCTCCAAAGACAGTTAACCGCCTGATGCCCATTGAACGGGTAAGTTTTAGCCCCATGATCTGACCTTCATACTCAATTTGTGTTGTTACAGGCCGACAAACTTCAATTTGACCACGACGGATATCGCCTCCCCATCTGGGATATTAGGGATCGCTCGGCTTGAGCCTTACGTGTTAATGACTCCATCAAAATGCATTCTCCACGCACGATATGTCTTTGCATCGATGTTGTTGTTGAATTGTCATTACCCCTTCATCGGGGAAGTACGTTTCCAAGGGTTTATAGTCCCCTGCAGGTGCGTGATAAGTGGGTTTTATAACTACTTATTAGATATCAATTTACGCGAATTATGTCCATCTCAAGTACATTTCAGTCTATTTTAGTTGCATTTCATGTTATTTTGCATTGCATGTACTTAAAACTCCTTTTGACGAAAAAGTGCAAGAATTGGCCTAATTTGGTGGTATTAGAGGGCACGAGGCTAATGGATGCATGAAGCGAGGCACAAGCTGGGATAGGCATGGCGTGATAAATGAGTGGAGCATGGATAGATAAGCATGGATGGACAAAAGACATTTCAGTAGCAGCAGCAACAATGCAGAACCAAACTCAGGAGTAGGACCAGAATTCACTAATCAGAAGTCGCGATGCGGCGAGATGAGCTTGGAGACGCGCTACCGCGCGTGAGCACCAAAATTTGCACAATGTTACCTCATCGCAAGTTAACGCGATCATGAGCATGACAAGCTTAAAGGACGCATGGCGCTAGCGAGAGGGTTACCGACAGTAGAACCTTTCAGAAGTCGCGCGCCATGCATTTAATACATCGGGGGGCGCGTGCCACTGCCGCGTGATAGCTGGAGCTGCTTTGTTGTTTTATTTTAATTTTTATTTAAAATGATTGTAATTTGTTTTAAACGATATCTGACTGGTTTTAGACAAACTGGGATAACTTCTGACGTATTTTCATCATAGTAACTAGGGTTTACACATGAGAGAGATTCCAACAAAGAATGAAGCCAAAACTCCATCTTCTCTAATTCTTATTGGGATTCTCCATCATTGTGGATTTATAATATTGTTTTTCTGGATTTATATGAGGATTTGAACGTTGATATTGGTTTACAATCTATAATTGGGTTTGATCGTTCTATCCCTCATCTTTCAATTGTTTACTTGATAATCATGCTTAGCGTTGACCCCATAATGGCTTTTGGTTCAGTCATGAACTAAACTCCATTATGGGATTCTAACGGATTTTAATATGTAGTTTGGTTTCATGCTTGATTTTTAGGGCTATTTTACTTATCATATGGGAATTCTATTATGGTTGTTTTACACGTATGAATGCTTGATCACCATTCGTTTCAGTATTTGCATGGAATTGACAATGAACATGCGAGTATGGATTGTAGTCATAATAGCATACGTATATGGGGCTGTTGTATATGGCTTCCGTATTTCGTGAAAGAGATAGACATATACTTATTCACCGTATGAGTTAAAATAAGGGCTTGTGCTTAAATTCAGTATGATTGCAATTTCAGATAGACATATAGTGATTTTGGTTATATTGTTGATTACATAGAATCTATCATCTGTGGATGCTGTGTAAGTAGGCCATAATGCATTGAAAAATGGCTATGACTCTATTAGTGCTCTTGACTATTTTCATGTGATATGTGAACAAGTCTTGCATGATAGTGGTAGCTAGATGAAATATTAAATGAAGTTAGGATCCCATTATTTCCAGATTTGATTTATTCCATTAATATTCCTATTTTAGTTATTATTTACAATTAGTTTAATTCGCCAATTATAGTCGTTAATCTAGGCATATGAATATAGTGATTTAATTGATGCATAGTAGTTTGAATTTGACAACTTTCTTTGTGGGATCGATACTTTACTTACTCTGTATTACTTGTTGACGCATGTATGCTTGCATGAGTTAGAGCCCTTTTGTCATAACTGAAAAAGAGGCAACAAGTTTTTGGCGCCGCTACCGGGGAAAGGCGTTTAGTTTAAATAATTATAATTAATTTTAAGGTATTTTGTATGACTTAGACATATCTATTCTCATCTCATTTCTATTTTTGTTTTATTTGTGATTTCAGGTACTTGTAGATTTTTATACACACAAGATCTTCCAATTCTGAATTAACACCAGCGCATGATAACATTAACGGGAGAGGTTGGAAAGCTAGTGTGTGAAGAAATTTACAAGCTCAGTTAGAGAGTACTATAGTTAGTATGGCAGAAGAACAGAGAATTGAGCAAAGAGAAGAGCACCAGGCTCTACGAGATTATTCAATGCCGAATATAAACGGGCTACAGTCTAGCATAGTCAGACCGACAATAGCAGCGAATACTTTTGAGATTAAACCGGGCACTATTTAGATGGTGCAGAACTTTGATTCGGATTTGGGGGTCTTCTTCACGGATGATCCGAATGAACACTTATTGAGCTTCATAGAGATTTGTGATACATTCCGATATAACGGTGTGATGGAGGATGCTATCAGACTGCAGTTGTTCCCATTCTCATTGAGGGATAAGGCGAGGAGTTGGCTTCATTCTTTGCCGTCAGGGTCAATCACTACATGGGAGGACTTAGCGTATAAATTCTTAGCCAAGTTCTTCCCAATGGCTAAGACTGCAAAGATGAGGACAGCTATATGTCAGTTTGAGCAACAACAGGGAGAGTCCTTATATGAAGCATGGGAGAGATACAAAGAAATGATAAGGAAGTGTCCGCATCATGGTATTCCAGATTGGATGGTAATCAATACTTTCTACAATGGATTAGGATGGCAATCGAGACCGATTGTAGATGCAGCTGCTGGAGGGGCATTATGGGCAAAAAGCTATGACGAGGCCTATACCCTTATTGAGACTATGGCAGCTAACGATTTTCAGAATCCTACATCTCGGATGCCACAGCCCAAGGTAGCAGGTGTGTTGGAGGTAGATGCTATTACGCAGTTATTGGCACAGATGGCAGCTATGACAAAGAAGATAGACACTTTGGCAGAAAGCAGGACGAAAACAGTTGCCTTCGTTTGTGAAATTTGTGCGGGGTCACACACCACGGATCAGTGTACTATTAGCTTAGAGTCGGTGCAGTATGTGAGCAACTATAGGAAAACCCAAGGTCAATTTCAGAACACATACCACCCCAACAACCGAAATCATCCAAACTTTAGCTGGTCGAATAACCAAGGAAATCAATAAAGTCAGTTTCAGCCAAATCATCAATTTCAGTCACAGCCAGCTCAGCCACAGTATACACCGAAACCACCATTTCCACTGGGATTCTCTCAGTAACAACATCACGCTCCAGCTGCACCACAACCAGAAAAGAAATCAAAAGTGGAGGAGTGATGTTGAAATACATGGCAAACACGGAAGTTATGATTAAAATCCAAGCAGTGGCTATTAAGAATTTGGAAACTCAGATGGGGAAGATGGTGAGTATGCTTAACAATAGGCCCCAAGGTTCCTTGCCAAGTAACACAGAGACAAATCCTAGAAGAGATGTGAAGGAACAATGCCAAGCAATATCATTAAGATCTGGGAAAAATCTGGCAGACACTATAAGTCGCGCGCCCGCGCTTGAGAACACTAAGGAGGCTGCGCGAGACAGAGCAAGTACCTACTGATGAAGAAAATCAGGAAAAATCTGGGTCGCAGCAGGTCGAGAAGGATACAACAGGTTCAGCAGAAAAGCTTAAGAGTTCAGTGCCACCAGCTTACCCTCAAGTACCGTATCCGCAAAGATTAACTAAGCAGAGGGAGGATAAACAGTTTAGCAAGTTCTTGGAGGTATTCAAAAAGTTGCAGATCAACATACCGTTCACCGAGGCATTGGAACAAATGCCATGCTACGTAAAGTTTATGAAGGGTATATTGTCAAGGAAGAGAAGACTAGATGAGTTTGAGATGGTAGCCTTGACAGAGGAATGCAAGGCAAAGGTTTCATTGTAAATTACCTCCAAAGTCAAGGATCCGGCAAACTTTCACAATTTCGTGCACAATTGGAAAGATGAACTTCAGTAAGTGTTTATGTGATCTTGGGGTAAGCATAAATTTGATGTCCTTATCAGTGTTTAACCAGTTGGGATTGCCGGCTCCAAAGCCGACAAACATATCATTACAGTTAGCTGATAGATCCATCACATATCCACGGGGAATTATTGAAGATGTGTTGGTTAAGGTGGACAAGTTTATTTTCCCGTTTGACTTCATCATTTTAGACTACGAGGAGGACAAAAGCATACCAATAATACTGGGGAGACCATTCTTAGCCACAGGCAGGACTTCGATAGATGTGCAAAAAGGTGAACTCACTATGCGTGTTCAGGATCAGGAGATCACCTTCAACGTCTTTAAAGTAATAAAGTTACCAACGGATGAAGAAGAATGCTTCCTGGTTGACTTGGTGGATTGGGGCCTAAAGGATGAGGTACAGAAACCCGGGAATTATGGACCGTTGAGGTGTGTAACGGGTGAAAATTCAGAGTTAAAGGTAGAGCCATTGATGAAAGCTGAAGTCATCAAATTTTGGGGTGCGATGGACAATAAGGAAGGCACCTCAATTCTTGATGTGACGTGAGACTCAGAGACAGTCAAGCTAATTGGCTATAACTTAGCGCTGGATGGGAGGCAACCCATTATTTCTACCTCATTTGACTTTTTAGTTATTCATTTTAGATTATTTTAGTTAGTTATATCTAATTCATTTTTAATGGGATATCAGATTTTCATGCTTGAGTGTGTCGCAAGAATTGCTTTGCGAATATTTGCATGATGTTAGCCTTATGTGGCCACTAATTCATGCCTTAACAATGTGCATTAATGTCTATGCAGGAACCATCATTGGAAAGCATCACTGATAGGCAGAGTAGAATTGAACTTTAGCATTGCAGATATGAGGGTCGCATACCAAGACAAATTTATGATATAAACTCAATGCGCTCGCGCATCAAGTCAATCAGATAATGTAACATTTCGCAAGTCTCTCACGCCGCCTTAACCCATTAAAAACTTCGGCGTGGCCGTGCGCATACACCCGGATTAAGACAGATCTGAAGATTTTAAAAATGAGTTGTGGACCATTTGGACTCTCATTTGAAATAATAACTGACGCAAAATCCTCTCACTCTCCATAACTCACGTCTCTATCTCTCTATCAGTTACAAATTGAAGCCGTACATCTCTCAATCACATCTGCAAGATTCTCTCTACGTTCAAATCTCAATCCATGCTCTCATCCATTATATAAAGCTAGGGATCCTGATTTGGGTTTGCAGAATCAAGTTTGGGGGCTATCAATTCGTAAGCTTTTCTTCATTTCCTGTCGAACTCATCTGCACCATCTCTCTCAAAGCATATGGGTCCAAAAAGAGAGCTCGCGCCGCTTCATCTTCTTTTTCATCCTCCTTTGGCAGTCAAGGAGAGGATGTGGTTGATCACACTAAGTTCCTAGATTTAGTAGCCCAGCAGGAGTATTACAGAATTATTGCGAAGACGTTCATCAAGGAGCCCGATTTCAAACCAGAGGAGCAAGATGGCTAGTTATGTGCCATGATTCGCGAAAGGGGATGGGTTGGATTCACTACCACCCCCACGCTCATTCTGATGAGCATAGTTCTAGAGTTTTACGCCAATGCCAAAGTCACCATGGACGATATCGGTATGGTTTGAGGTGTCGAGGTAGATTACAGACCCGCTGCCATTAGAAACATTTTTAGACTCACCGAGAGACCACCAATGAGGGCTGCCAATTGGATCACAGGGGCATATGTAGAAACAGACTTGGAGCTTGTTATTACGGAGTTTTGCGTGCCAGGCACGAAGTGGACTTACAAAGCTCAAGACGACCCAACCTCGTGATATTCAAAGCAAACATGCAAGATCAATCGATATGCCAAGGCATAGAATTTGTTCATATGTGCCAAGCTATTGCCCTCATCTCATTAGCATGAGATCACGTCAGAAAGGGCCATAATTTTGTGGGGTATAATCACGGGCAAACATATTGACGTGGGACATTTGATTCATCAAAATATTGTGAAGTGTCTGAAGGGAAATACCACAGGGAGCATTCCACAGGCATCAGTGGTAGCCATGTTATGTGCGCATCAGGGGTGCAACTGGGGCAATGAACAAATGCAATACCCGAGTCAAGATATAACTCATGCCACCATTGCAAAATTTGAGGACTGGGCAGGTGGTGATCCGCATCCGCGAGGGCTAGGTTTTATTATCCAGTCCACATTTATAGAGCCGCCACCGCAGCCCCCTCAGACCGATGAGGCAGGTCCCTCGACACGACCCCAAGCACAAGTTGTTCATGGTGATCGACAGCTCCAAAGGTTGGAGCGAAAAGTCGATGCCATGTATGATAATTTTGGAACAATTGCTATGGGACTCACGAGGGCCTTGGCCGAAGCCTTTGCACAACAAGGAACAATGCTCGAGTGGCCTCGGATTTGAGACAATGAGTGCTTTATCCACCACTGATTCACCACCCGAGGAGGGGGTGGCACACCGATCATTAGGGAGTTTTCTTATCCCTTTACCTTCATTCAATGGGGCATTGAATATTATAAGTTTGGGGGTATTGGGGAGTAGTATAGTAGCATGTAGTTAGTTTTTGCATGTTTAGTTAAAATGTTGCATTATTAGTTTAATAATTTAGTTATTTTTGGTGTTATTGATAGAAATTTTTTGTTTTAGTAATTTGAATGTCTCACAAAGTTCTTGTTTTATGAAATTTCTTGCCTAGCCAATGATGATAGTGAATTATGAAGGATTCTTGAATATATGGGATAACATGAACGTAGTTATAATGTTTTACACGATAGAATTCATGTTGTTATTTAAATACTTTCGGTTTACACGGTTATGTTCACAATCACTAGTAGGCATAAGAGTTATGTGTTGCATTGCTTGTTAGAAAATGTAGTTTTAAAAAGAGAAAAATGTGGAACATGCATGTAGACTTGACAAACATTGACATTCAAACTTTAGGAAAACATGGGTATGCTATGTATAAAAAAAAATGAATAGCAATAACGTGGTTAGTCTTATTTCGGGGCCCTGGCTACTTGAGTAAGTACGCCCGTGGGGATTGTCTCTACACCTAGCGCCCTAAGGTCTTTCATGGTCTGGGGGTCATTGGTTGAAAGCTCGCTAAGGGGTAGCAGTGTTGCCTAATGGAATAAGGCATCGCATATCATTATAAAAAAAAGAGAAAAAGAAAAGAAAAATAGCAATAAACATCTTTGAGGAAAGAGCGAAAATCGCCCTCGTGAGTAGCAATAAAGCAATTAAGCCCATTGTTGAACTTTAGTTTGTTTGGATATGTTGAAACAGTTGCGTTGTATAAGTATACATGATTCTCAATTTAGGCTATACTTTTCTATTTCGAGCATGTTAGCATATATATTCTTTGCTTAAATCAAGTTTTGGTGAACATTACACACACACACACACAACATCTCTATAGCATGGATGAATTATCTGAGTGTATGATGTTATGACCATCATTTAGTTTAAACTTGTATTCCTGAATCTGGATAATTCACTGAGGCATTTTAGGCTTAAATTCTGTTTAAGTTGGAATGATGTGAGACTAATTTGCATAGTAGTTTAGCTGCATAGTAGTGCTTTTGCATTTTTCTTTGTTATTTAGCATGCATTGCTTGAGGGCAAGCAATAGTTCAAGTTTGGGGGTATTTGATAAGTGGGTTTTATACCTACTTATTGGATATCAATTTACAAGAATTATGCCCATCTCAAGTACATTTCAGTCTGTTTTAGTTGCATTTCATGTTATTTTGCATTGCATGTACTTAAAACTCCTTTTGGAAAAAAAGTGCAGGAATTGGCCTAATTTGGTGGTATTAGAGGGCACGAGGCTAATGGACGCATGAAGCGAGGCACAAGTTGGGATAGGCATGGTGTGAAAAATGAGTGGAGCATGGATGGATAAGCATGGATGGACAAAATACATTTCAGTAGCAGCAGCAACAATGCAGAACCAAACTCAGGAGTAGTAACCGTAATTCACCAATCAGAAGTCATGGCGGCAGATGATCTTGGAGACGCGTACCGCGTGAGTGAGTACCAAACCAGATAATGTTACTTCATCGCAGAGTTGCGCGACCACGTTCATGACAAGCTTAGAGGACGACGCCTTGCCGCGAGAGGCCTAGGCTAGACAGTAGAACCTTCATAAGTCGCGCGCCGCAAGTAACGAATACACATCGGAGGGCGCTTATGCTGCGCGATAGCTGGAGTCATTTGAGTTGTTTTATTTTAATTTTTAATTAAAATGATTGTAATTTATTTTAAATGATATCTGACTGGTGTTAGACAGACTGGGATAACTTTTGACGTATTTTCATCGTAGTAACTAGGGTTTACACGTGAGAGAGATTCCAAAGAAGAACGAAGCCTAAACTCCATCTTCTCTAATTCTTATTGGGATTCTCCATCATTGTGGATTTATAATATTGTTTTTCTGGATTTATATGAGTATTTGAACGTTGATATTGGTTTACAATCTACAATTGGGTTTGATCGTTCTATCCCTCATCTTTCAATTGTTTACTTGATAATCATGCTTAGCGTTGACCCCATAATGGCTTTTAGTTCAGTCGTGAACTAAACTCCATTTTGGGATTCTAATGGATTTTAATATGTAGTTTGGTTGCATGCTTGATTGCTAGGGCTGTTTTACATATCATATGGGAATTCTATTATGGTTGTTTTACACGTATGAATGCTTGATCACCATTCGTTTTAGTATTTGCATGGAATTGGCAATGAACATGCGAGTATGGATTGTAGTCATAATATCATACGTATATGGGGCTGTCGTATATGGCTTGCATATTTTGTGAATGAGATAGACATATACTTATTCACCGTATCAGTTAAAATAAGGGCTTGTGCTTAAATTCAGTATGATTGCAATTTCACATAGACATATAGTGATTTTGGTTATATTTTTGATTACATAGAATCTATCATCTGTGGATGCTGTGTAAGTAGGCCATAGTGCATTAAAAAATGGCTATGACTCTATTGGTGCTCTTGACTATTTTCCTGTGATATGTGAACAAGTCTTGCATGATAGTGGTAGCTAGATGAAATATTAAATGAAGTTAGGATCCCATTATTTCCAGATTTGATTTATTCCATTAATATTCTTATTTTAGTTATTATTTGCAATTAGTTTAATTCGCCAATTATAGTCGTTAGTCTAAGCATATGAATATAGTGATTTAATTGATGCATAGTAGTTTGAATTTGACAACTTTCTCTGTAGGATTGATACTTTACTTACTCTGTATTACTTTTTGACACATGTATGCTTGCATGAGTTAGAGCCCTTTTGTCATAACTGAAAAAGAGGCAACAGTGCAGCGGCTAGTTGATCCGCAATTCCCTGACCTTTGACAGACTTTTGCATCACATAGACGATGACAAATTTTTGTAGGATCAAGCGCCATCCAGACGATCGACAATTTGATATGGGCCATCGAACACATACTTGAGAGGATCCATTCGAGATATAAGATGGGTTGTGTGACCATGGAGGTAATGCTGTAACCTCATGGAAGCCCATGCTAAAGCACAACAAGTCTTCTCAATCAAAGTGTACTTGTGTTCACTGATGCTGAATCTTTTGCTGAGGTAATAGATAGCTCGTTCTTGGCCTTTATCAGTTTTTTTGTCCCAAAGATACTGAAATTTCTACGGGCATCATCATTTATGGACAGGTACATGATAAGGGAACATCATCCCTGGGAGGTACCAAAACAGGAGCGTTAAACAGTTGTTCTTTGATTGTGAGGAAGGCTTTCTAACACTCATCGTTCCATTTCATGGAGGAGTTCTTCCTTAACAACTTGAAGATTGGCTCACAGGTTGTTGTGAGTTGAGAAATGAATCTGCTAATGAAGTTGATTCTTCCCAAAAATCCCCGTATTTCCTTCTCTGTCTGAGGAATGGGCATTTCCTTAATGGCCTGGATTTTGGTAGGATCCAGTTCAATCCCTTTGTGGCTGACTAGGAAACCTAGCAACTTGTCTAAATTAACACCAAAGGGGCACTTGGCGGGATTCAACTTCAAGTTGTACTTACTCAACCTGTTGAAATGTTTTGTGAGATGGTCTAAGTGGTTCTCCTCCTTTCGAGATTTGACAATGATGTCATCCAAGTAGATCTCTATCTCTTTGTGCATTAAATCGTGGAAAAGAGCCATCATAGCTCGCTGATAGGTTGACCCAATGTTGATGAGGCCGAATGACAACTGTCTGTAGCAAAAGGTTCCCCAAGGTGTGATGAAAGCAGTTTTCTCACGATCTTCCTCAGCGACCATAATTTGATGGTACCCCGCAAAGCAATCAGCAAAGGAGTACATGCCGTATTGAGCAGTATTGTCAATAAGAATGTGGATAAAGGGCAGGGGAAAGCTATCTTTAAGGCAAGCTTTATTCAAATCCCGGTAATCCACGCAGACTCGCACCTTTCCCCCTAGTTTAGGTACGGGAACAATGTTGGATATCCACTCCGGATATGTAGACAACGTGATGATGCCAGCTTGAAATTGTTTCACAATTTCTTCTTTGACCTTTAAACTCCACTCATGTTTCAATCGCCTGAGTTTTTTGACTGACTGGCTTGAATCCTTCTTTGATGGGAAGGCGATGAAGAACAATGTCAGTGGACAAACCCACCATGTCTTCATGAGACCATGCTAACACATCCTGGAATTGGGTTAATAGTGCAACCATGTCATTCCGTTGATTTGTGGTAAGGTCTGAACCAATTTGGATTAGCTTAGGGTTATCTAAGGTTCCAAGATTGAAAGAAGTGGTTTGATCAAGATTGGGTTTGGGTTTGTCTGCGACCCATTCCTTAATCTCATGAGGTGTCTCAATGTCCTCTTGGATGTCCATCAAGTCTGAGTCCAACTTTGCATCAAAGTTACAGTCCTCGTGGAAAGAAGGCACTTCATTAGCAAGTACAGGCACATCTAAATTCAGAGTCCTGAAACAAAAGATGCTTTCACTTAATATATGCAACTATTCGATCATACAAAAGTGTTGGCATGCACTTGATAAAATAACTGCTAGTACTATAAAGGAAAGCAAGCAATTAAAGTTATCTACAGGGCAGAGGGATTTTTTGCCCATTTTACCCTCATCAACCAATGCATAGAGTACTGCTCAAATTGTCGAGGGCAAAGTCCTGATGGACTGCAGTGATGGAAGGATCGTCATTGTCCTTCTTTTCCCGAATGATAACCATGACATCTGGGCAATCATCGTCTGGGGTGTATCTGTTTGTATGTTCATCATGAACAATGACGCGTAGGCCTGCTATCATCAAGGCAAGGTCATGTTTATGTTTCCATTCATTTTCTTCCGCTTCGGGATCAGGAATCAGCACCTCTTTAGCTTTGATTGGCACTGGTTTAGGAAACAACATGGCCACAACATGGGCTGGCACCTTTACTGGAGACTGCATTAGCTCATGGGGTAAAGGTATAAAAAATCGTCGTACGGCGGAAGCTTGAGGAACCTTCTTGTGCTTATGAGGATTCTTATGAGTGGAATTGGCAGAATAGCCTAGTCCGGCTGTTCCAATTTGACTGGACATTTGAATAGGGTGCTTAATACCCTGCTTGTCTTTATCAAGCCCTTGTCCAGGTTGATGACCCAATGACATCATTTCTTGAGTGGCCGACATAACCACGGCAGAAATCTTGGGTATGGGAAGTGGCACTCCAATAGAATGGTATTGCGTGTTACTCACTTCCAAAGTATGGAAACTGGCTTGTTCAACTTCTGAATTGAAGCTGATGATTGGTAGAGTTCCTTGTTCAGGACAATCCAGCTCAGCGTTGACAGTGACTAGACTGCTGTTGTGTGATGCCCCCAAAATAGGTATACATCACCTATTCTGAGTCGCCAAATACATAGTACAGAATACAAATACAATCTTTAATATACAACAAGAGAGCTGTGAGTTTTAATACAAATATTGTCTTCTAGACAATATCCACTCTCAGAATAAGTCCTCATTACATTTATTGTCACACTATTTAATAGAATAGTGAGGACTACTAATACTATCATCTGGACCATCACTCCGTTCTCCGACTAGTCCCGGCTATGTTCTCATTTCCTGAAGAGAACAGTGGAAGAAAGGGTGAGCTCAACTAGCCCAGTAAGAAATATTATGACTAAGATAATGTAGAATAAATTATCATTAGTCTTCAACAATGTTAAACTGATAAAATACAATAGACATCAAGTTTAACTGCAGCGGAACATGCAATCCATTAGAAGAGTCAAGTAGAGAATAAAATCTACTATCTTTTATGATTTCAAAGGTTTTTCATCACTTTTATCGCTGGGACTCAGCTTAATAAATAATCTACATCATCCCTGCACTACGACCAAGGATATTTATTAGTAACACGACCATAAATTATCCATGCACTACGGGCCAAGGATATTCGTGTATTCATCAATGGTCATGATCATGCCAACAATTGTCCATCAATGCACTACGGGCCAATGAGGACTTTTACCACATCATTTATAACATTACGGTCATGATTACACGGAATAATCCCTGGTCATAATCACACCAAGTCTATCTATGCACAACATGCCACAGATGACTTTCAACAAAAATATAAACATGAGGATGATGACAATGTTATAAGAATTCAATAAAACAAGTTCAAGAATTAATTTATCCAAGAACTAATAACGTCCAAATTGTCAACATGATACTTCTTTGTAGAATAAAATTTAAGAATGCTCAGAAGAATATTTTCATGAAAAGATACTAGATGAAGCGCAAATATCAAGGATATTCCACTAATTTCATGGAGTATAGAAGTCAAAACTTTAACCAACTGAGTATAATAAAGAATGGAATAACAAAAGAAATTACCATGCATGCGGTATTAGCATAGGCAAAGTTATTCCAACAAAATAATAAATAACGGAACCGTGTCGGCGAAATTCGCACCCTACAGGATGTTCCAATGAGAATAATAAAGAATGGAATAACAATGAAATCACCATGCATGCGGTGCCATTGATAGACAAAGTTATTCAACAGAATAATAAATGATGGAACCAGTCCCACAGAACGTACTGAGACGAGGATATTCCGACAGAATAATAAATAATGAAACCAGGTCCAGCGTAAATGCACAAACAGGATATTTTGACAGAATAATAAAGAATGGAATAACAACAGAATTTTACCAAGTATAGGGTAGACCGTGTATACAGGTTATTCCAACATAATAATAAAGAATGGAATAATAGAAGTTCTCTTCATGAATATGAAAAAAAATAATACCCCTTACCTTATAAAGAAGAGTACTCGGACGGTAGAGCGGGGATATACTTGAAGAAACTTGCACTACGCTCAAAGCTTTCTTAAACGCTAAAGAAATACGCTCAAGATTATAGAAGAAGAATCCTCTCTACAGCTTCTCTCTCTAGAGTTTCAGTGAATTCGTAAGAAATAATGAAGGAATGAGCTTCTATTTATAGAAGAATGGACTAAATAGTAACCAATCCATGAATGGTCCAGATTGATTTACTTTAAACGGACGGTCCAGATTGGTTTACAATAAAATATAATATATTCTATTTATAATTATATAATAAAACAACACTTTCAAATAAAAATATTATATATATATATATATATATCAAATATGCTAGTTCACGGGGATACACACCCGTGATTCCTTTTTCTTTCCTTGACAAATGCTACCTATTCTATATATATATAATAACTAAAAGTACACCACCCATGAAAACAAAATTCCCCCCCCCCACCCATTTTGACTAACACCAACATATATATATATATATATATATATATATATATAATAAACAAAACTGAGATAACTTCTCCCGACTATTTTGAAAAATGGGTAAATGGGGGTCCATATAATAACATCCAATACTTCATAAAAAAAACCTCTTAATATTTTTAACAACATTTATCATCATTATTATAATTCACAATATTAATCGACCAGGTCGTTCCCAGGAAAGAGGGGGCTTTCTAATAAGGATTTCTCCCTATTGGGCGCCGCAATTAGGTGACCAAACCTCTCCTTGGCAAAACTTCTAGACATCGTTAATATTGCAAATAATAATATTAATAACTCTGTCATCTCAATTATTGATTTAATAATATATAAAATATCGACAATAATTGAACAAAACTGAGTGACTTCTCACGTAAGCACCAATAATCAATCTGGTATTGCTGCTACTATGCAACCACGCGTATTCCTATACTTTAACACGGGTGTTTCAACGATTAACGGTAAAACTTCCGCCGTTATTTTTTATAAAAATATTTTTGTCATTTTCTCAATCCGACAATAATTCTGTTGTGGGGTCCACTAATGATTGTTCCGTCGTATGAATATTCCTTGTTAAAACGAATATTCCCCGACCAATCGAATATTATAAACAACTTGCGTACTTTGCAAAATTTATAAATATTACCCACAACTATAACATTATATCAAATTTATTCCATAATATTCAAAAATGACAATTATAGAAAATTCATTTTTATTCATAAAAGTTGGGGTCTTACATGTTGATAATGTATTTGAGCTGTTGATGTAGCGTGGAGGGAACGACTCCAGCCATGTGTATCCATGGTCTCCCCAATAGCAGGTTGTATCCTGAGTCTATGTTGAGGACGAGGAAGGATACGTTGAATGTATTTGGACCAATCTCAATTGGCAATTCAATCTTTTTGACGACATTTCATCGGGATCCATCAAAAGCTCTGATAACCGTATAGTTGCTTTGGATCTGCCTGAGATTGACATTCATCTTTACCAAGGTGTCATAAGGACAAATATTTAGAGATGAGCCTCCATCTATCAAAACTCCAGCTAGAATCTACCCGGAAGATAAAACTGTAATATGCAATGGCTTGCAATGACCGGTCCCTTCGGGAGGTATGTCGTCATTAGTGAAGGATATCACATTGTTGTTGAAAATATGATCAACCAAATGTTGAAATTTTTCCACATCCACTAATTTTGGCAAATAGGCTTCTTCTAAAACCTTAAGTAAGATCTTCCTATGATCCTCAGAAGAGAAAACCAAGTCCAGTATTGAAATCTGGTGTGGAGCTTCTCACAAGCTTAAAACCACTTTGGCTTCATTGTGGCCCATAGTGCGGAGAAATTTTTCAATCTTCTCCATGGGCAACTTCCCCTTTGCTTCGCAAGTAGGTTTAATAACCCGTTGAGGAAGATAAATTAGATTTTCCTTCGACACTGTAGCAGTAGTATGAGACGTGGATCCTTCAGCTTCTCCATAATTCTATGGAACTTTGTGTAAGCTGACAACAGGATATTGTGGTCTGAAAGATAAAGAAATTGGCTCTGGTGCGACCACTTTCAAAGGATTGTCATCTCCTTTGAGTTGAATTAGCTGTATGGGAAATACTTTGATAGTCTCATCATCCACTTCGGATATAACTGCTACTGATCCCTTCCATTTGGTAGGACATGCATTCCCACCCTTGAGTTGTACAGTGTAATCATCTGCTATTTGCAGGACACCACTATCAATAAGATTCTAAATGAGATGGCGGAGTGCCCAGCATTCTTCTGTGTTGTGACCTCGAGAATGTGAATGATATTGACACATTTCATCAGGATTGAACCGTCCTGAACGGGGATTGATTGGAGGGAGAAGGAAGGTAATTCTTCCTTCGTTGATCAACATCTGTAATATCTCCTCCATAGATTGGCCCAAATAGGTGAATTCCCTCTGATTGGCAAAATCCCGACGGGCTTTAGCATTTGCTCTCTTCACAACCTTATCCTCCATAGCTTTGCTTTCTGAAGGTGGTGAGGAGGCATTCATAACAAAAGGAAGGAGATAGGCATGCTCCTGCCTGATTAATTGGCGTGTGACTTGATGCTGGTGGGTCACCAGTTCTGCCAGTTGCTCAATTTATTTGCAAAGAGCTTTCATCTTTCGTTCCATATTGAATTGGACCTTTGCATAATCCCATCTGTCAACACCGTCTTTGATGGGTTGGGATGATTCGCCATTAGAATTGGAACCTTGTCCAGTGCTCCAACTGATTATGTTGACCTCTTCTTCTTTGTGTTGAGGAAGAGGGTTGTCTTGCACATGAGGTTGATCTGGTTTGGTGACCACGATCTCACCATTGTCTATTAGATCTTGAATCTTATGCTTCAAGGCCCAACAATCTTGAGTATTATGTCCAGGTGCTCCAGCATGATAGGAACACTTCCGAGTAGCATTAAAACCCCTCCCATTAGGGTTGGCTGGTGGAAGAAGATGTGTAATTTTCTTCTGAGGGTGTGAACGTTCGAGGCCGCTTTACTTCTCTACTTTTAAACAATGGAGGGTTTGAAGATTGTGCTGGAAAAGGGGAGTAGTTTCTCCTCTGCATAGGCATGCTTTGATTGCCTTTTTGTCCTTGTAGTATCAAGGAAACATCCTCCTGTTTCTTTTTATGGACCCTCAGGGTTGTTTCCATAAGATCCGGATTTGGATGTGCTCAAGAATGACTTTAAGAGTGGCTAGGTCTTGAATTTTACCAGACTTCAGTCCCATCTCAGCCATTTCTCCATGCTTGATCATTTCAGAGAATGGTTTGCCAATACCAGCTAGAACTCTTTCATATAAAGGAGCTTCCTGTACATCTATGAAAGTCATGACCATTTCTGATTCCATCATGGAAGGAATAACTTGAGCAGCAAGGCGCCTCCACCTTTGAGCATTCTCTCTAAATGACTCATTAGACTGTTTCTTGACCTTGGTAATTTGGTACCGGTCAGGAGCCATCTGAGATTAAAAACTGTATTGAGTACAGAAGGCATGAGCCAGCTCTTCCCAGCTATGGATCTTTGAGTTGTCTAATCTGGTATACCATGAACGGGCTTCTCCAGTCAGACTTTTCTGAAACAGCTTCATTATGAGCTTTTCATTTTTCGCATAAGACCCCCAAGTTCTCCAATGAACACTTTTAAATGTGTATAAGGATCCCCTAATCCGTCATATTTCACAAAATTAGGGGTCTTGAATTTCTCTGGATAATGAACACCAGGAAATATGCAAAGGTCTATATATGAAACACTGCCATGTGTTCCAATCCCTTTGAGAACATGAATAGTTTCCTCCATTTGAAGGACCTTCTTCCTGATATCACCGTTGTCTAGATCTCCTTTGAGATGGGTGTTTTCAGGGTCTTTGTTGGTTGTATCCAACTGAGGTTCCGAAATTATTTTTTTCGGACCTTGAACTCCTCCTTGTGTAGGGGATTCTGTATGTGTAGGTATCTTCGTACCCTGAGTGGACTGGTGCAATTCTTTCAGTAGAACGACCAAGTCTGCAATTTGTTTACTCAATCCGTCAAATTATTCTCGGGAGATAACATTAGACTGGTCAGAAGAAGACATGATTGGCAGAAGACCTGTGGCCTTTTTGGATTTTGAGTAGGTAATAGGCCCAATTGCTTCCCTACAAAAGACTTATGTAGTTTAGTCTTAGGGTAATGTAAATGTTATCATAACATGTCTGTTTAGGAATTTTATCCTACAAAATTGGTTGTTAATTGATAACATGTCATGCATGTACAGATATTCTTCATATTTTCCATTACATATGGATGAACATGGAATAAAATTACAAGTAAATACTTTTACAAGTAATTAAAAATGGAAAGTATGAAGAAACTTTCCTCCGCATTTGGTTTATCATAGGCTGACCTATCTTAGGGTTACTCTCGTAGCTTTTTGGCATGAAGGTTCCCAGATCATCGCAATCTACTTGACGGGAAGTTAATCCGGTCATTCAACTGGAGCGAATCTGAGTGGTGCCTTTCCTGAGCCCCGGGAATCATTCTTCCCACAGTCCGAGAATCAAACATCGAGCAGCGGATAGCCTCCTGATGGAGGGACCACACAACATACATTCACATACAACGTGTCTCACCATTTATGCAAAATGATGACATGTGCGAAGCACTAATATCACAGATAGATATTTAGCAGTGTAGTAATTAAGATGCATTCGTACACATTCATCATAAATGTAAATGCAACATTCACACACAAGCATATAACAATTTTGAAAATCTTGTAATAGCGGCTTAAGCCCTCTTACTGGAGTCCCCAGCGGAGTCGCCACCTATCGACGTCGGGATTTTTGAGTGTCCCTTTTCGTTACTTGTTCCTTGGTGTTCTCATGTTAATGTGAGATTTGTTTGAAAAAAATAAGTGAAAAAGGTCTGACATGTATAATGTCGACGATTTGACTTTAAGAGTCGCCAGTTGGTGTATTTAACTGGTTGCACCAACACAACCGAAAAGGTTTGCCATTGACCTAGTGATTTGACACTGCTAGACGGGTCTGTGAAACCGAGATTCATTTTGGGTCCGGGGGCTTGATTGTGCAGAGGGAAGGTGTTAGGCACCCCCCGACATCCATGTTACCACGGTGACCGCCACTTTTCAAAGAAATTATTATATGAATGTGTGTGTGTGTGTGTGGATCAATGTGCAATTATTTGAAAGTAGTGCGAGGCCTCGTTCGCACCTATATACACAATGTTTGAATTTTATAGAAAAATTCAGTTTTAACCAAGATATATCAATGAAGTTTTGTAAAAGAGGTTTTTCAAACCCTGTTCTCAATAGGAATTGAGACCTTTTCATACTTCCATTTTATTATTAAATGTTTGGCTTGTTTGCTTTTATTTTTGAGATGCAAAGCATTCTCGAGAAAATAATATACAGCAGTGCCGAACTCCTCATGGGCATGACAACCATCCAAGGAAATTCAGACACTGTAAAATAATGTACAAGCCGCCATACGGTGAAAAAATTTGTCCATCATGGGAATCGAATCTAGATTCAAGAGATCGAATCTATGATCACATGATTCTAGCTCATGTGATACTACAATTTGTATGGAAAGCGAAGCGATTATATATATAAAAGTCAGTAAATATATATATATACAGACATGATCAACCACCACGAAGCAACTCCATGGGGGATCGGAAATGTAAATATATAAAAGTGATATATATATATATATATATGGACATGATCAACCACCACGAAGTAAACTCAAGGTGGGATGAAATGTAAATAAAGTCAGAAGAAGCGATAAACTGCCATGAAGTAAACTCCAGGCAGGACGAAATGTAAATAAAAGTCAGTAAAAGGCCACGTAAGTAAACTCCGGGTTCGATAAAAATGTAAATATATATATGTACAAATATATATATAAAAGCGATAAATGCATAGAATGTGAATCCAGGCTCATCGGATATGTCCGACAACAATTATATATATATATATATATATATATATATATAAAAGCAATAAACGCTCGCATCAAGTTCAGCTCAATCGAGGCATAACTCGATAATGTTAGTCCATATATGAAATATATACATATATATAATTATATATACAAACAAAAATGAAAACCACGGACTAAAGTCCGGGCAAACACACTCACACAACTCTCAACTTGTACAACAATGTGTGATAATGTGAGAAGAGTACTTTATATAATGTGAGAAGGCTTACAGTGGGCTGCCAAAGTAGACTTCTATAACTTTAAATGGATAAACACTCAGATCCCGCCGGATAAAAGTTAGCTATATGTGAGCTAACAAGTGTTTAAAAGTGAGGAAACACTCAAAAGATGTGTATGCAGAGTAAAATGAACAAGGTTTCCTCGCCTTTTTCCTCTCTTCTCTCTCTCCAAATAGTTGACCCCAAGGCTTGTATATATAGACGGATGGCCGCAGGTATTTCGCTGTAGCATGATTGTACCTATGCTGGTCGTGGTGCATCCGAGCCTCGCGGGTCCCGTCGTCTCGTAGTACGTGCACTCGTGCACTGTAATGTCCATTCGAACTTGTAGAACTTCAATCCGAGCATCCGAACGAGGTATATCTAACCTTCTTCGGACCGCTTGTGTCGAGAGTTACGCAATGACATGGATTAGAGGTTGTACGAAGTCAGGAAGAGGGGTCTATGTCCATGATCTTCAAGCTTCAAATTCTATCCAAAGTACTGCCACGCGTAATAGTCACTCGGGATTGTTACTCCTCGATTCTTGTGGGACATTGTCGTATGTATGTATATATGAAGTGTCGAGACGACGCGCAGGTGTTGAAGAGACAAGATAACGTTTGACTCCTTACCGGGGTTATCGCCGGTTTGAGTTGAAAGTAGACGTTGCTCAGGGTTATATCTGAGATTGGACTACTTGTTGGTATACCGCGATATCATCTTGTTGAGGAGGTAAGATGACGCTTTTGACTCCTTACCGAGGTTATCGCCGGTTTGAGCGGAAAGCAGACGTTGCTCAGGGTTACATCTGAGATTGGACTGCTGCAAGTGTTTGAATATCGCAAGGTTATCTGTGTAAGAACATATCTGCCCGTTGTTAGCTCTGGGTCTGAGGTATGATTGCCTCGGTAGGAGGTCTGAGCTTGAAGCTGATCGCATGTGTTTGAAACAAACAATTCTGGAGTTATCGCCAGAACTGCAAAAACATCCCTTGGGGCTATCACCAAGGATGGAGTTGCTACTCGATGTTGTTTCGTGGACTAGAATCGAACGTCATGCGGTGTTATCACTTAGAGATGTAACTATCTTCTTCGGTGTTGTTGTCGGTCTTTTGATCTTGCAAACCTCGGGGTTATCTTCGAGATTGGAAATGACATTCCCAGTGTTTGTTCCGGGTTTGAGATGAAGTTCCCGGTTTGTGTTCTGGGTTGGAACTGGACTTCCGGTAGTATCTGGAATGGATGTCAGCTGTCTTCCAGGGTTATCTCCGAAAGATGAATCTGCCCTCCTGTAATGTTAGTAACAGGCATGCCGAAAATTTCGAGTGTCTACAAATAATAATAATAATTATTATTATTATAATAACAATACTAATACTAATACTAATAATAATAATAATTATAAGTCCCCAACTTTTATGAATAAAGATTTAATTTTCTCGAAATATCATTTTGAATATTATGGTGTGGATTTGATATAATGTTATAGTTGTGGGTAATATTTACAAATTTTGCAAAGTAAGCAAGTTGTTATAAAATATTCAATGATATTTATTTTATCAGGAAATATTCGTACGACGACACAATCATTTGTGGACCCCACAACGGAATTACGACAGAAATATCTTTGTATAAAAATAGCGGCGAAAGTTTTACCGTTAACTGTTGAAATACCCGGTGATAAAAGTACAGTAATACGCGTGATTGCATAGTAGCACACAGTATTGATTATTGATGCTTACGTGAGAAGTCACTCAGTTTTGTTCAATTATTGCTACAATAATTGTTGCATAGTATCTCACGTTATTGATTCAATTATTGTCATAATATTTTATATTATTAAATCAATAATTGAGACAACAAAGTTATTCATATTATTATTTGCATTATTGACGATGTCTAGAAAGTTATGTCGAGGAAAGGGGTTTGGTCACCTAATTGCGCGTCAATAAGGAGAAATCCTTATCGGAAAGCCCCCTCTTTTCTAGGAATAATCTGTTTATTAATATTGTGAGTTATAATATTAATTATGAATGTTATTAAAAATGTGTTTTGAGAATCCAAGTGAGTTGAGACAATTAGAGGGGATTTTTATGAAGTATTTGTTGTAAATTTGGCTTATTATTTGGACCCTCACTTACCCATTTTCAAAAGCTGCTTTATAAGTTATCTCAGATTTTTGTATATATATATATATATATATATATATATATATATATATATATATATATATATATATATATATATATGTTGAATAAAATGTGGGAGGTGGGGGTGACATAAAGGGTCACATGGTGGGAGTATTTGTATTATATATATATATATATATATATATATATATATATATATATATATATTATAATAAGTTTTTTTATGTAAAATAGAATATATTATATTTTATTATGCATAGTATTTGCATAGTGTCTGCATAGTGTTTGCATAGTAAAATCATGTGAATTTTTGAAAATTTATCCGTGAACCACTGTGCAGTCCATGATTTTTCCTTTACTGTGCACCCAAATAGTATCATGCCATTCTCCTATAAATAGGATGCTCAGTTTAGAAATAAAAATCACACCAGAATCAGAGAACTCTTCTTCTATAATATTGAGCGTATTTCTTTAGAGTTTAAGGAAGCTTTGAGTGTAGAAAATAATATAAGTTTTCTTCAAGAATATATCTGCTATACCAGTCAGGAGGTAAGGGGTATTATTTATTTCATATTTGCTTACGATATTATTTTTTGTATATTCATAAAAAAATTTATTTCGTTCAATATTCGCAAGAAATATTATATTTGTTTAATATTCATAAGGAATATTATCTTCGTTCAATATTCATAAGGAATATTATTTTTGTTCAACAGTTGTAAGGGATGTTAGTTTTATTCAATATTCGTAAGAAATAATATTTTCTTCCACACTCTGTTGTATGTAAGTAATATTATTTCATTTTAGATTCCGAATTCTACACTCATTTTGTTAAAGTATTGCTTCTATACTCCTTGAAATTAGTAGAATATCCTAGAAATTTGTGCTTCATCTAGTATCGTTTCACAAGGATATTTTTTCTAAATATTCTTGTTAAGTTTTAAGCTTTTCATGCCGGAGTACTATTCATACGTACGACACTATTTAATTTATATGTAATGTACTATTCATACATACGAAACTATTCACGAAGTATTATTCATAGGGTACTATTCAAGAAGTACTATTCACGGGGTACTATTCACGACGAAAAATTGATTCTTTTCTGTCCAAATTATTTTTGATACGTGAATATTATTCTTGAATTTTACTCCACAAAGCAGTTATCATGTTGACAATTTGGATATTTTTAAACTCTGGATAAATTTAAAGTCTTTAATATTTATCCTTGATTTGGTTTGATTAATGCTTATATCATTGTCATCATCCTCGTGCTTATATTGTGATAAAAGTCATCTTTGGCCCGTAGTGCATAGATGGACTGTTGATTGGTATGATTATGACCAGGGATTATTCAGTATAATCATGACCTGTAATGTTACAAATGATGTGATAAAAGTACTCATTGGCCCGTAGTGCATTGATGGAAAGTTGTTGGTATGATCATGACCATGGGTTCTCTTCGGCCAAGGGTACAAAGATGAATTATTTTCTGGCATGATCATGACCAATGGTGATAACACGAATATCCTTGGCCCATAGTGCATGGATAATTTGTGGATGTGATACTAATGAATATCCTTGACCCGTAGTGCATGGATAATTCAGTGACATGTATTATTTATTAAGCCGAGTCTCAGCGATAAAATTGATGATAAACTTTTAAATCATAGCAGATAGTAGATATCATGCTCTACTTGACTCTTCTAATGGATTGTTTGTTCCGCTGCAGTTAAACTTGTTGTCTATTGTAATCTATCAGTTTAACACTGTTGAAGGCTAACGATAATTTATTCTGCATTATCTTAGTCATAATATTCTTTACTGGGCTAGTTGAGCTCACCATTTACTTTCATTATTCTCTTCAGGAAATGAGAATATAGCTGAGACTAGTCAGATAATGGAGTGATAGTCCAAGATGATTGCTATATAGAATAGTGTGATAATAATTATAATGAGGACTTATTTTGAGTTTGGAAATTGTCTAAGAGATAATATTTGTATTAAAACTCATAGCTTATATTTTGTCGTGTTCTACACGACACTTAACAATTGTATAAATTAAGTTGTATTTGAATTTTGTACCATGTATTTGGCGACTCAGAATGGGTGATGTATACCTATTTTGGGGGCGTCATAATAATAATAATAACAATAATAATGATTATTATTATAATATTACTAATAATTATTATAATAATAATAATTATTATAATAATAGTACTACTACTACTACTACTACTAATAATAATAATAATAATAATAATAATAATAATAATAATAATAATTTTTATTGTGGTGGTGTGGTGAATTATGAAAATTGTTATTGATGATTTGTAAGTTTTGTGTAGCAGTTTTAGATTTTTCCGGATATCTTTTTTAAATGAAAATTAATTATTGTGGTGGTGTTGTGAATTATGATAATTGTTATATGTGATTTACGTTATTTTAGATTGCAAAAAGTCTTTAGGTAATGTAGTATTTTTGAATTTTAATCTAATTTTTACATTCTGTAGGTGCCTTCAGCACAAGCAATATATATATATATATATATATATATATATATATATATATATATATATATATATATATATATGATCCATACTCGATTGATCGAGTCCGAGGATGTATATAGTTATATATATAAAAAAATGAAAAAGCCACGGATTGACGATCCGATAGTAACTACTCGATGAGATTCTCGATATCGGTATATATATATATATATATTAAAGTAGTGGAAAACTTAAAAATCTAAAAAATCTTACAGTGGGCTGTCAAGAAGACTTCAGATAGCTTTTGGAGCTTGAAAACTCGGTTTCCACCGGTTAAATTTCAGTATGTTGTAGAACACGAGCGTAAAAGTGTTTAAATAGAAGAATCGCGTAGTTTGGAGCACTCTAGAAGAGGTTAAGGGCTGAAATGGACCGAGTTTTCTCTCTTTTCTTCATTTTTCTTATATTTTATGGATGATGGGGGCTCATATTTATAGACCAGATGGTCGCGGGTCTACCTGCGGCTGCCCCGGGCTTTACGGGTCCCATTATCTCGAAGTACGTGCACTCGACAATGCGCTGTCTGCTCGAACCTTCATAACTTTCAATCCGGGAGTCCGATGGAAGCGTGCCATACCATTCCGTAAAGTTCTTTTCGAGAGCTACACAATGACATAGGGGTTGCCATTTTCTGAATCCGAGAAGATGGGTCCATGACCGAAATGGCATCTTCAGGTCTCCGTAGGCAATCCGTTGAGCTGTTTTGGGTAGTTTGTGCTTGGAAGTTAAGTTATGGTTCTTGCAGGACTTCTTTTGAAGCAATTTGATTTGAAATAATGTTGAGTTGTAAAAATGATCATTTTGCCCTTCCCGGGGTTATCTCCAGCTTTGGCGTAGTTGTAGTAGTCTTTTCTCAGGGTTATCTCCGAGATTGGCCTACTGTTGACTCTGACTGTAATAACCCGGGATTTCGAATAATCCAAAATTTACGAATAATTTTTTTTATTTAATATTGACTATTAATATTATATTGTGTATCTGTGATACGAGTCTCGAGAATTAGTCAATTTGTGTATTGACTGAGAAATTAGAGTAGAGTTGTGCTTAATAGCTTTAAAAACCCTAACCTTAATTTCTGGATAGGGATTCGACAGAAATCACAGTTATAATATCAGTAACTGTGAGTATGTGCTTGTACTGTATAAAGTTAATAACTAATAATTGTCTGGATAGGGTTTTATATTGTAATCCCTAATAAGGGATTAGAAACCCTAATCTCAGGATTAAAAAACCTAACGCACAGTTAGAAACCGTAATTATACGCCGGGAAACCCTAATTTAAAATCCGGGATTCCTAAATCCTAATTAGTAAATCTTAATGTGATTGATAACATTTAATGTAATTAGTAATCACTAATTATATTTTATCATCTTAATTTTCTATCTTGAAAATCCTAATTTAAATATTTTTGGAGTCTAATGATTTAAAACCTAAGGGTTAGGACCTTAGGGTTAAACCATGAGGGTTAAACCCTAAGGGTTTGTTAAATTCCATATTTGCCATTAAAATTGCTTGTGCAATGACCAAAGTACCCTTTTTGGATATTTTAGTAAGTAACTTGTAGAATTGGAAATACCTTTCGTTGGTGGACTAATAACTTGACTTTGTGGCATTAAAATATCAGCATTTAACCTCTAATTGACAGCCAACATCAGATCAATCATGAATCAAAGTAATATAAATAGATTTGGAGAGAGAAAGTTCACCAAAATTGCAAAATTTCTATCCAACTCTCAACAACTCTCTCTCTATCCCAAACCTCCGAATTCCTTGAGTGGATCAGTCACCAAATAAACCCTAGAAACACTAAGATCGGATTGGAGAAGAGAGATCAAATCATATTCAAAAGAAAGGTATAAAACCCTACTTCACTTTGATCTTGAATGCTAAGAAAAATTATGTGTTTATGTGTTTAAATCAATGTTAGATGATGTTTTATGGTGATACATGTTGATATAACATGGATCCATAGCATCAAAATGCTTTAAATGTGGTGATTTTCAAAATTGCCAAGAACTTGGTTTGTGGCCCGACAAGCTAATGTCAGGAGCCACAGATTCTTGTTCGTTTAAGATTTTTGATGTTTTATTGTTTGAATCTATAGCCTGATATGTTGTCTTTGATCTAGAAGTGAAATCACAGTTGTCTAAGATCTAGATTACAGGTTATAATCGGTCAAAGTTGGTTGACCGACCATGACCGAGTATAAATCTGGGTAACCCAGAAATAGATTTCAGTGTCTGACAACGATTTCAAGCTTCCAGATCTGTCAGATTTTGTGATGTTTAATGTTGTTGTGTAACATATTTGTAGCTGGTTATGTGAACTCTAGATCCATGCTAGTAGATCTCTTAAACAACCCATAAGATGGTTGTAATGAATGGTCAAACTAGACCATTTGATCACGGATGCATTTTCTGGGAATTTCCAGAAACTGTTTGAACAAAATTTCTGACAACCTTTGACCATCTTATAACTTATGATTCTGTCGTTACTGAACTGATCTGTTGTTGTAATGATGTTCCTTGACATAAGGAGTATATATTTGAACCCTAAGATGACTTGAATCAAGACTAGAACCTTGTGAAAAGTGGACTTGAAAGTGTCTAGTCGACACTGTCTGGGTTTCTGGGTTACTCAGAAAACCCAGATGTGATCTGACAAGGACTTTGAGACGCTGGATCTATTTGTTTGATTGTTGTATGACCAAGATGTTAGTTGATAATTGTAGTGTTACAAACACACTACCAAATCAGTGTCTTAGAAAGTCCAGAACATACATGGATTAATAAATAAGGTTGGTCAAACCGAGCACCTTGAACACGAAGCTGTCAGTGTTCTTGAGCTCAAGAACACCAACTGTGACGCCCCCAAAATTAGGTATACGTCACCCATCTTGGGTCGCCACTTACATGGTACATAAATTCAAATACAACTTACTAATATAACTGTCGTGTACAATGCGACATAAACTGTGAGTTTGAATACAAATATTGTCTACTAGATATTATACAAACTCAAAAGGAGTCCTCATTACTACTATTATCACACTATTTCACAGAATAGTGAGGACTACTAATGCTATCCTCTGGACCATTACTCTGTTCTCCGACTCGTCCCAGCTATGTTCTCATTTCTGAAGAGAACGGTGAAAGAAAAGGTGAGCTCAACTAGCCCAAGAAGAAGAAATATTATGACTAAGATAATGCGTAATAATTTATCATTAGCCTTCAAACGGTGTTAAAGCGATAAAATACAATAGACAACAAGTTTAGCTGCGCAGCAATGAATAAGCAATCCATTAAAAGAGTCAAGTAGAGAATAAAGTCTACTATCTTTTAGGTTTTAAAAGGTTTCATCATCATATTATATAGTGAGACTCGACTTTAATAAATAATCCACATCATCGAATCACCCCGCACTACTGCCGAGGATATTCATCAAATTATCAATGGTTATGGTGCATCAATCACCCCTGGTCATAATCATACCAAAAACTATCCATCAACGCATTACGTGCCACCGAGGACTTTTATCACATCATTTATAACAAGCCATGATTATACCGAATGCTCCACGGTCATAATCATACTAAGTTCATCTATATACACGTAAGTCAGAAGATAACATAATATAACATGAGGATGATGACAATGACATAATAATTTAATAAAACAAGTTCAAGAATTATTTTATCGGGAATTATTAACGTCCAAATTGTCAAAATGATACTTTATTTTGTAGAGTAAAATTCAAGAATGATCGGAAGAATATTTCCATGAAAAGATTTGGATGAAACGCAAATATCAAGGATATTCTACTAATTTCATGGAGTATAGAAGTCAAAGTTTTAACCAACCGGGTATAATAAAGAATGGAATAACAAAAGAAATCACCGTGCATGCGGTACTTCAGTATAGAGCAAAGTTATTCCAATAGAATAATAATAACGGAACGAAGTCGGGTGAAATTCACTGCAAGCGAGGATGTTCAAATGTAATAATAAAGATGGAACCGGATCCGATTGTAAAACACACAGATAGGATATTCCAACAGAATGATAAAAAGACAGAACTGTGTCCTGTGTAAAACACATGCATGAGGATGTTCCAATGTAATAATAAAAGGCGGAACCGGGTTGGTGTAAAACAAATAGGCAGGATGTTCCAACAAAATAATAATAAAAGGCGGAACCAGTCCTAGGTGTAAAACACATGCATACATGATGTTCCAACGAATAATAGAAGAATGTCACCAAGTATAGGGTAAACCACATTATACGAGTTATTCCAATGAGAATAATAAGCGGTGGAAAACAACATTCTCTTCATGAATAAGAAAGAATAACACCCCTTACGGGTACAACAAATAATATTCCCTACCTTAGAAGAACTGAATATTGGCAAGGTGAAGTAGCAGAATACTTTTCTTCTTTCTCTCTATAGTTTCTCTCTCTAGAGTTTCAGTGAATTCGTGAAAAATAATGAAGCACTAGGCCTCTATTTATAGAAGATTTCTAGCTTAGCACCTGCCATGTGAAAAGGCAAGTGGCTTTGACGGTGGTGATGTGAAAAGAAAAGTGGTTTGACTCTGTAATGTGAAGCGACAAGTGGTTCGGCCTTTGTAATGTGAAAACGACAAGTGGTTCGGCCTTTGGTAAAGGTAATTACTATTATTGAAGGTAATTACTATTCACAAAGGTAATTACTATTGACGAAGGTAATTACTATTGACGAAGATAATTACTATTCTCAAAGGTAATTACTATCGACGAAGGTAATTACTATTGATTGAAGGTAATTACTATTGTGAAGAGACTCTTAGATGATGACATATGGGCCCCCATAAAATAATCAAACTTACCACAAATGTCTCATAATGAGACTCTTTATATACATCGAGGATTGAATAAATATTACCACAAATCATTTTATTTTTAATCAACACATATTTAATCTTTCAACAATTATTAATCATTTATAACTTGTCGTCTCAATTATTGATTTAATACTATAACATATTATCTGAGATGATCTTTGTGACAATAATTGAATCAATAATATAAGAGATATGATGCGCAATTACTATAGCAATAATTGAGCATAGGTGAGTGACTTCTCACGTAAGCATCAATAATCAATATCGTGTGCTACTATACAACTACGCGTATTCGTATTTTTTACTAATAGGGTAGTTCAGCGGTTTTAACGGTAACACCTCCGCCATTATTTTTATAGAAAGATAATTTTGTCGTTTCTAACTACGACAATACTTCCGTTAATGGGGTCCAAAGAATGATTGAGTCAGTCGTACGAATATTCCCCGACAAAAGAATATTCCCGACCAAACGAATATTTTATAACAACTTGCATATACTTTGCAAAATTTATAAATACTACCCACAACTATAATATTATTTTAAATTCACACCATAATATTAAAAAATTATTTCGACAAAATTTAAATCTTTATTGATAAAACTGGGGTCTCACAATCTCCTTCCTTATGGAATTTACGCCCTCGAAATTAGGGTAAATACACTGGTATGATAAAGAGGTGAGGATACCTTGAATACCTTTATCGTTAAAATATTAAATTCATCTTCGTAATCCGACCAAAGATATTCATTAACAATTCATCTTTGCACTACTGGGCCAAAGATATATAAGCGTAAACCAATAATCTTGAGACTCGACTTAATAGTATCACAACCACGAATTATCCATGCACTTCTTCGCCAAGGATATTCGTGTTTTCAATCTGATCATGATTATCTTAGAATAATCCACGGTCATAATCATACCAAGTCTATTAATGCACTACTGACCAAAGATGACTTTTACCACATCCATGAATTAATATTTCATTCTTCGAGACTCATTTCAATAATTAATCCACATCATCGAATCATCCACACTCACACGGGCCGAGGATATTCTTTAGTATCACGACCACAAATTATCCATGCACTACGTGCAAAGATAATCGTGTATTCATTAGTATCAAATTATCCATGCACCACGTACAAAGATAATCGATGTATTCATTAGTATCACGACCACAAATTATCCATGCACTACTACCAAAGATAATCGTGTATTCATTAGTATCACGACCACAAATTATCCATGCACTACTACCAAAGATAATCGTGTTTTCAATTACGGTTATGATTATACCGAACAATCCCTGGTCATAATCATACCAAGTCCATATATGCACTACAGGCCACAGATGACTTTTAACATAATATAAACATGAGGATAATGATATAAAGAATTAATCAAATGAGATAAAGGATAAATATTAAACATTTATAATATAATTTATCCAGGATTCAAGAATATCCCCATGTTATCAATCACTTAATAATCTCATAATCTAATATCATTAATATTATAACAATATTTTAATCACTTCTTAAATTTATAAACAATTTATCTCAATTGTTTACGCTTTACCATATAATGCATTTAATCATTCAAAATGCCATACTCATAAGATATCATAACCAATTATCAAATCCCTCGTCAAAAAATATGCATATATTCTATATAGGATTCTCTAGCCATAAAAATCCTATTTTCAACTTTGTTATTTCACATAACATATTTAACTCATGTTAAGTAACTAAACTATTTTCATGAAAATACCAAATCAGTCCCAAAAATATTTCTTTTCCGGGTTTTAGCATAATATAGTCCCATAATGAAAATATATTTTTCTCGAATTTTAAAATTCATTTACTATTTTCAAAAATCAATTTCTAATTAATTCCTTAAGAAATTAGCTACCTCAAGTTTAACTCCAAAAATTCCCAAATCTTGGCAGGACCTTACACATTTTAACGTGAGCTTCCAGTTTAAATTTCATGGTCATCGGAGTTATAGAACTCCGGTTATAGCGTTTTTCGTCAAAAAAACCTAAATATTGAAATTGTCATAACTTGCTCATTTTAAGTCAGAATGAGCTCATTTTTGGACAAGAGGTACTTTATACCATATACTTTCATGTCCCAAAAAGCCAGAATTTTTCTCATAATTTAAGTGGCTGAAACAGCCCCTCTAAAATCATGGCAGCAACTTTTTCGGTTTTTACAGCTTTGCACTCTTTTGCTAAAATCAGTCCACACAAAAATCTACAACACCTTTTCCAGTAATTCCACTTGGATTAGTTAGGTAACTCATAGATCTAACTCTAGGACTTGACCAAACTCAAAAATTCAAAATATAATAGGAGATATGGTCAATTGAATTTTATGTTACGTTTTTCACCAAAATCTGATTTTCAACTCTTTGTGATTTCTAGGAAACTTTCATGTTTTCAGATACTAACCAACATAACTCATCTTAAAACTTACTAATACTTCATATACCCACGATTTTCATCAGTTCTATACTTTTATTATGACTTTCATCATAATCCACGTAAACAGATCCTTTTAGTTGAAGAAATATTTGAGGGTTTAAGAAATGGGTTTTTGTACTGGGGTCAATACAAAATTCGATTTCACGTTCTAGGGTAGGCTAGGAAGTCTTCAAGAATACGCCAAGAAATTTATTAATAATAGAAATATCATTCAAAACTGTTACTCTCGTCCAAGACTTGGATAGTACGTCACATTAATACCAATTGTGACTTTCTATCCCTTTAACACGGATAGCACCTCACAATGATACCTATCAACTTGCCATCTTCAAGGTCACGGCGTCGCCTCTGAAATGCGGATTGATTGCATTTCACACAAGGAAGTCAACAACGAAAGGATCGGGGCTCTTAACTTATGGCTTGATATGACAATGATTGACTTTAGTGGTTTGGTTACTTTGAATCGCAGCATAATGAGTTGGTTAAGAGTATGAAAGCTAACAACCTTACAAAAATCATGATGAGTATTTAACCAATCGATTTCTAAAGTCACATCAAACAAATATTTTCAAAGAGATATGTTAGGTTTGTAATATTCATATGCTTGCAATCAAATTGCAAAAATAATGCGGAGCGTGTAAAAATCGAGTTTAAAATTTTACAAACCATATACGGATCACCCTTTATGCACAATTATTAATTAAGCGAAAAGATAAAGAATAAATCATACCCTTGAAGATCGAGCTTCCTCGGTACAAGTTCACCTCAAATCCTTTTCGCGTTCGATCTTGAATCCACCGGGTTTGGTTCCTTCCTTTGATCGGCGTTAGCCACCCAAATGTTTGGCCTCAGAGGTGATCCACCGAGGAAGAAGAAAATTCAAGAAGAAGGGGTATTGGCTCAAACCCTAGTTTTTTTCTATCTCTATAGAAAAGGTGTACTCTTCCAACAATTGGAATTATATGTCGTATGTTGAAAAAATCAACAACCACACCCCACCCATAATAAGACTCTCTTATTAATAGATGTGGGCAACCCACCTTAACAATTAAGGAATTGGGTTTTATTTAATTAATTAAATTCTTTTAATTAATTAAGCTCCCTAATCTTATTAGGGATAATTAAATTAAACTCCTTTAACTAATTTTCCTTCCTAATCCAATTAGGAATAAATGAGAGTACTTATATTAAATTAATTCCTAAACTCTTTTAGAAATTAAAATAATAATAATTGTAATAATATTAATAAGACTCCTCTTATTAATTTATATTTAATATTTTTAAAATATTAAATAATAAATATTAAGCTATTTAATTTATTCTATCACCATAGATTAAATTAAATATACATAACTATATTATTACGATTATGCCATTAACTTCTTAAATAATTATTCTTCCTTTTATGGTGTGACCCTTTAGGTTCTCCATATTAAGCCGGTTGTGAATAAATCAATTAGAACAATTCTAATCTTATTTAAATAAATAAATTAAACAATTAATTTATTTAAATAAATAATATTTATTCTCTGATAGGGATAAGCCTCCTAGCGATCAGCGACTTTCGGATAATATAGATTTCAACATTAATCATTAAAGAACCTTTGAGTAAATAGTTACCGTACAATTCAATCCTTCCACAATCTGATGTCCCGATTAAATATAAGACATGGAATTCTTGTCAAGTCTTATTTTATTTAATTATATGTATTTCGACTCTTAAATGCACAACTCAAATAATGCAAATTAGAAACTCCTTTCTAATTTCATTACGCCTTTAACCGAGGACTCTTTGGGTTGTCATTTATCGAATCACATAGGACATTTCTCTTCTTTTATTAGAAGTGGTAGATTCTTTATTGATCATACATTATCTCCATATACAACTTATTATACCCAAGCTTACCCTTTGATATACCCTAAGGGTCTTAAGGAATAAGTCAAAGTATAACTCATCATACACAAGATACTATGATGATCTCAAGTCAAGGATCACTTGTACTACTATCACTACTGAGAATTCCTATAATGACAGCAAATAAAACTCCATTAGGTATTCCTTAGCGAGCCACGTTCGGTGAACTTATTCTCTAATAAGCACCTACATACTTGCTTTAGTGTGTCTCCACACAAATGATCATGAGATCAATCATCCTCATCCGATGAGCAAGCAGCGTATGTACCAATCTATCCGGATTCACTAATCCCCAATTTAGTAATCAATGATTGGGAACTATTTTAGTTTTAAGCTTTCTAAGAATTTAGATCTCATTAGAATGATCATCATCATTATTCTAAAAGCATTGCTTAAAACTATGGGTTTATCACATATTATAAAACAACATCATGTAGATAATTAAAAGCCTTTAATAAATTAATACTTTTTATTAATAAATGAATAAGATTATTTACAAAGTATATGCTTTATCATCAAACATGATTGGCTTGTGTGTGCATACTACTTTCAATCTCCCACTTGCACTAAAAGCCGATCAATCGTCATGGTATCTTATACTCTTCTTCTCTAAGTGGCGATTATCCTGCTTTGTTGGATAAGCTTTAGTTAATGGATATGTAATGTTGTTCTTGAGAGTCCACTATCTCTATAGTGATTTCCCATCTTTCGATGATTCTAATAATCAAATGAAAGTGCCACAACACATGTTTAGATCCAAGATGAGACTTAGGAACTATTCCTAGTTACGTAATGAACTTTTAATCCAAACAATCAACTTGCGACTTCATTTATAGCTATATACTTTGTCTTTATCACTAAACCAATAACTCTTTCTTTGTTTGGAACCTTTCAATTCTTTGCACCACCTTATTCGAGGTAACACTTTACCTTAAAGTGGATTTTTACATCATCTTAGTGCATGCGAAAAAAACTTGAGTCATTAAGCCCTCTAGTTTTAATTAAGACCCACCATGAATATGATCACATCCTTAGTCTTTGGTTAAGAACTTTAAGATGTTTTCAGCGACTCATAGTGAACTTCTCCATAATATATGGTGATCGACATCGGTCTCGTACATTTCATTGCATACATGATTGTCACTCATGCGACCTCTCTTTTTAGGAGTCTGTGGGGACTATTAAGAGATACACTCCATAGCTCATCGACATGAGACATCTCTTGGAGTTTGCCATGCTAAGCGACTTTAGCATCAAATGAATATCGTTCCTTGGGTTAAGTTGAGCATCCTTTTAAATCTATCTATATAGATTTATATCCCCAATTAAGATACTCTTCCAAATCATTCATGGAGGATTGTTTAGACAACTTTATCTTTCTTGATTGTAGCATTGGTATGTAATTCCTCATATAGTAGTATATCAACATATAATACTAGAAATTTCACGGCGCAAACTCTTTTGATTGTCCCTTTTGTACACACTAGAAGTCTTACCTCATCGAATGTAACTCTGGATCATCATCTTCTATGATGTGTACCTCATCATCATCATCCATGATGAATCCATACCTCCTAGGTATCTTCGGTACTATTCCAGATTTACGATTAGGTTGTGGTACAATAGAAGTCTATCTCTAGGTTCCTCTTATTTGACTTATAGTATTTTGTGGTTCTTGAACTTTTCAAGATCTATTATCCTCCACTAGCCCCTTCAATGATAAACACCTTTATCTTAGAAGAAAGCGTGTTTCATAACAAACACCTTTTTGCTAAGTAGGATTATAGAACATATACCCTAAACTTACTTTAGGATGTCCCACAAATCACACTTATAAAATCTTGTCCCAAGCTTATCCTTTGAAACCTTTTCACATAAGTTGGACAACCCTTATCTTAACATACTTAAGATTAGGAATCCTCCACATCCATAACTTTTATGGAGTCTTGGGGTAGGATTTTGAGGTTACCATTTTCGTAGATATGTCTGACCATTTCTAGGACATTATCCCGGAAGGATCTTTGGAATGTCGGTAAAATCATTATGACCCGTACCATGTCCAACAAGGTATGAATTTTCATTCGGATACATCAATCAATTATTGCGTATCGGGATGTGTCCATTATGAGAAAACCATTTGAGATGATCTAGAAACTTATTGCATAAGTATTTATTCCTTGATCTAATCAAAGAATCTTAATACATTGCCAATTTGTTTCACTTACGAATTCTTTGAACCTTTCGAATAATTCACACTTGTATTTAACAAATACACACATTCAACTCTTTGAATGATCATCTCCTTTTCTTATACTAATTTGTTCAATATGCAAAAAATTATTTTCATGTAAGTTAAGTATACAAAATTGATTAAGTAATATTCGATTCTATACAAAACATTATTATTATAAATAGAACAACAATTGTTCTTAATTATAATACCAAAGATTTCATTGTCCAACAATAAAATGGAAATAATATTTTTAACAAGAGCTGGAATCTGATAACAACTTATTGACTTAATAGATTTGCCCGTAGGCATTGCTAAACTATAAGTTTCTATAGCTAATGCGCAACCTTTGCTTCATTTTCCCATATAGGATTACTTATCTTTGTTTAACTTTCTACTTACCTTGGTCCTTCATAAATCTATATTTATGATGATAACCAAAGTCGGTATCAATACCAAGTAGAACCTTGACTTAAAGAAAAATTTATTTCAATCATGAACAAAAGCGTATTATATAAATAGAAACTTCACTAAGCTTCTTTGGTTAGCCTCGCAAGATGCTTCTCATGATTTCTTTCCGGTGTCGAGGGCTTATTGCGGTGGAAGCAAACTCCTTTGCTATCCGTATCGATTTTGTTCTTATTATCCTTTGTTTACGCCTTTCTATTTACCTTCTTTGAATCGTTCTTCTTTTTAGGAAGATCCTTTGGCCTCTACCGGTAAGACTTTATCTTTCTTGGTTGGAAAGTGACTCTCAACATTTTTCAATATGTTAAGCAAATCGTAGTGAGGTGATATCTAGCTTATTCATATGAAAAATTCACAACAATTGTGAAAGAGTCCAGGGAGTGAGTGCAAGATCAAATCTTGGCTCAACTCTCCATCCATGACAAAACTTCGTTGTCTAATTGATCAATCAAATTGATAATGTTAAGGACTTTTATGCATCTTATAGTGCCATTGGCCATTCTAGATCGGAAGAGCTCCTTAGATATCGATATCTATCGGTCCTACTTTTCTCACCATCAACTACTTGATGTGCGGGAATATAGTAGAAGCATCCATAGTTTCATCTTGTATTTGAAGCTCGTTACTCGTAGATGCGAGCATGATGCATTGAGCCAATGTGCATCATCTTGCCACTTTCTAAAAGTAGCAATCTCTTCCTCGGAGGCATTATGCGCAACCATTGCGAGGATAGGCGTATTAAGGACATAAGATAGCTTTTTGACTATGAGAACTATTCTCAAATTCCTTAACCAATCCGTTTAATTGGTGCGATTAATTTAACATCTAATATGTTTCATGATGATAGTAATTTTAGACATTGTAAAATTACGTAAATGAATTTGTAATTAACAACATTTTAACATACATTCTTTTATTAATTACCAAAATAAATTAGGTCTTGTTTTAAATTGGTATCTCCCACTATTTTCTTCAAACTATATTACCTCACTTATATAGTTGGCAAAATCTAATTAAAGATTTGCTAGTGAGAATAAGGATCCCATTTCAAATGTATATAGCCTTGTGGTGACACAACAAACTATATATAAATAAATAGGTAGACAACTTTTGTCAATTACATCAACTATGCAACTCCTTTCTTTTTGCCTCTTAGATTATTTTGATCAAGTGGTGGCACATCCAGAATCAAAATTATCAAGTTAAGTCCGACCTAGCACTCCATATATTCAAAAAAAAAAATATCATCCTTGTGGTGACACAACAAAACAATATTGTTCAATTTTCTTTATAAGCATCAAATGTGATAAATTAACATCTTAAATACTTAATACTTGCCTTGTGGTGACACAACAAACTCATATTAAATATTTAATACTCTATTAATTTTATCATGCTAGAAAGCGACGTTCGATATTCCAAATATCTTTGAGCGCTTAGGACTTAATATAAAAATTGAGGGTTTGTTATTAATTTGTCTCATCTTGTTTTAGGCATGCATATATATATATATAAAATATAGCGTCATATTAATTAACAACGAAGCATGTTTGCATAATATATAATATATATAGTATAAGCATGCGCATATAGAATACTATATTCTACGGATTGATTATGGACTTTTATTCTAGTTTGGTTCACTAGAGCCACCAAGTGAACCAAAATTCAAACCCTAGGGGTGCAAGAAATAATATTTAAATATAACTATTACATTTAAACGGGCTCCATTACAAGCGGGTCTTCAAGCGCTCCTTGCTCCTTGATCTCCAATTTTTCAAAATTAATTCTAACTATTCCTATTACAAAACTATTTAAAATAAATAGAAACCTTGATCGTGATCGAGGGAATACATAGGAGGAGATAGAATTTACATTAAGAAAAATTAGAGAAGGCGAAGTCTGTGAGACCCCATTTAATAAAACCCATACATTCATGCATCCAACTAAAATAAAATCCAATCATATTGGTCGATAGTCCATAATCAATCCCATTTATTATCATATACACATCACCATATGCATCGATAAATAACATTCATCTCATGAATAATAAACATTTAATATATATATTGATATCATTTAATGGGCAAATTTAGTTAGTATAAAATCTAATTTTGAATCAAAATAAACTCCTTTATTTTAATCCAAATTTAAATCAAAATAAAACTATTTTATTTTAATTTATCCAATTTTGAATAAAATAAACTATTTTATTTTAATCAAAATCTTTAATCAAAATAAACTCCTTTATTTTAATTAATTATGGAATCGATTCCATGTAAAAAAAATCTTTAATTAAAATAAACTCTTTTATTTTAATTAATTATATGAAATCAATTCCATGTAAAAAAAAATCTTTTATTAAAGGAAACACGGATATTCTTTCCTATTCACAAATAAACTCCTTTATTTTGAATAATATGAAATCTTATTTCATATTTAAATAAACTCCTTTATTTAAGGAAACATGGATTTTCTTTCCTATTCACAAATAAACTCTTTTATTTTGAATAATATGAAATCCTATTCCATATCTAAATAAACTCCTTTATTTAAGGAAACATGGATTCTCTTCCCTATTCACAAATAAACTCTTTTATTTTGAATAATATGAAATCATATTCCATATCTAAATAAACTCTTTTATTTAAGGAAACATGGATTCTCTTCCCTATTCACAAATAAACTCCTTTATTTTAGGAAAAATAAAATCCAATTTCAACTCCAATTAGTTAGCATGGAATCCAATTCCAACTCTAATTAGTTAGCATGAAATTCTAATTTTAAAATTAAAATAAACTCTTTTATTTTAATATTTAAAATAAACCTTTTATTTTAAAATTAAAATAAATATTATTTTAATTATAAAATTATTAAGAATAATATATATATATATATATATATATATATATATATATATATATATATATATATATATATATATATATTATATATATAGTATATATATATAAAAAAAAAAAAGCTATTGCTTGTTCATTTTTTATATAATTTTTTTTTTTTTTTTAAATTACTGCACTCGATTTAAAATGCGGTGTTCAAAAAAGTTATTTTATATGCTTCTCTTTAATGAATACATCTTTTTTTTTTTTCTTCCCTGTTGTTTCGTTTTAATGCATTCATTGGTATATATTATTATATTTTTTTTTTTTAAAGCACGTGAAGTACTAAGATACTAAAAAAAAAAGAAGTCTATTTGGTTTTTCAAAAGTGACGTGAGCAACCATGTTAAATTTAAAATTTCAAAAAAAAAAAAAATCGATTTTTTTTTTTTTTTTTTTAAAATTTTATCTAATAAAATTATGCCCAATTAAATTGTTCTAAACACATATCGATATACATATCAAATTTAAAACAATTAATAATTAGCATAAAGGTTTGGCTCGATACCCTTTATTAGGTTTGTAATATTATGTATGCCTGTGATCAAATTGCAAAATAATGCTGCGAGCGTGTAAAAATCGAGAGTTTAAAATTTTTTACAAACCATATACCGGATCACCCTTTATGCACAATTATTAATTAAGCGAAAAGATAAAAGAATAAATCATACCCTTGAAGATCGAGCTTCCTCAGTACAAGTTCACCTCCAAATCCTTTCGCGTTCAATCTTGAATCCACGGGTTTGGTTCCTTCCTTTGATCGGCGTTAGCCACCCAAATGTTTGGCCTCTAGAGGTGATCCACCAAGGAAGAAGAAAATTCAAGAAGAAGGGGTATTGGCTCAAACCCTAGTTTTTCTATCTCTATAGAAAGGGTGTACTCTTCCAACAATTGGAATTATGTCGTATGTTGAAAAAGTCAACAACCACACCCCACCCATAATAAGACTCCTCTTATTAATAGATGTGGGCAACCCACCTTAACAATTAAGGAATTGGGTTTTATTTAATTAATTAAATTCTTTTAATTAATTAAGCTCCCTAATCTTATTAGGGATAATTAATTAAAACTCCTTTAACTAATTTTCCTTCCTAATCCAATTAGGAATAAATGAGAGTACTTATATTAAATTAATTTCTAAACTCTTTTAGAAATTAAAATAATAATAATTGTAATAATATTAATAAGACTCCTCTTATTAATTTATATTTAATATTTCTAAAATATTAAATAATAAATATTAAGCTATTTAATTTATTCTATCACCATAGATTAAATTAAATATACATAACTATATATTATTACGATTATGCCATTAACTTCTTAAATAATTATTCTTCCTTTTATGGTGTGACCCTTTAGGTTCTCCATATTAAATAGGTTGTGAATAAATCAATTAGAACAATTCTAATCTTATTTAAATAAATAAATTAAACAATTAATTTATTTAAATAAATAATATTTATTCTACTGATAGGGATAAGCCTCCTAGCGATCAACGACTTTCCGGATAATATAGATTTCAACATTAATCATTAAAGAACCTTTGAGTAAATAATTTAAAGTCAATTCAATCCTTCCACCATACTGATGTCCCAATTAAATATAAGGCATGGGATTCTTGTCAAGTCTTATTTTATTTAATTATATGTATTTCGACTCTTAAATGCCTGACTCAAATAATGCAAATTAGAAACTCCTTTCTAATTTCATTACGCCTATAACCGAGGACTCTTTGGGTTGTCATTTATCGAATCACATAGGACATTTCTTCTTCTTTTATTAGAAGTGGTAGATTCTTTATTGATCATACATTATCTCCGTATACAACTTATTATACCCAAGCATACCCTTTGATATACCCTAAGGGTCTTAAGGAATAAGTCAATGTATAACTCATCATACACACGAGATACTATGATGATCTCAAGTCCAAGGATCACTTGTACTACTATCACTCTGAGAATTCTATTGACAGCAAATAAAACTCCATTAGGTATTCCTTAGCGAGCCACGTTCAAATGAACTTATTCTCTAATAAGCACCTACATACTTGCTTTAGTGTCTCCACACAAATGATCATGAGATCAATCATCCTCATCGATGAGCAAGCAGCGTATGTACCAATCTATCAGGATTCACTAATCCCCAATTTAGTAATCCAATGATTGGGAACTATTTTAGTTTTAAGCTTTCTAAGAATTTAGATCTCATTAGAATGATCATCATCATTATTCTAAAAGCATTGCTTAAAACTATGGGTTTATCACATATTATAAAACAACATCATGTAGATAATTAAAAGCCTTTAATAAATTAATACTTTTTATTAATAAATGAATAAGATTGTTACAAAGTATATGCTTTATCATCAAACATGATTGGCTTGTGTGCATACTACTTTGCTCTCTTTTAGTTCGTTGACTCGTTATCGCGCTCCACTAATCGAGCCCTATTTACAACATCTGAATAAAAACACGGTTTATGAGAAATAAGATGTTGGCGTATCTCGCTTCAAACCTCTTAAAAACATTCGCGCCATTCTCTCTTCATTATCCACGAGTGGGATGCAAACCGTGATAACTCATGCAAATTTTGCCTCGTATTGCTATTAACACGGTCATATTGTTTTGTTCCAACTTGATAAACTCCACCTCCTTCATTATGGCGAATACTTTGGGAAAGTATTTGTCGTTGAGCGACTCTGGAACTTCTCCCAAGATATCTTGAGACAAAGAAGTTGAGTATCGCGTTTACCGATTCCCACCGATGTCGCCTCTCGCGCAACGTATAAAAGCGTGAAAGGAACCTTTGCTCCTCGGAGCATCCCAAGACATCAAATATCTTGGTAATCTGCTTTATCCATCCTTACGCCGAAGTGGTTTTAGCTCTCCCTTAAACTCCGGTGGTCCCGGCTCCTTGAATTGTTAGCGGTGATCGCCCGAGAGTTTTCCGTGTTCCACCTACGTTTTGGATGTGAGTCGCTTTACCTTTGATGTTGCATGAATTCTAAAAACCTTTTAAGCGTCTCTGTCGTTCGTCAATTGATCGGTGTTGTTGTTTCTGGGAGGATTATCGCCATCACATTTGCACATTGTCTCGATTATTGATCCATGGAGAATCAAGCGGTCTCTGTGCTCCATTGCTATTCTCAACATTCTCGGATGCCATTTTCAAACACCGCCACAAAATAAGGGTTAATTGACATGCAACATATTATCACTATACTCAACCGACCAATCAAATACCAAATAAACTTAGGTAGGTCATACTAGCTAAGGTATTTCCGTCTCTCCCTCCTAGTCTTTATTCTCACATCTTGGCAGGATCATATCCCTAAGCTCGATACTGTTGTGACGCCCCAAAATTAGGTATCGTCACCCATCTTGGGTCGCATACTTACATGGTACATAAATTCAATCTGACTTACTAATATAAGCGCCGTATTGCATACAGCAGTTATATTAGTAAGTTATTTTAATTTATACTAATGTGGCCACAACGACAAAATGTGACGATACTCTAATTTTAGAAGGTCACACACAACAATGACGCTTTGTGTCGCTAAAGACCTATAATGACGGTTTTATTAATTTTAATTTTGAATTTACGGAAATTATTTAAAATAGAAATAAATTCTAAAAATTATTAAAAATGGTTTTAAAATTATTTTAAATTATGAAAAATAATTTTTGACTATTTGAGATATTTTTCATTAATATTTATTATTATTTGAATATTAATGGTATTTAATTTATTTAATTAATATATTAAATATATTAGAGAAAATAATTTAATATTATAAAAAATCATTTTAAATAATAATAAAGTATTTAAAATATTTTGAGTTATAAAATATAAATTTTAATATTTTTAGAGAATTTTAATTAATAATTTAATATTAATGATATTTGATTTATTTAATTATTATATTAAATAAATTATTGAAAAATGATTTTAATATTATAAAAATCATTTTAAATGAGAATAAAGTGTTATAGAATATTTTAAATTATAAAATATAATTTTCAATATTTTTGGAGAAATTCTCATTAATAAATTAATACTAATGATATTTGATTTATTTTATTATTATATTAAATAAATGAATTAAAATGATTTTATTGATTTAAAATTATTTAAAATGAGAAAAATTATTTAAAAATGTTTTAAGTTATAATTAATGACTTTTAATATTTTGATGATAATTTCATTAATATTTAAATATTAATGGTGATGATTTAAAAATGATTTTTATTACTTTAAAAATCATTTAAGTAGAATATTGTTGATTTAAAAATATTTTAAGTTATTAATAATAACTTTAATTTTTTAAAAATATTTTGTTATACTTGTAGAGGGGTATGATTTAATCTTTATGGTTATCTGATACACCTGAGTATATATCAAAGTAAATCTTTGATATCTACCCGAGAAGAAAAGTTCTAGGTCTTGTGTGACCACTCATCATAAATCTAGAAAATATTCCACTTTGCTATTGCATAGAATTGATTCTTGATTATTCATTAGAATATCCTAGAAACTTTGAAAGCATTGTATACTTTCGTTAATTTGTTGCATAGGTTGAGAGAAGATTAGTTAGAGAAGAACAAATTGTTCAGCTATTTCGAAGTTCCCCGAACTTTGGAGTCATTCTTTAGAATTAGATAGTTTGTTGTCTTGATTCTTATACATTTATTGTATATCTTAACTTGTAGGGCAAATTTGTTGCTCACCCTTGCTAAATAAAACATTTCAGCTAGGGACGCAGTGTCGGGAGTTGCTGTGAAGACCAAAGACAAAGGTGTTGTGCTATAATAGTTATGTTTAACATTATTATTATGTTGTATTTGTAAACCCTTTTTGTATATCTAAAAGGGTATGTTTGTAATATAAAGGTTAGATAACCTGGGACGAATGTATTAACTATATCAGTTAATGTGGTTTATATGTCTATTCATAATTAAATGGGTAGTTAGATGTTATTTATATTGTGGATCGTGAGCACCAAACTCAGGAGTCAGGTAACCCGGATTTGGGGGTGTCACAGGTTGGTATCAAAGCTGTAGTGACCAAGGTGTCACAAGTTGGTAGCAGAGCTATAGGTTATTAACCTTAAGTGGGGGGGGGAACCCTAGGATTATAACCATAAGCTAGATAGAATACTCATTTAGATTACTAAGTGAGTGATTGATAAAGTGTATTGATAGTGAGATATGTGGACACATAGTGTGAGAAGTTTGTACTGAAGAAGTATTAATAAAGTTATTTTGATTGTAGGATGTTGGGAGAAGATGAAATGAGTACGAAGATGCCATCGACTGTTGCACCAGTGCCAGTAGCCGAGGTGCCAGCGCGTGATCACGATGATTATCCCAAGATGTATCTGAGTGGTGATGAGGAGGTGGAGTCCGAAGAAGCAAAGGTGGAGAAAGAGACTAAGACTAAAGTTGAAGAGAAGGATCAAGTATTTGCAGAAGTCCAGGAACTCTGGAGTAAAGTATTTCTCTTGGAGGAGTTGTGGAAGACGGAGCGAGCATTACGCGAGATGACTGAAGAAAGGAATGAGTTGAAGGCACAGGTTGATAAGATGAAGACTGAAGGTGGTGGATCGCTTGAGAAAATAGTCAAACAGAAGTGCAAGAATAAGAGAAAGAGGGATCACGATAGTGATAACTCTGAAAAATTCAAACCCGAAGAAGAAGAAGATCTGTAGCAAGTGTGGAAAGACTCACTTGGGAGAATACATGATGTGGAAGAATGTGTGCTTCAACTGTAAGCAGGAACGACATGTTTCCCAACATTGTCCTAAGCCGAATATGAGGAAGTGTTTTTCATGTGGAAGAACAGGTCATGGATTTAACAAGTGTCCTGGTAAGAAGAAGAATGGTGAAGGGAATGGAAGGTAGACAACTTAAGTATAAGCGGTAGTATTTTTTGATAGTGTATGATATTAACAGTGGTAATATTGAGAACGATGTTTGAACATATGTAAATATATATGCTTGTATAAACAAAATCTTTATTTTCTATATGAATATAAGATTAAGATAAATTTGCGAGTTCTTAAAACTCATACTTATGGTAAGTTCATGACTCATAATTATATGAGCTATTTTGAACCCCTCAGCGAATGGACGCTAAAGGTCTGACTAGGATAAATTCATAAACTCATATAATTATGGCAAGTTCCTGAACCCCTAGGTGTGGTAAGTTTGATGAACTGGGAATAATTATGTGAATGGAGAATTATAACTTTTGTTTAAAGTTGTGTTGTTAATCCTATGAAAATGGGATAATTGTATATGTTAAGTACTAAATATACTGTGTGCTATTTGAATAAATATGCTATTATATAAGAACTTTGTGTTAAATTTTTATTGTGTGATGAATAAGAGTTTGTGTAGAGAAAGATAATTAATATAGGTTTTTTATTTAAATCAGATAATGCCACCTAAACGACATAATCAAAATCAAAGAGAAGCGCAGTCTGTGAATAATGAAGGAGGTCAAGCGGACCCGATGCAGAATTTTGTGGATATGGTAGCCCAAGCTATGGGAAATAGAGCTCCAGCAAAAAGGGCAAGAGCGAGAAATCAGCCAGCCGATAGATTGACTAACTTTAAGGACTTTAAAGCGGCAGGACCGCCATAATTTAAGGGAGCTATAGAAGGAGAGAAGGTTTGAAAATGGATTAAAGCTGGGTATATACAACAAAGTAGTTGTATTACAAATTAATACGTTTGCGGCTTTGTTGGAGAAGGCGATAATTGCTGAAGGGGGAAGCGAAGCTGCATCCCGTTATAATCAATAGAAGAAGAAGAATAAGAAGAAGAAGACAAATGAAGGAGGTAGTAGTGCTGGTAGTAATCTAAACAAGAGAAAGTGGAGCGAAAATACCCAGTTGGGTAACAAGAAAGAAGGGAATAAGAAAGGATATGAGGAGAACCTTGTGCGAACTGTGGAAAGAATTATCCAGGACTTTGTCTGAAGAAGAAGGGAGTTTGTTATAACTGCAGTCAAGAGGGATATATGTCGCCCAATTGCCCCAATCCGAAGAAGATACAAGGTTGTTTTGCGTGTGGATCGACCGATCATCTGGTCCAAAATTGTCCAAAAAGGAATAGGAAGAAATGGATTGCTAACAAGGGACCCGCTAGCAGGACCTTAGTGATTCTAGTACCTGCTCAGCCAGGGAGACCAACAACCCCTCCATTTAATATGATGGCTCAAGATACAGTGGCTGCCTAGGAGGTGGCGATAGGTAATAATTTCGCTTAATAATTAAATTACGTAAGAAATATTGGTGATATAAGCTGTGAATTATTTTCTGTAATAAGATCCAAATCACAGGTTAGAATGTTGAGATACAAATGAATATTTTGTTGATAAAAATGAATTGATGATACAAATTTAAAAGATTATAGGGAATATGAAAGCGGTGATTCCGAGGACGGAAACCTATTAAGGTGGAGTAAATGTAATAACCTGGGATTTTGAATAATCTAAAATTTACGAATAATTTTTTTTATTTAATATTGACTGTTAATATTGTACTGTGTATCTGTGATACGAGTCTCGAGAATTAGTCAATTTTTGTATTGATTGAGAAATTAGAGTAGAGTTGTGCATAACAACTTTAAAAACCCTAACCTTAATTTCTGGATAGGGATTCGACAAAAATCACAATTATAATATCAGTAACTGTGAGTATGTGCTCGTAATGTATAAAGTTAATAACTAATAATTGTCTGGATAAGGTTTTATATTATAAACCCTAATAAGGGATTAGAAACCCTAATCTCAGGATTAGAAAACCTAACGCGCAGTTAGAAACCCTAACTGTAAGCTAATTTAAAATTCAGGATTCCTAAATCCTAATTAGTAAATCTTAATGTGATTGATAACATTAAATGTAATTAGTAATCACTAATTATATTTTATCATCTTAATTTTCTATCTTGAAAATCCTAATTTAAAATTTTTTGGAGACTAATGATTTAAAACCTAAGGGTTAGGATGTGAGACCCCAAATTTTATGAATAAAGATTTAAATTTCTCGAAATATTTTTTTTGAATATTATGGTGTGGATTTGATATAATGTTATAGTTTTGGGTAATATTTATAAATTTTGCAAAGTATGTAAGTTGTTATAAAATATTCATTTGGTCGGGGAATATTCTTTTTATCGGGGAATATCCGTACGATGGCACAATCATTGGTGGACCCCACAACAAAAGTATTGTCGTAGTTAGAAAATGATAGAATTATCATTTTATAAAAATAACGGCGAAAGTGTTACCGTTAAAACTGTTGAACTATCCGGTAGTAAAAGTGCTGATGTCTGCATGTGGTTGCGTAGTACACGTGATTGATTATTGATGCTTATGTAAGAAGTCACTTTCGGTTATACTCAATTATTGCTACGATAATTCACGCATCATATCTATCATATTATTGATTCGATTATTGTCACAGTATCATCTGCATAATATTTTATATATTATTAAATCAATAATTGAGACGACAAAGTTATTCATATTATTAAATTGAAATATTTACAATGTCTAGAAGTTTTGTCAAGGAGAGGTTTGGTCATCTAATTGTACGCCAATAAGGAGAAATCCTTATCGGAAAGCCCCCTCTTTCTTGGGAACGACCTGATTGTTAAATATTGTGAGTTATAATATTAATGATGAATAAGTTCTTGTTGATTAAAGATGAAATTGATAGTTCCATTGTGTTGGAATTATTAGTGTTAGTGGAAATCGACATTTATTTTGATATTAATTGATGTCTGGAAGTTATCTTGACTATCGGAGTAATTAAGGATAAATGAACAATTAATTGCTATTAATTCATATGATTATAACTATTTGTTCACATGTGTGTACTTTTGAGTCACATTCACTTACTATTAGGGGAGTTGGTGCAAGATTGATAATACTTGCACGACTAAGTTAAAAATAGAGGTATAGATGGAGGTACTATACTGTAATTCATATTTTCACATGATTATAACTATTGATTCACATGATTGAACTATTGAATCACATTATTTACTATTAGGGGAGGTGGTGCAAGTTTGATAATACGTGCAAGACTAAATTAAAAATGAAAGAAAAGTTGAAGGTATTGTACTGTAATATTTCGAGCCCCAAAGCGTGCAATTATCGAAACTATATTTTCCTATAAATAGAAGCTCATTCTTCCTTCATTTCTCACTAATTCACTAAAGCTTTAGAGCAATTATTATAGAGAGAAATTATAGAGAGAAAGAAGAAGAGAAGTCTACTACCTCTCTACTCCAGTATCTAGTTTCTTTCTAAGGTAAGGGGTATTATTTCTTTCGTATTCATGAAGAGAGCTATTATTATTCCATTCTTTATTATTTTGTTGGAATAACCTGTCTGTGCGGTCTATCTCATGCATGATGAATTCTTTGTTATTCCAATCTTTATTATTATGTTAGAATAACCTGTCTATGCGAAGTACCGTATACATGGTGAAATTCTTCTGTTATTCTATTCTTTATTATTCTGTTGGAATAACTTGTCTGTGCGGATTACGCTAGACCTGGTTCCATTCTTAATTATTACATTGGAATAACTCATGTCGTGGATTCTATCGCATGCATAGTGAATTCTTTGTTATTCCATTCTTTATTATTACGTTGGAATATCTCATGCGTGCGGATTACGCTAGACACGGTTCCATTCTTTATTATTCGTTAGAATATCGTATCATGCGGATTACGCTAGACACGGTTCCATTCTTTATTATTACATTGAGAATAACCCATGCATGCGATTCATCGCATGCATGGTGAATTCTTTGTTATTCCATTCTTTATTATTACATTGGAATATCACATGCATGCGAATTACGCTAGACACGGTTCCATTCTTTATTATTCGTTGAGAATAACTTTGTTTGTCGCGATCTATCGCATGCATGGTGAATTCTTTGTTATTTCATTCTTTATTATTACATTTGGAATATCACATGCTGCATGCGGATTACGCTAGACACTGGTTCCATTATTTATTATTACATTGGAATAACTTTGGTTGTGTGGTCTATCGCATGCATGGTGAATTCTTTTGTTATTCCATTCTTTATTATTCTGTTGGAATATCCTGTCTGTGCGGTTTACACATGACGTGGTTCCGTTCTTTATTATTCTGTTAGAATATCCTGTTTGTGCGATTTATGCATGACCTGGTTCCATTCTTTATTATTCTGTTGAGAATAACCTGTCTGTGCGGTCTATCACATGCATGGCGAATTCTTCTGTTATTCCATTCTTTATTATTCTGGTCGAATAACTTGTCTATGTGGATTACCGCATGCATGGTGAATGATCTTTTGTATTCATATAAATAGTATTTTCATTCAAAAGGTGTTTTTGCCAGAGGCTGTTTCATAATTTTTCTAACCCTCAAAAAATCTTGAAAAATTTGAAATGATAATTTGATGAGTTTTCTATATTGGGTCCAAAAATGGCGATTTTTGGATGTATAGATTAAGAGTTATGGATTTTATGGGAAAAGACTATTTTAAAAGTAAACCCTTATAACTCCTTGTGGTTAACTCCAAAATTGGTGAAATTTTTATTGGGAGTACATGTATATATGTGAGGTATACCCTGTAAATTTCGGAATTTTTGGAAAAAGTATAATTTATGATAAATGTCTAAATATTGGCGAGTTTGGCCATATGAAAAATAGTAAATGAATTTTAAAATTTTGAGAAAAATATATGTTCAATATGGGACTATATTCGCTAAATCCCGGAAAAGAAATATTTTTGGGATTTGATTTGGTATTTTCAAAAAATGAACTAGTTATGAGTAAATGAATTAAATATGTTATGTGAAGTAACAAAATTGGAAAATAGGATTTTATGACTTGAGAATCCTATATAGGGTATATGCAGAATTTTGATGAGGGATTTGATCATTGGTGATGAAATCTTATGAGTATGGCATTTTTGAATGATTAAAATGCATTATTTGGTAAACTGTAAATAATTAAAATAAATTATTTATAAGTTTAAGAAGTGATTAAAATATTATTATAATATTAATAATATTAGATTATGAGTTTATTAAGTAATTGATAATATTTGGATAAATTTAAAGTCTTTAATATTTATCCTTGATTTCGCTTTGATTTGATTTCGTTTGATTATTGCTTATATCATTGTCATCATCCTCATGCTTATATTGTGATGAAAGTCATCTTTGGCTTACGTGCATAGATGGACTTGGTATGATTATGACCAGTATTATTCTAAGTATAATCATTAACCGTAATGTAACGAATGATGTGGTGAAAGTCCTCGGTGGCACTCAAGTGCATTGATGGGATGAGTTTTGGTATGATTATGACTAGGGATTATTCGGTATAGTCATGACCATTGATGATTTAATGAATGTCTTTGGCCCGTAGTGCAGGGAAGATTCGATGATATGGTTTATTTGTTAAGCTGAGTCTCAGCAATAAAAATTGATGAAAACATTTTAAATCATAGAAGATAGTAGATATCATGCTCTACTTGACTCTTCTAATGGATTGCTTATTCCACTGTAGTTAAACTTGATGGCTATTGTATTTTATCAGTTTAACATTGTTGAAGGCTAATGATAATTTATTCTGCATTATCTTAGTCATAATAATTCTTACTGGGCTAGTTGAGCTCACCCTTTCTTTCCTTTGCTTTTCTTGAGAAATGAGAATGTAGCCGAGACTAGTCGGGGAATGGAATGACGGTCCAGATGATAACATTAGTAGTCCTCATTATTCTGTTAAATAGTGTGACAATAAATGTAATGAGGACTCCATTGAGTGTGGATATTGTCTAGATGACAATATTCTTATTAAAACTCTTAGATTATGTTTTGTCGTATTTTACACGACTGTTGTATAATTAAGTTGTATTTGAATTTTGTACCATGTATTTGGCGACTCAAGATGGGTGATGTAGACCTGTTTTGGGGGAGCCACATAGGACCTTAGGGTAAAACCCTAAGGGTTAAACACTAAGGGTTTGTTAAATTCAATATTTGCCATTAAAATTGCTTGTGCAATGACCAAAGTACCCTTTTTGGATATTTTAGTAAGTAACTTGTAGAATTGGCAATACCTTTAGTTGGTGAACTAATAACTTGACTTTGTGGCATTAAAATATCAACATTTAACCTCCAATTGACAGCCAAGATCAGATTAATCATGAATCAAAGTAATATAAATAGATTTGGAGAGAGAAAGTTCACCAAAATTGCAAAATTTCTATCCAACTCTCAACAACTCTCTCTCTCTATCCCAAACCTCCGAATTCCTTGAGTGGATCAGTCACCAAAAAAACCCTAGAAACACTAAGATCAGATTGGAGAAGAGAGATCAAAGCATATTCAAAAGAAAAGTAAAAAACCCTACTTCACTTTGATCTTGAATGCTAAGAAAAATTCTGTGTTTATGTGTTTAAATCAGTGTTAGATGATGTTTTATGGTGATACATATTGATATAACATGGATCCATAGCATCAAAATGCTTTAAATATGGTGATTTTCAAAACTGCCAAGAACTTGGTTTGTGGTCTGACAAGCTAATGTCAGGAGCCATATATTCTTGTTTGTTTAAGATTTTTGATGTTTTATTGTTTGAATCTATAGCCTGATATGTTCTCTTTGATCCGGAAGTGAAATCACAGCTGTCTAAGATCTAGATTGCAAGTTATAATCGGCCAAAGTCAGTTGACCGACCATGACCGAGTATAAATCTGGGTAACCTAGAAATAGATTTCAGTGTCTGACAATGATTTCAAGCTTCTAGATCTGTCAGATTTTGAATTGTGATGTTTGATGTTGTTGTTGTAACATATTTGTAGCTGGTTATGTGAACTCTAGATCCATGCTAGTAGATCTCTTAAACAACCCATAAGATGGTTGTAATGAATGGTCAAACTAGACTATTTGATCACGGATGCATTTTCTGGGAATTTCCAGAAACAGTTTGAACAAAATTTCTGACAGCCTTTGACCGTCTTATAACTTATGATTCTGTCGTTATTGAACTGATCTGTTGTTGTAATGATGTTCCTTGACATAAGGAGTATATATTTGAACCTTAATATGACTTGAATCAAGACCAGAACCTTGTGAAAAGTGGACTTGAAAGTGTCTAGTCGACACTGTCTGGGTTTCTGGGTTACCCAGAAAACCCAGATGTGATCTGACAAGGACTTTGAGACGCTGGATCTATTTGTTTGATTGTTGTATGACCAAGATGTTAGTTGATAATTGTAGTGTTACAAACACACTACCAAATCAGTGTCTTAGAAAGTCCGAACATCGTGGATTGATAAATAAGGTTGGTCAAACCGAGCACCTTGAACCTATAAGTCGTCGGTGTTCACGAGCTCAAGAACACCAACAGCGACGCTTTGTGACGCTAAAGACCTATAGTGACGGTTTCTATTAATTTTAATTTTTGAATTTCTGGAAATTATTAAAAAATAGAAATAAATTCAAAAAATTATTAAAAAATGGTTTTAAAAATTATTTTAAATTATGAAAATATTTTTGACTATTTGAGATATTTTCATTAATATTTATAATTATTTGAATATTAATGGTATATAATTTATTTAATTAATATATTAAATATATTAGAGAAAAATAATTTAATATTATAAAAATCATTTTAAATAAGAATAAAGTATTTAAAAATATTTTGAGTTATAAAATGTAACTTTTAATATTTTAGAGAATTTTCATTAATAATTTAATATTAATGATATTGGATTTAATTAATTATTATATTAAATAAATTAGAGAAAATAATTTTAATATTATAAAATCATTTTAAATGAGAATAAAGTGTTATAGAATATTTTAAATTATAAAATATAATTTTCAATATTTTGGAGAAATTCTCATTAATAAATTAATATTAATGATATTTGATTTATTTAATTATTATATTAAATAAATGAATTAAAAATGATTTTATTGATTTAAAAATCATTTAAAATAGAGAAAAATGATTTAAAAAGGTTTTAAGTTATAATTAATGACTTTTAATATTTTGATGATAATTTCATTAATATTTAAATATTAATGGTGATGATTTAAAATAATTTTAATTACTTTAAAATCATTTAAGTAGAATATTGTTGAATTACAAATATTTTAAGTTATTAATAATAACTTTAATATTTTGACAAGTATGTCTTTAATATTTTTATATTATTAAATATTAACGATGATAAGATTAATTGATAATTAAATCATTTAAAAATAATTTCGATGTTTGAAAAATTATTATAATTTATAATAATTGTTTATAAATTATTAAAAGCTTCCGAAAAATATTATTAATGATATTTGACTTATCTAAAATAATATTGAAGCTTAGACACCGAATTTGTATGATAATAACTGTGTTATTTGCCGGATAGGGTGACCAGAACATCGAGAATAAACCGAAGTCCAACTAGACCAAACTAGTTAGACTTGGTAAGTGTTTATATATGTTATAAACACTGATTGACTATGTGGTAATGTGTCTAGGAGAAGATTGACTGTGAATTACAGTGTTGCGTGTTATGAAATATTGTGCTAATTGTGAGACCGATATTATTTGTTATAGGTCTTACGAACGCAAATAAGTTTATTGTGTAGCTGTAATCAGCGGAAGAGGCAAGTTTCCTTAACTCAAACTTGAGTTAATATTGTTTAATTATTATGGTGGTTAATTATTGTTGATTAAGCCACGTCTGAGGATTTATTGTTGATTATTCGTAGATAGTGCATGTTTATTAATTTAAATTGAATTAGTGATTTTGAGAATATACTTGGAGAATAATTATTATTGGATACTTACATCCGTATAAGCTATTAGTGATTGCAAATAAAATGCCAAATTTGCATACATTGTTAAATCGTATTGAGAAATGTCTTAGCTAATTATTACGCTAGATTTAACATTTGTTAGAACTTGATAGGTTCGAGAAGAAAAGAAAAGAGAATTTAATTATTATTGATAGATCAATGCCAGTTGTATCGGCTAGATCGAAAAAAGAAATCTTGATAGGCTTGAGAAGAAAAGAGAAGAGAAGTGATTAGATATTGAAATAATTGAATTTCGTTGTTAAATCAAAATCTTGATTCTGAGACTGAGGAGAACAACCTTTTATATAAAGGGAACATTTTATTGGTCGTAAATTCAACTATTGCGCGCTATGATTAAGTATTATGCATAATATAGGGTATAATAAAGCTGATCACTTGTTATACTTGCAGAGGGGTATGATTTAATCTTTATGGTTATCTGATACACCTGAGTATATATCAAAGTAAATATTTGATATCTACCCGAGAAGAAAAGTTCTAGGTCTTGTGTGACTTCTCAGCATAAATCTGGAAAACATTCCACTTTGCTATTCCATAGAATTGATTCTTAATTATTCATTAGAATATCGTAGAAACTTTGAAAGCATTGTATACTTTCGTTAATTTGTTGCATAGGTTGCGAGAAGATTAGTTAGAAAAGAACAAATTGTTCAGCTATTTCAAAGTTCCCCGAACTTTGGAGTCATTCTATCGAATTAGATAGTTTGTTGTCTTGATTCTTATACAGTTATTGTATATCTTAACTTGCGGGGCAAATTTGTTGCTCACCCTTGCTAAATAAAACATTTCGTTAATTTGTTGCATAGGATGATGCACATTTTAAATTATCTGGAGTAGAAACTTACCTCCCCATTTCTGAGGCGATTTGGAGTTTCTTTTTGATGTTGGGTGCTTGTGCCCCATTTCCTTGTGCTTTTGATTTGCAACCTGGCTAAACTGATGACCTGAGTGTCGCTGACATCCCTAGAGGGTGCAGCCCATTCTTTCACTACCAAGATTTGAACTTCGGTGTATAGGCTTTGTGACGCCCTCAAAGTAGGTATACATCACCCATTCTGAGTCACAATATACATGGTACAAAATACAACTAGCACTTAATTATACAACTATCGTGTAAAATACGATAAAATATAGATGAGAGTTTTAACACGAATATTATCTTCTAGACAATATCCAAACTTAAATTCAATCTCATTACAATTATTATCACACTATTTCACAGAATAGTGAGGACTACTAAAATAACCACCTGGACCGCCAATCCATTCCCCGACTAGTCCTAGCTATATTCTCATTTTCTGAAGAGAATAGTGAAAGAAAAGGGTGAGCTCAACTAGCTTAGTAAGAAATATTATGACTATGATAATGCAGAATAAATTATCCTTAGCCTTTAACAATATAACAACTGATAGAATACAATAAACAATAAGTTTTAGATCAACAACTGCAGCGGAAAAAGCAATCCATTAGAAGAGTCAAGTAGAGCATGATATCTACTATCTTCTATGATTTAAAAGTTTGCCATCAATTTTATAGCTGAGACTCAGCTTAATAAATAATACACATCACTGAATTATCCATGCACTACGGGCTAAGGATATTCATTAGTATCACGACCACGAATTATCCAAGCACTACGGGCCAAGGATATTCGAGTTTTCACCAATGGTCATGAACATGCCAAATAATAATTCATCTTTGCACCCTTGGCCGAAGAGAACGCATGGTAATGGTCATACCAACAACTATCCACCAATGCACTACGGTCCAATGAAGACTTTTACCACATCATTTGTAACATTACAAGTCATGATTATACCGAATAATCCCTGGTCATAATCATACCAATAAACAGTCCATCTATGCACTACGACCCAAAGATGACTTTCATCACAATATAAACACGAGGATGATGACAATGATATAAGAATTCAATCAAATGAAATCAAGGATAAATATTAAAGACTTTAAATTTATCCAGAGTTTAAAAATATCCAAATTGTCAACACGATACTACTTTGTGGAGTAAAATTCAAGAATAATATTCACGTATCAAAAATAATTTGGATAAAAAAGAATAGTACACATGAATAGTACCCGGGTGAATAGTACCCCGTGAATAGTACTTTGAGAATAGTGTCGTACATATGAATAGTACCATACGTATGAATAGTGCCATATGTATGAATAGTGTCGTATAAATGAATAGTATACATGAATAGTACTCCGACATAAAAAGCTTAAAATTTAACAAGAATGTTCAGAAAAATATCCTTGTGAAACGATACTAGATGAAGTGCAAATTCTAAGGATATTCTACTAATTTTAAGGAATATGAAACGAAATAATATTACTTACATACTACAGAGTATGGAAAAAAATATTATTTCTTACGAATATTGAACCAAAAATAATATCCCTTACGACTGTTGAACGAAAATAATATTCCTTACGAATATTAATTGAAGACAATATCCCTACGAATATTGAACGAAAATAATATTCATTACGAATATTGAACGAAAATAAATTTTTTTACGAATACGAAAAATAATATCGTAAGGTGAATATGAAATAAATAATACTCCTTACCTCAAAAATAGAGCAATTCTGACTGGTATAATGGATATATTCTTGAAGAAAACTTATACTATTTTCTACACTCAAAGTTTCCTTAAACTCTAAAGAAATACACTCAATATTATAGAAGAAGAATTCTCTGATTCTGGTGTGATTTTTTTTTCTAAACTGAGCATCCTATTTATAGGAGAATGGAAATTTAGAAAATCACGGACTGCACAGTGGAGAAGTTCACGGGCGAATTCAATCACCTGAATTTTTTTTTGATTTTACTATGCAAATACTATGCATAATAAAATATAATATATTATATTTTACATAAAAAACAAAACTTATTATAATATATATATATATATATATATATATAATAACAATAATAATACTAATAATAAACTCCCTCCCTGACTTTCTTTCCCCTCCTGTGAATCCCATTTCATTCCTCCCCCCGTGACCCAATCGTGGCCCCCGCCTTTTATTATATATATATATATACTGAATAACTTTATACCGATTATTTTAAAAAATGGGTAAGTGGGGGTCCACATAATAAGCAAAATTTACAACAAATACTTCATAAAAATCCCCTCAATATTTTTAACAACATTTATTCATCAATAATATAACTTTTAATATTAACAACCAGATCATTCCCAGAAAAGAGGAGGCTTTCCGATAAGGATTTCTCCCTATTGGCGTGCAATTAGGTGACCAAACCCCTTTCCTCGACAGAACTTTCTAGATATCGCCAATAATGCAAATAATAATATGAGTAACTGTGTCGTCTCATTTATTGAAATAATAAAATATTTGTCGACGTCAGAATTTTTTGAGTGTCCCTTTTCGTTACTTGTTCTTTGGTGTTCTCATGTTAATGTGAGATTTGTTTGAAAAAACAAGTGAAAAAGGTCTGACATGTATAATGTCGACGATTTGACTTTAAGAGTCGCCAGTTGGTGTATTTAACTGGTTTCACCAACGCAACCGAAAAGGTTTGCACATTGACCCAGTGATGTGACACTACTAAACGGGTTTATGAAACCGAGATTCATTTAGGTCCGGGGGCTTGATTATGCGGAGGGAAGGTGTTAAGCACCCCCTGACATCCGTGTTGCCATGGTGACCGCCACTTTTCAAAGAAACTGTTAAATGAATGTGTGTGTATGTATATGTGTGTGGATCAATGTGCAATTATTTGGAAGTAGTGTTGTACCTTGTTCGCACCTATATACATAGGGTTTGAATTTATAGAAAAATTCAATTTTAAATAAGATATAGCAATGACGTTTTTTAAAAGAAGTTTTTCAAACCCTGTGCTCAATAGTAATTGAGGCCTTTGATACTTCCATTTTATTATTAAATTTTCGACTTGTTTGCCTTTACTTTCGAGATGCGAAGAATTCTCGAGAAAATAATATACAACAGTGCCGAACTCCTCATGGGCATGACAACCATCCAAGGAAATTTAGACACTGTAAAATAATGTACAAGCTGCTCACAGCTGAAAAAAGTCCATCATGGGAACCGAATCTAGATTCAGTAGACTGAATCTGTGATCACATGATTCCTAAGCTCATATGATACTGCAGTTTATATGGAAAGCAGTGAGCAGTTATATATATAAAAGTTGTAAATATATATATATACAGACATGATCAACCACCACGAAGAAACTCCATGGGGGATCAGAAATGTAAATATATAAAAGCGATATATATATATATATATATATATATATATATATATATGGACATGATCAACCACCACGAAGCAACTCCATGGGGGATCGGAAATGTAAATAAAGTTGTAAAAGCGATCAATTGCCACGAAGTAAACTCAAAGTGTGACGAAATATAAATAAAAGTATAAAGCGATCAACCGCCACAAGTAAACTCCAGTGTGGACGAAATGTAAATAAAGCTTTAAAATGATCATATCGCCATGAAAAGTAAACTCAGTGTAGGACATATAAATATAAATAAATATGTAAAAGGCCACGTAAGTAAACTCGAACTGACGAAATGTAAATATATATATATATATGTACAAATATATATATAAAAGCATTAAACGCATCGGATGTGAATCCAGATATATATATATATATATATATATATATATATAAAAGCAAGTAAACGCTCCAGACCGAGGTCTAGGCTCAATCGAGGCATAACTCGATAATGTTAGTCCATATATGAAATATATACATATATAAGTATATATATACAAACATAAATGAAAACCACGGACCGAAGTCCGGGCAAATGCACACAACACGACTCTCAATGTGTATATCAGTGTGTGCTAATATGAGAAGAAGGCTTTATATAATGTGAGAAGGCTTACAATGGGCTGCCAATGTAGACTTCTATGACTTTAAATGGATAAACACTCTGCTCCCACCGGATAAAAGATAGCTATATGTGAGCTAACAAGTGTTTAAAGATGAGGAAACACTCAAAAGATGTGTATACATAGTAAAATGGACAAGGCTTCCTCGCCTTTTCCTCTCCTTCTCCCTCAAATGGCTGACCCCAAGGCTCGTATTTATAGACTGATGGCCGCAGGGTACACTCGCGGTAGTCAGCGGTTGTACCAAGCATTTGGTCGTGGTGCATCCGAGCCTCGCGGGTCCTGTCGTCTCGAAGTACGTGCACTCATGCACTATAATGTTCGGACGAACTTGCAGAACTTCAATTCGAGCATCCAAACGAGGTATATCTGATCTTCTTCGGACCGCTTGTGTCGAGAGTTATGCAATGACATGGATTAGAGGTTGTACAAAGTCAGAAATAGGGGTCTATGCCCATGGTCTTCAAGCTTCAAATTCTATCCAAAGTACTGTCTTGCGTAATAGTCACTCGGGAATGTTACTCCTCGGTTCTTGTGGGACATCGTTGGATGTACGTATGTATGAAGTGTTGAGACAACGCGCAAGTGTTAAAGGGACAAGTTGATGTTTGACTCTTCGCCGGGGTTATCGCCGATTTGAGTTGAAAGTAGATGTTTCTCAGGGTTTCATCTGAGATTGGACTACTTGTTGGTATGCCACGATATCATCTTGTGAGAGAAAATGTTAAAGCGGTAAGATGACGTTTTGACTCCTCACCGGGGTTATCAATGGTTTGAGCGGAAAGCAGACGTTGCTCAGGGTTACATCTAAGATTGGACTGCTTATTTGTAGGCCTCATTGTCATCTGTGGGTGTGCCTGTCTGCCCGTTGTTAGCTCTAGGTCTGAAGTATGAGTGCCTCGCCAGGAGGTCTATGCTTGAAGTTGATCGCATATGTTTGAAATAAACAATCTGGAGTTATCGCCGGAACTGCAAAAGCATCCCTTGGGGCTATCACCAAGGATGGAGTCTCTACTCCCAGTGTTGGTTCTGGGACTGGAACTATTTGTCACGGTATTATCGCGAAGACAGAACTGTCTTCTTCGGTGTTGTTGCCGGTCTTTTGATCTGCATATTACGGGGTTATCTCCGAGATTGGAAATGACATTCTCGGTTTGTGTTCCGGGTTGGAACTGATGTTCCCGGTTTGTGTTCCGGGCTAGAACTGAACTTCCGGTAGTATCCAGAATGGATGTAAGCTGTCTTCCAGGGTAATCTCCGAAAGACGAATCGCTTCTTCCGCAATGTCGAAGAATAAAGTGCTGAGAAAATTTCGAGTGTCACAGATGCCCCTCTTTATCATATTCATGCAATGCAAGGCATGGATAGGATAAAGAATCCTAGACACTTGAAATGCAAGTAAGATAAACATGATGCTATATGCAGCAACATAATGCAAATATATGATGCATGATTGTCAGGTAATCCTGTTGGGATGACAATCAGTGATGGCTTGGACATGCGATCCAAGTCTCCAAGGATGTTGACGTTGGGGCTATCACCAAAGTCTTGAATCCTAGACACTGGCTTATATTCCATAGAGGTACCTCTTGTGTGTAAGAGATCCGTGGGGATAAGGCTTTGTCATTTGAGGATGTGTATAACATATTTCCTCATTCGCCAGAGTTATCGCCAATAGTTTGTCGTCGCTGTGGTTGCTCACCTTCATTGATGTGTGTATCACTGGATAGATCCCTGCTGGGTGCATTATCAAGGTTGCTTGACCTTCATTGATGTATGTGTCAATGGTAGCATTACGTTGTAACCCCCGCCGGGGATATGTAGATGAGGTGCTTCGATGGGTTTACTTGCCATCGGCTGACATGATGTCAAGGTTTCTTGACCTTCATTGATGTGTGTATCAATGGTTGCATTGCGTTATAACCCCTGCCGGGGATACGTAGATGCTTGAAAGATGTGCGTTGTGACCCCCATCGGTGATATTTCATCAGTTGATAACTTTGGCGTTGTAACCCCCGTCGGGGAGGTTTGGTATTTCATGGTTTTGCGTTGTAACCCCCGCCGGGGAAGTTTGATATTTCGTAGTTTTGCGTTGTAACCCCCGCCGGGGATGTTTAGGGTTGTGACCCTGCAAATGACGACATCGGACCTTTGTGGGGTATTGTTGAGCATTATCTGTGAAAGCTGAGCTCATTGGTATAGTATACCCTGCATTCAGGCGAATACCATTGAGACGACGGGAGTTTAACTCTGACCGACAAGAAACCAGGATTTCAGGCTATTCCGCTCAATCGCGTAGCATTTTTATTCCGGAGGTGTGGGACCCATGTAGAAGTGCTGCAGGTACACCTGTAGGAGCCGTAGGTGAGCCTACGGCCAACCATGCCTATGTATAGGCCAATGGTTACTTTCATAAGTCATTTTCAAGTTGCGCAGCGAAGGACATCTGAGAGCTCTTCTTCAGATCTGCTGAGTTCGGGCAACTTTCTGCATATTCTTCCACCGTATAAGCGTTCTTCACTATCTTGGTAACGTATGTATGTATTTTTTCCAGTTTCTATCCGTTAGAAAATGACTTATCACATGAAATGCATTTAGACACATAGTAGTGAATATGCATGCTGATATGACTTGATAAAAAATATTCAACATAGCAAATGTTAGTATTAAACCATGCTTAACATAATGATGTGAAAAAATTTGACTTTTGAAATAGTTAAATTGACACCTCTTACTGTCATTTCTTATCCTATCTGAGGACAAATGAGTAAAGGCATAAAAGTAAAATAATCCAGGTAATTAGACTACATTTACGGATTTTTTTACTGTGATGCGATAATGCATGTAGGATGTATATGACTGTGTATAGGTGTGCTACTAAATGACCACCTAGTCATGCCTATGTGCATGTGGATAGTCCCATTTACAAAAGGGGCTATGGCAAACTTTTCCCAAAATGTAGGTATTGGGTAGTCATGCATTTTTAACTCTACTGTAAATGTATGTTAAAACAATGTATTTTGAAAAGCTCCAGGTAAGAAATTACCACACCCTTTCTGAGGTGATTTGGAGACTTGTTGTCCAGATATTATGGATCCAGATCAGCTGAGTAGTTTCCGCAGGACCACTTCTGGTGTACGGAGGAGAGCTTCTGAAGAGCCTCAACGCCGATTCATCGATGACCTAAATCGTTTAGTGGAGGCGGTGATACGTCCTATTCAGGTTGAAGTGCCGAATGTTAAGGACGATGAGGAGGATGTACCGATCGAGGTTCCTGCTCCTACAGTACGTGTTCCCCGTAGGGAATTGCCAGGTATTTAAGTGGCGAACCCAGATCTTTTGGGTGACTTGAGTAGGCATCCTTTAGTATACCTGCACGCAAACGAGGTATGAAGTTAGATCTTTAATCTTCCTTATTTTTTATTGATGAGGTGTCAAGGATTCTGATGTTGATCTGCATTTGATGTAGGTTCCCAACTTCACACAGCCTCGAGGGAACTGGTTTAGCATCCACTCTATGTATCAGGCTTTGCATGATAACTACAGAGCGATCGTCTATGGCTGGGGATTTGGGATGTTCTTCTCATTCTACCCCGTCGCTATCCCTGGGGTTACCTTAGGGCATTATCTGAGCGGTGGTTTCACCAGACTCAGTCACTCCATTTGTTGGACTATGAGATGATGATGACGCCGATGGATTGGCGGTTTATCACATGTATGGAGTTTGGAGGGGAGCCGGTGCCTTGCACGGTGGATATCACCCCTACTGCCGTGAGATCCTTATTGGGAGTTCCAGCGGAGGCGCTCAAGGGAAGAACTGTTCGTACGGGTCCTTTGAGCGTAGATGCTATGAGCGGGCTGTTGAGTGAGCCCATACCCGATGATGTGAGAGTCAGGGATCGCATTCTTTGGCGATTGTACCTTATGATCATTAGGGGCTGCTTCATAGCAGATAACTCCTCTACGGTGTCCTTCGCTTTGATCAGTGCCACTCGACACGTGGACCGTATAGGAGAGTATGATTGGGGTTCCTACACCTTTGCCTATTTCCTCAGGGGAATGCGCATGCGATCGTAGGGCTTGACCGAGTCGTGGTTAGGATTATACCCATTTCTGCTGGTGAGTGTTTCTCTTATCTTTTCCCATGTATAGGTTAAGAGTGTTGACTAACAGCAGATGTTTGCCTTTGTGTTGGCAATTTTGGGCCTATGAGAGGCTTCCCTGTTTGCATCCTGTGAGCGTGTTAGGTTTAGACACCTATCCATGAGGACGGAGATGGCATCATTCCATACTGGCAGAGGTCGTTGTTGCTGAGGGTTTTACTCATTGTCGCCTACAGCTGGAGTTGTTGACAGCCGATGTCATCACATGGATTCCCTACTCTAGAGAGAATTTGGGAGTTGGTTTTGAGGATGGATACCCGACTGGAGTAGAGTACGTCATTTCCATCCGCAGGATTCCTCTCTTCACAGATGGAGGATGGGAGCACTATTTAGGAGAACGTGTTATTAGGAGCACTACAGGAGAGATACGTATGCTGATCTTGCCTCCTTCTAGGCGTTATTGGCCTGTTTCACAGTCACCCATCATTGACATCCCATTGATGGGGATTGACGGTTTTACATTGTCAGAGGGCCCCTGGTCTCAGGAGATGTTCCAGTATTGGTGGATCCCTCGTACTATTGGAGCTTAGTCCCGCGCCACACAGTTCATGGGGGATATGGTTCCAGGATCCGTGATGATAACGGATTGGCTAGCCTGTGTCAGAGATCCGACTCATGTGACACAGATTGACCTGGCAGTTGGACCGGACACATCTTCAGAGATCCTTCAGAGGAAGATACTTTTGATCCTTCCAACTCTGGCGCTGTCTCCTCAGGTGACCCATATGGCTTTGCCGGTGTAGATCCTCCATTGTATTGGTCTGACATCCCTGTAGATAGAGATCTAGTGACTCAGGAGGAGTTACATCAGGTGGACAGTATCGATGATATAGACATCGACACCATTAACTTTTTTTCGATGTATTTTCTATATCTCTTTGATAGGCCTCGTTAGTTAGTCCGGGTAGCTTCGCCCCATTCTCGTTATATCTTTTGATAAGCCTTTGTTAGATGTTGGGTAGCTTCGCCCCATTTCCCTATATTTTAGCTGTACAAAGATGTAATAGATGATGATATACTTAGGAATGTATGTACAGTTTTCCATTCCCTATATCATATTGCCATCTATTATATCATACATGTTATTATGTTATGCATATGTATGTATGTCCAGAGATATTCAGCATTGACCCCTGGATGGTCTTATGACACGGCCCGTATAAATGTCTTCTTCGACAGTTAGCCGTATTGATCATACCCCACCATTTTTGGTGGTATTTGGTATGCGCTCATGGTATGATAGTATATCACCATCAAACATGGTGATCGTAGATGATTTGCTGCAGCAAACTATGACCCTGTTGATGTTTCAGGTTCCCACAGGATTTGTAAAAGGTATGCTAGAGCACTGGGTATCAGAGAGGCAGGTTTTCTACTTTGGGACCCAGGAGTTGACTCCTACTTTGGAGAAGTATGCACGGTTGACGATGCTACCGCTAGACAGACCTTGCGTGCATATGGCTATTGGAGACATGAGCAGACAGTTCATGACCCTCACCGGATTGAGGCGTAGAGTGGTCCAGGATGAGATTACATCCGACCACATGATATCTCAGCGTTTCCTATTTGACAGGTTTGGCTCTAAGGATAGCTATGCACGGCATTCCATGGATTTCACTACAGCGGAGGACTATTGGCGTTCAGCGAGAGTAGATGTACTGCTTCTATACGTATTGTCATACGTCTTCATGTCGCGGTACATGGATGAGCTGGATATCGACCTCATTATGGCAGTGAGAGCTCTTAGGGAGGGTCATACCATTGTACCGATGATCATTACAGAAACTCTGAGGTCAGCTACATACTGTTGCACTTATCCGGCAGGAGTGTTTACAGGTAGCTCAGTCATGATGTATGTGTGGTTTATGTCATACTTGAGACCGATTGGCACATTCAGACGACAGGGGTTTTGTTTCACCCATGATATAGCCATGTCGTACTCCTTCCAGCCTGCGGAGTGTAAAGATGTTACATCGTGGTCAACTTTTCTGGTAGGGATTAGAGACCCGTTTGTTATATTACCGTGTTCAGGGCTTAGCTCACCCTACAGCTTCATTACCCATGCTCCAGGCATGGATTATCTCCCTCTAACTTGTTTGAGGGGCATGATCACTTACCACCCATTGGCCGTTATGTGTCAGTTTGACCAGTTTCAGGATTTTCATCCATATGAGGGGCAGTGAGTCAACGCTTTGCTTCACACCGTTTATCAGCGGAGGACAGATCCAGGTTGTATGCTTATTGGGATCAGCGAGGGCTGGCTGAGTTTTTTGTCAGTCATCCAGGTTGTTCTGCAGAGTATTCCGCATGGATGGAGACAGAGACTGCATCGGCTGCGACAATATCCACAGTGCAGGGGATTGATTCTGATGATGAGGAGCCTATAGAGGAGGCTATTATTCCCATCGATGATTTGACTTCTGGGCTGCCAGCATTTGGGATGGATTCTCCCACCCTGAGTGCCACTATTACTCAGTATCCGGCACAACATTTGGAGCACAACTTACATCTAATGACCTATGAGAGAGATTAGGCTAGGGCCGCGATGTTGACAGTTCTTGATAAGAGAGATGTCTTCCTGTTAGAGAGGGATGAGGCTAGATCAGCCAGGGATGCATTGATTGGGGAGCGGGATGTCGCCTTATCTGGTAGGGATGTATCCATTGCAGATAGTATTTCCGTTAGATCCCAGATGACTGTCAGTCTTGCCGACATGAGTGCTTACATTGATGAGCATTATGCCACCATGCAGTTAGCCTCTGATCTACTAGCTCGTGTAGATACCCTTGGGCATGAGCTTGCAGCGCTACCTCCGTCTTCAGAGAGGGATGCTATGTTAGATCTGATAGTCCGCATACATACAGATTTGTAGATAGCTTTGTATTTTCCAGCACAGACTAGCTTAGCCATTTTGTCATGTACAACACATATGTATATATCAAACAATATTATGTATGGCAGGGAAATATATTTTGATTCACTTCCCTTTTAGTTATGCCTTGATACTTGCTTGATATTTGCCTGTTTCTTCAGGGCCTTGTGATCTTGATGCATTTTGAACTTATCCTTGATAGATGGAAGTTGAGACGCCGCAAGATCTCTCAGAATGGATAATTGATTTCTATAAATCCCTACCATCTTTGGTGTCTTGGGACTGGTATCTGTACGGAAAAGTGGAGAGGAGGGTAGTTTCTTCCTCTCTGAGATTGACCGCACCACAGATGGTCGCCAATACTTCTATTTGTGAGAAGCCTAGTTAATTCCATCTCTTATGGGTTGGTATTGCTCTTTTAGGCATGATCGCAGCTTAGATTGTCACCGAATCTTCTATTTGTAAGAAGAGGTTGGGTAATTCCATCCCTTTGATCTGAAACCGATGAAATGTGGTGAATTGAAGGTTGATCCCAGTACCGTGTGACAAGAATTTTTGTTCTAGTAGGGGTTACAATAAACTGTAAGTGTGAAAGGTTAAATCCCATCTTCAGGATAACCGAATTTGTGAAAGGTTAAATCCCATCTTCAGGATAACTAAAATTGTATGGAAGGTTTGAAATGAAGTACCAGGCTGCTAGTTTGAAGTGTATTTTCCCTGAGGGGCAGAAGAGTATGCAAAAAAGGAGAGGGTTCAAAACCAGAATGACTGATGATTTGATGATCAAAACCAGGATGTTTTTTTGATGGTAACTTCAGATATAGTACCGTTTCACGTTGTCCGAGTTGATAAGCTATGGAAATTCATCGCCATCCATTTCCTACAATCTGAGAGCACCTCCTATTAATACCTCCTTGACAACAAATGGGCCTTCCCAGTTAGGAGCGAATTTTCCCTTAGATTAATCTTGGTTATCAATGATCTTCTTTAAAACCAAGTCATATTGTTTGAACTGCAGCAGTCGAACTTTTCTGTTGTAGGATCGTGCGATCCTTTGCTGATATAACTAACCATGGAAGATCGCCGCAGTTCGCCTTTCATCTATTAGAGACAACTGGTGATACCTGTCTTGTACCCATTGGTCTTACCTCAACTGAGCATCCATCAATACTCTGAGGGATTCCATTTCCACCTCTATGGGGAGCACTGCTTCCATCCCATAGATTAATGAGTAGGGGGTTGCCCTAGTGGGAGCACGCATGGAAGTTATGTAGGCTAATAAAGTCAGAGGCAAGAGGTCAGGCCATCCTTTGTGATTGGCAGACATTTTCTGCATGATCTTTTTGATGTTTTTATTAGCCGCTTCAACAGCACCATTCATCTTTGGATGGTAGAAGACGGAATTGAGGTGTTTGATGTGGATTTTTCTGCATAACTCCTCCATCATTTTGTTGTTGAGGTTCTTAGCATTGTCTGACACAATGACCTCTGGTTGTCCATATCGACAAACAACATTATTTCTGATGAAAGCAATGATGACTTTTTTAGTAAACTTGGGGAAGGAGGCTGCTTCTTCCCATTTGGTGAAGTAGTCGATCATGGTGAATATAAATCAATGTCCATTACTGGCTTTGGGCTCGATGGGCCCGATCACGCCCATTCCCCACATTGAGAAGGGCCGTGGCGTGTAACGATATTGTGGAGTTCCTCGAGGGCGTGGATAGCATTCCCATGAATCTGGCATTGATAGCACCTCTTGACGTGATCATCACAGTCAGCTTTGAGTGTAAGCCAGTAATGCCCCGTTTTGAGGATCTTCTTGACAAGTAGGGGTCCGCTCATGTGAGGGCCACATACTCCACCATGGATTTCATCCATGAGTCTCTGAACTTGGTCTTTATCTAGACATCTGAGGAGACCTAATCCAGCATCTCTTTTGTAGAGTGCATCTCCGCTCAAGTAGAATTTCATTGCAAGTCGATGAATCTGCCTCTTCTCAGTTAGGCTCGCCTCAGCGGGTGTAGATCTATCTCGTAGATACTCCTTGATGTGCTGATACCAAGGATTGTGGATGGGAGGTAGCTCATCCGATACTTCTCCAACGTAATTCCCATAGACTAGGGCTTTTTACAGAGTAAACGTGATGTTTGGCATGTTTTCCTTGTCAGGTATATAAACCAAGGAGGCCAACGTTGCTAATGCATCTGCAAAATCATTCCTATTACGAGGAATGTGTAGAAAAGAGATTTCTTTGAAATCCAAAGCCATCTGTAAAACTTGTCGATGGTAAGTCAGCAAATGTAATTCTTTGGTTTGATAGATTCCTGTGGATTGTCTGATTACCAATTTGGAATCCCCAAAGAAAGTTAACTGCCTGATGCCCATTAAACGGGCAAGTTTTAGCCCCATGATACAACCTTTATACTCAGCTGTGTTGTTGGTGCTGACAAACTGCAATTTGACGGCGACGGGATACATACAGATTTGTAGATAGAACTACTCCAGCTCCAGAGCCTTCTGTGTTAACAGCTCCATCAAAATACATTCTCCACGTACGGGATGTATTGTACTGATGTTGTAGTTGAACGGTCATTATCCCTTCATCAGGAAAGTATGTTTCCAAGGGTTTGTAGTCCCCTGCAGGTGCAGCGGCTAGTTGATCTGCAATTCCTTGACCTTTGATAGACTTTTGCATCACGTAGACGATGTCAAATTGCTGTAGGATCAACTGCCATTTGGACAGTCGACAATTCAGTATGGGCTTACTGAACACATACTTGAGAGGATCCATTCGGGATATGAGATGGGTTGTGTGACCATGGAGGTAATGCTGTAACCTCATGGAAGCCCATGCTAAAGCACAACAAGTCTTCTCAATCAGACTGTACTTGTGTTCACTGATGCTAAATCTTTTGCTGAGGTAATAGATAGCTCGTTCTTGGCCTCTATTGTCTTTTTGCCCCGGCATACAGCCCATGGCATTGTCATTTATGGACAGGTACATGAACAGGGGAACATCATCCCTGGGAGGTACCAAAACAAGAGTGTTAATCAGTTGCTCTTTAATGGTAAGAAGGCTTTCTGACACTCATCGTTCCATTTCATGGAGTTTTTCTTTAACATCTTGAAGATAGGCTTACAGGTTGCTGTGAGTTGAGAAATAAATCTGCAAATGAAGTTGATTCTTCCTAAAAATCCACGTATTTCCTTCTCTGTCTAAGGAATGGGCATTTCCTTGATGGCCTGGATTTTGGTAGGATCCAGTTCAATACCTTTGTGGCTGACTAGGAAACCTAGCAACTTGTCTGACTTAAAACCAAAGGCGCACTTGGCGGGATTCAACTTCAAGTTGTACTTATGCAACCTGTTAAAAAGTTTTCTGAGATGGTCTAAGTGGTCTTCCTCCTTTCGGGATTTGACAATGATGTCATCCACGTAGATCTCTATCTCTTTATGCATTAAATCGTGGAAAAGAGCCATCATAGCTCGCTGATAGGTTGCCCCGGTATTGATTAGTCCGAATGACAACCGTCTGTAGCAAAAAGTTCCCCAAGGCGTGATGAAAGTAGTTTTCTCATGATCTTCCTCAGCAACCATAATTTGATGGTACCCCGCAAAACAACCAGCAAAGGAGTACATGCCGTATTGAGCAGTATTGTCAATAAGAATGTGGATAAAGGGCACGGGAAAGATATCTTTAAGGCAAGCTTTGTTCAAATCTCGATAATCCACGTAGACTCCCACCTTTCCCCCTAGTTTAGGTATGGAAACATTGTTGGATATCCACTCCGGATATGTAGACACCATGATAATGCCAGCTTAAAATTATTTCACAATTTCTTCTTTAACCTTTAAACTCCACTCAGGTTTCAATCGCCTGAGCTTTTGCCTAACTGGCTTGAATCCTTCTTTAATGGGAAGACGATGAAGAACAATGCCAGTGGACAAACTCACCATGTCTTCATGAGACCATGCAAACATATCCTGGAATTGGGTTAATAGTGCAACCATGTCATTCCGCTGATCTATGGTAAGGTCTGAACCAATTTGGATTAACTTAGGGTTGTCTAAGGTTCCAAGATTGAAAGAAGTGGTTTGATCAAGATTGGGTTTGGGTTTGTCTGTGACCCATTCCTTAATCTCTTGAGGTGTCTCAATGTCCTCTTGTATGTCCATCAAGTCTGAGTCCAACTTTGCATCAAAGTTACACCCCTTGTGGAGAGAAGGCACCTCATCAGCAAGTACAAGCACATTTAAATTCAGAGTCCTGAAACAAAAGATGCTTTCACTTAATATATGCAACTGTTCGATCATACAAAAGTGTTAGCATGTACTTGATAAAATAACTGCTAGTAATGTAAAGGAAAGCAAACAATTAAAGTTATCTACAAGGCAGAGGGATTTTTTTTCCCATTTTACCCTCGTCGACCAATGCATGGAGTGCTGCTCCAATTGTCGAGGGAAAAGTCCTGAAGGACTGCAGTGATGGAAGGATCGTCATTGTCCTCCTTTTCCCGAATGATAACCATGACATCTGGGTAATCATCGTCTGTGGTATATCTATTTGTATGTTCATCATGAACAATGACGCGTATGCCTGCCATCATCAAGGCAAGGTCATGTTTACGTTTCTATTCCTTTTCTTCCGCCTCGGGATCAGGAATCAGCACCTCTTTTGCTTTGATCGACACTGGTTTCAGAAACAGCATAGCCACAACATGAGCTGGAACCTTTACTGGAGATTTCATCAACTCATGAGGTAAAGGTATAGAAAATCGTCGTGCGGCGGAAGCTTGAGGAACCTGCTTGTGCTTATGAGGATTCCTATTTATCGAATCGGCGTAATATCCTAGTCCGATTTATTCTAATTTGATGGACATTTGGATAGGGTGCTTAATACCCTACTTATCTTTACCAAGCCCTTGTCCAAAGTTGATGACCCAATAACATCATTTCGGGAGGGCCCATATAACCTCTCGTAAATCTTGGCACGGAAGTGGCGCTCCAATAGAATGGTATTGCGTGTTATTTACTTCCAAAATATGGAAACTGGCCGGTTCAACTTCTGAATTGAAGCTGATAATTGGTAGAGTTCCTTGTTCAGGACATTCCAGCTCAGCGTTGACAGTGACTAGACTGTTGTTGATAATGTATTTGAGTTGTTGATGTAAGGTGGAGGGAACAGCTCCAGCCATGTGTATCTATGGTCTCCCCAATAGCAGGTTGTATCCTGAATCTATCTTGAAGACGTGGAAGGATACATTGAATGTATTTGGACCAATCTCAATTGGCAACTCAATCTTTCCAACGGAATTTCGTCGGGATCCATCAAAAGCTCTGATGACCGTATGACTGCTTTGGATCCGCTTGAGATTCATATTCATCTTTACCAAGGTGGCATAAGGACAAATATTTAGAGATGAACCTCCATCTATCAAAACTCCAGCTAGCATGTACCCGGAAGAAAAAACTACAATATGCAGAGGCTTGCAATGACTGGTCCCTTTGAGAGGTATGTTGTCATCAGTGAAGGATATCACATTGTTGTTGAAAATGTGATCAACCAAATGTTATAATTTTTCCACATCCACTGATTTTGGTAAATAGGCTTCTTCCAAAACCTTCAGTAAAATCTTCCGATGATCCTTAGAAGAGAAAACCAAGTCCAGTATTGAAATCTGGTGTGGAGCTTCTCGCAAGCTTAAAACCACTTTGGCTTCATTGTGGCCCATAGTGCGGAGGAATTTTTCAATCTTCTCCATGGGCAACATCCCCTTTGCTTCGCAAGTAGGTTTAATAACCCGTTGAGGAAGATAAATTGGATTTTTCCTTTGACACTGTAGCAGTAGTATGAGACGTGGATCCTTCAGCTTCTCCATAATTCCATGGAACTTTATGTAGCTGACAACAGGATATTGTGGTCTGAAAGATAAAGAAATTGGCTATGGTGCGACCACTTTCAAAGGATTGTCAGCTCCTTTGATTTGAATTAGCTGTATGGGAAATACTTTAATAGTCTCATCATCCACTTCGGATATAACTGCTACTGATCCCTTCCATTTGGTAGGACATGCATTCCCACCCTTGAGTCAGCATGCGGTGTAATCATCCGCTATTTGCAGGACACCGCTTATCAATAAGATTCTCGAAAGAGATGGCGAGTGCCCAAAGATTCTTCCTCTTTATGACCGCGAGAATGTGATTGATATTGACACACTTCATCAGAATTAAACCGTCCTGAATGGGGATTTATTGGAGGGAGAAGGAAGGTAATTCTTCCTTCATTGATCAACATCTGCAGTATCTCCTCCATAGATTGGCCCAAATATGTGAATTCCCTCTGATTGGCAAAATCCCGACGGGCTTTAGCATTTACTCTCTTCGCAACCTTATCCTCTATAGCTTCGCTTTCTGAAGGTGGTGAGGAGGCATTCATAACAAAAGGAAGGAAATAGGCATGCTCTTTTTCGATTAATTGGCGTGTGACTTGATCTTTGGTGGGTCACCGATTCGCCCGATTCTTTCAATTTGTTTGCAAAGAGCTTTCATCTTTCATTCCATATTAAACTGGACCTTTGCATAATCCCATCTGTCATCTGTGTGTGTCTGTGTGTATGTGTGTGCATTAATTTGCAATTATTTGGAAGTAGTGCTATACCTCGTTCGCAACTATATACATAGGGTTTGAATTTATAGAAAAATTCAGTTTTAAACAAGATATAGCAATGACGTTTTGTAAAAGAGGTTTTTCAAACCATGTGCTCAATAGTAATTGAGGCCTTAGATACTTCCATTTTATTATTAAATTTTTGGCTTGTTTGCTTTTATTTTCGAGATGCGAAGCATTCTCGAGAAAATAATATACAGCAGTGTCGAACTCCTCATAGGCATGACAACCATCCAAGGAAATTCAGACACTGTAAAATAATGTACAAGCTGCTCACAGCTGAATAATGTCCATCATGGGAATTGAATCTAGATTCAGTAGACTGAATCTGTGATCACATGATTCCTAGGCTCACATGATACTGCAGTTTGTATGGAAAGCAGTAAGCAGTTATATATATAAAAGCTGTAAATATATATATGGACATGATCAACCACCACGAAGCAACTCCATGGGGGATCAGAAATATAAATAAAGCTGTAAAAGCGATCAACTGCCATGAAGTAAACTCCAGGCAGGACAAAATGTAAATAAAGCTGTTAAAACGATCAACTGCCACGAAGTAAACTCCATGCAGGATGAAATGTAAATAAAGCTGTAAAAGCGATCAACTGCCACGAAGTAAACTCCAGGCAGGATGAAATATAAAATAAGCTATAAAAGGCCACGAAGTAAAATCCAGGCCTGACAGAAATGTATATATATATATATATATATATATATATGTACAAATATATATAAAAGCAGTAAACGCTCCGGATGTGAATCCAGGCTCATCGGATATGTCTGACAACAATTATATATATAAGTATATATATATATAAAAGCAGTAAACGCACCGGATGTAAATCCAGGCTCATCAGATATGTCTGACAACAGTTATATATATAAGTATATAAATATATATATATATATATATAAGCAAGTAAATGCTCCGGATGTAAAATCCAGGCTCATCAGATATGTCTGACAATAGTTATATATATAAATATATATATATATATATATATAAAAGCAAGTAAATGCTCTAGACCGAAGTCTAGGCTCAATCGAGGCATAACTCGATAATGTTAGTCCATATATGAAATATATACATATATAAGTATATATATACAGACAGACATGAAAACCACGGACCGAAGTCCGGGCAAACGAACACAACACGACTCTCAATGTGTATAATAGTGTGTGCTAATATGAGAAGAAGGCTTTATATAATGTGAGAAGACTTACAGTGGGCTGCCAATGTAGACTTCTATGACTTTAAATGGATAAACACTCAGCTCCCGCCGAATAAAAGATAACTATATGTGAGCTAACAAGTGTTTAAAGATGAGAAAACACTCAAAAGATGTGTATACATAGTAAAATGGACAGGGCTTCCACGCCTTTCCCTCTCCTTCTCCCTCAAATGGCTGACCCCAAGGCTTATATTTATAGACGACGCGCAAGTGTTAAAGGGACAAGATGATGTTTGACTCTTCGCCGGGTTATCGTTGGTTTGAGTTGAAAGTAGACGTTGCTCAGGGTTACATCTGAGATTGGACTACTTGTTGGTATGCCGCAATATCATCTTGTGAGAGAAAACATTGAGGTGGTAAGATGACGTTTTGACTCCTCACCGGGGTTATCACCGGTTTGAGCGAAAAGCAGACGTTGCTCAAGGTTACATCTGAGATTGGACTGCTTGTTTGTAGGCCTCACTTTCATCTGTGGGTGTGCCTGTATGCCCATTGTTAGCTCTGGGTTTGAAGTATGAGTGCCTCGGCAGGAGGTCTGAGCTTGAAGCTGATCGCAGCTGTTTGAAACAAACAATTCAGGAGTTATCTCCGGAACTGCAAAAAGATCCCTTGGGGCTATCACCAAAGATGGAGTCTCTACTCCCAGTGTTGGTTCTAGGACTGGAACTGATTGTCACGGTATTATCGCCGAGACAGAACTATCCTATCCGGTGTTGTTGCCAGTCTTTTGATCTGCATACCTCGGGGTTATCTCCGAGATTGGAAATGACATTCCCGGTTTGTGTTCCGGGTTGGAACTGATGTTCCCGGTTTGTGTTCCAGTCTGGAACTGAACTTCCGGTAGTATCCGGAATGGATGTAAGCTGTCTTCCAGGGTTATCTCCGAAAGACGAATCTGCCCTCCTGCAATGTCAGTAACAGGCGTGCAGAAAATTTTGAGTGTCTACAATATTGTGACAATAATTGAATCAATAACGTGAGATACTATGCAGCAATTACTATGGCAATAATTGAATAAAACTGAGTGGCTTCTCACGTAAGCATCAATAATCAATACTGTGTGCTACTATGCAACCACGCGTATTACTGTACTTTTATCACCGGGTATTTCACCAGTTAACGGTAAAACTTTCGCCGTTATTTTTATAAAAAGATATTTTTGTTGTTTTCTAACTCCGACAGTAATTCTGTTATGGGGTCAACCAATGAATGTGTCGTACGAATATTCCCTGATAAAATGAATATTTTATAACAACTTGCATACTTTGCAAAATTTATAAATATTACCCACAACTATAACATGCATTATATCAAATCCACACCATAATATTCAAAAATATATTTCGAAAAAAATTAATCTTTATTCATAAAAGTTGGGGTTTTACAACCTCCCCTTCTTATGAAATTTCGTCCTCGAAATTGGTGTACGTAGCTGGTATGTCAAATAGGTGAGGATACCTTGTTTTCATTTCAAATTCTAACTCTTGAGGTATAACCTTTGAGCGCATAATATGTTTCTTCTTATCCAAGATTTTAACAGGTATCTCCTCATATGTTAAATTTTCTGCTATCTCATCTAGTTCTAATTCAATAATATGGTTCGGGTCATCCATATATTTACGTAACATCGATACGTGAAAAACATTATGAACACGCAACACACATGGCGGTAAAGTGAGTCTATAGGCCACAGTTCCTACCCAATCAAGGATTTCAAATAGACCAATAAAATCAAGGGTAGAGATTTCCTCTCTTCGTCGATTCTTACTACTAGAATAATGCCTTCTTGAACCTTCTTCTTCATATTCATCAGCTCTGGGTCTATAGCTTGAGCAACTTTAACTTTATCGATTAAAGTCAGTTCTACTCGTATATTTGCTATCTTCACGTGGGTCCTTAGAGTCTTTAACTCTATCCCCATCATTTGTAAGTTATACGAAATGGGTTTTTATGTTAACAACATTGCACTCATAAACGCATACGATTTTCTACTCAACGGGTCAGCTACCACGTTCGCTTTTCCAAGATGGTATTGAATGGTATGATCGTAATCCTTCAACAGCTCGAGCCAACGTCTTTGGCGCATGTTAAGTTCGTTTTGAGTGAAAAATATTTGAGGGTTTTGTATCGGGTTCAAGGTCAATACAAAATTTGATTTCACGCTCTGGGGGTAGGCTACGAAGTTTTCAGGGAATACGTCAGGAAATTTATTAATTATAGAAATATCATTCAAAACTGTGACTCTCATCCAAGACTTGGATAACACCTCACATTAATACATATCAACTTGCCACCGTTATTCATGGTGTCCCATACGGAAAGTCTAGCATCGGTGCATCCCATATAACATAGTCACCAGCGAAAGGTTCGAGGCTCTTTTCTTATGGCTTGATATGACAGTGATTGACTTTAGTGGTTTGGTTGCTTGAATTCGCATAGTAGGTTGGTTAGGAATATAAAAACTAACAACCTTACAAAAACAATCAATTTTAGCACGATGAGTAGTTAACCAGTCGATTCCCAAAATCACATCAAATGCAAGTATTTTCAAAGAGATGAGATAGATAAGTAATGTGAGGGTATCGAATTGAATCGAATAAGATTTATAGATAGTGGATGTAACGAAGGTTTCTCCCAACGAAGTTTCAACACATAAGTCAAAGTCTAATTTCTCCAGAGTTAAATTTAAACGTTGAGCTCTGTCGACGTCAGGATTTTTATTTGTCCCTTTCTGTTCTTATATTTTGGTGTTCTCATGTTAGGTGAGTTTTGTTTGAAAAAACAAGTTGTGAAAAGGTCCGACATGTATGTGTCGACGATTGGACTGTAAGAGTCGCCAATTGGTATTTTTTAAATGGTTGCACCAACTCAACCGAGAAAAGGTTTGCACATTAACCTAGTGATGTAACACTGCTTAATAGGTCTGTGAAGCCGAGATTCGTTAGGGTCCGGGGGCTTGTTTAAGCGGAGGGAAGGTGTTAGGCACCCTCTGACTTCCATGATAGCACGGTGACCGCCACTTTTCAATTAAAACCATTATCTGAATGTCTGTGTGTGAGTCAATATGTAATTATCTAAAATTAGTACTATGCCTCGTTTGCACCTATATACAAAAGGTTTGAATTTTGTATAAAAGTCCAGTTTTAACAAGATATAACAATGATGTTTTTTAAAAGAGGTTTTTTAAACCCTTATGCTCAATAGTAATTGAGGCCTTTGATACTTCCATTTTATTATGTGTTCGGCTTGATTGCTTTTATTTTTGAGATGCAAGGCATCTTCGAGAAAATAATATACATAGCAGTGCCAAACTCCTTGTGAAAATGAGAGCCATCTACGGAAATTCAAACACCGTGAATAATTTACAAGCTGGTTACAGCCGAAAATGTCCATCACGGAAACCGAATCAAGATTCAGGAGACTGAATCTGTGATCACATGATTCCTAGGCTCACATGATGTTGCAATTTATATGAAAGCTGTAAGCAGTTATATATATATATATATAAGTTATAAATATATATATATATATGTGCGATCGACCGCCATGAAGTAAACTCTGGGCGAGACTAAATGTAAATATATATATATATATATATATATGTATAAAAGAAGTAAAGATGATCAACCGCCACGAAGTAAACTCTAGGCAGGACTAAATGTATATATATATATATATATATATATATATAAGCTGTAAACGCACCGGATGTTTCTCAATCCAGGCTCAGTTCGATAGTTCGATGATAAATATATAAGCAGTAAACGTACCGGATGTTTCTCAATCCAAGCTCAGTTTAGCAACTCGGGGATATATATATATATAAAAGCAGTAAGCGCTTTGGATATGAATCCAGGCTCAATCGAGGCATAACTCAATGATGTTAGTGTGTGTGTATATATATATATATATAAGTATATATATACAAAAGAAATAAAAAGCCACGGACCGAAGTTCGGGTATACACACGCAACACGACTCTCAACGTGAATAATTGTGTGTGCACAAAAGTGGAGAAAGGCTTTAAGAAATGTAAGAAGTCTTACAGTGGGCAGCCAAGAAGACTTCAAATGGCTTTGGATAGCTTTAAATGAATGAACACTCGGTTTCCACCGGTAAAATATAGCAAAGTATAAGCTCACAAGTGTTTGAAATGAGAAAGTACTCAGTTTATAGTGTGTACAAAGCAAAATAGACAGGGCTTCTTCGCCCCTTCTTGTTAGATTTGTAATATTCAAGAACGCAATCAAATTGCATAAAAGTGCGGATACGTGAAAAATCATAGTTTAAAAAAATTTACAAACCATATACCCGGATCACCCTTTATGCATAATTATTAATTAAACGAAAAGATAAAGAATAAAATCATACCCTCGAAGATCGAGCTTCCTCAGGTACAAGTTCACCTCCAAATCCTTTCGCGTTCAACTTGAATCCACCGGGTTTGGTTCCTTCCTTTGATCAACGTTAGCCACCCATATGTTTGGCCTCTAGAGGTGATCCACCAAGGAAAAATAAAGATTCAAGAAGAAGGGGTATTGGCTCAAACCCTAGTTTTTTTTATCTCTATAGAAAAGGGGCGTACTCTCCAACAAATTGGAATTATGTCGTATGTTGTAAAAGTCAACAACCACCTCACCCATAATAAGACTCCTCTTATTTATAGATGTGGGCAACCCACCTTAACAATTAAGGAATTAGGTTTTATTTAATTAATTAAATTCTTTTAATTAATTAAGCTCCCTAATCTTATTAGGGATAATTAATTAAACTCCTTTAATTAATTTTCCTTCCTAATCCAATTAGAAATAAATGAGAGTACTTATATTAAATTAATTCCTAAACTCTTTTAGAAATTAAAATAATAATAATTGTAATAATATTAATAAGACTCCTCTTATTAATTTATATTTAATATTTCTAAAATATTAAATAATAAATATTAAGCTATTTAATTTATTCTATCACCATAGATTAAATTAAATATACTTAAATATATTATTACGATTATGCCATTAACTTCTTAAATAATTATTCTTCCTTTTATGGTGTGACCCTTTAGGTTCTCCATATTAAAAGGTTGTGAATAAATCGGTTAGAACAATTCTAATCTTATTTAAATAAATAAATTAAACAATTAATTTATTTAAATAAATAATATTTATTCTACAATAGGATAAGCCTCCTAGCGATTAACGACTTTCCGGATAATATAGATTTCAACATTAATCATAAAAGAACCTTTGAGTAAATAGTTCTGTACATAATTCAATCCTTCCACCATACAATGTCCCAATTAAATATAAGACATGGAATTCTTGTCAAGTCTTATTTTATTTAATTATATGTATTTCGATCTTTAAATGCCTGACTCCAAATAATGCAGATTAGAAACTCCTTTCTAATTTCATTCGCCAGCCGAGGACTCTTTGGATTGTCATTTATCGAATCACATAGGACATTTCTCTTTTTTTATTAGAAGTGGTAGATTCTTTATTGATCATACATTATCTCCATGTACAACTTATTATACCCAAGCATACCCTTTGATATACCCTAAGGGTCTTAAGGAATAAGTCAAAGTATAACTCATCATACACAAGATACTATGATGATCTTAAGTCCAAGGATCACTTGTCTTACTATCACTACAGAATTCCTATTGATGACAGCAAATAAAACTCCATTAGGTATTCCTTAGCGAGCCCACGTTCAAATGAACTTATTCTCTAATAAGCACCTACATACTTGCTTTAGTGTCTCCACACAAATGATCGTGAGATCAATCATCCTCATCCAACGAAAGCAAGCAACGTATGTACCAATCTATCCGGATTCACTAATCCCCAATTTATTAATCCAATGATTGGGAACTATTTTAGTTTTAAGCTTTCTAATAATTTAGATCTCATTAGAATGATCATCATCATTATTCTAAAAGCATTGCTTAAAACTATGGGTTTATCACATATTATAAAACAAAGATCACGTAGATAATTAAAAGCCTTTAATAAATTAATACTTTTTATTAATAAATGAATAAGATTGTTACAAAGTATATGCTTTATCATCAAACATGATTGGCTTGTGTGCATACTACTTTCAATCTCCCACTTGCACTAAAGTCAATCGTCATGGTAACTCATACTCTTCTTATAAGTAGTACGATTATCCCCTTTGTTGGATAAGCTTTAATTAATGGATATGTAATGTTGTTCATGAGAGTCCACTATCTCTATAGTGATTTCCCATCTTTCAATGATTCTAATAATCAAATGAAAGTGCCACAACACATGTTTAGATCCAAGATGAGACTTAGGAACTATTCCTAGTCTCAGTAATGAACTTTAATCCAAACAATCAACTTGCGACTTCATTTATAGCTATATACTTTGTCTTTATCACTAAACCCAAGAACTCTTTCTTTGTTTGGAACCTTTCAATTCACGTACCCTTTATTCAAGATAACGCTTTACCTTAAAGTGGATTTTACGTCATCTTGAGTGCATCCGTCGAAAAACTTGAGTCCATTAAGCCCTCTAGTTTTAATTTAGACCCACCATGAATATGATCACATCCTTAGTGCCGGTTAAGCACTTTAAGATGTTTTCCACTGACTTCTAGTGAACTTCTCCATAATATGACTGATCAACATCAGGTCTTGTACATTTCATTGCATACATGATTGTCACTCATGCGACCTCTCTTTTCAGGAGTCTGTGGGGACTATTAAGAGAGATACACTCCATTGCTCATCGACATGAGACATCTCTTGGAGTTTGCCATGCTAAACGACTTTAGCATCAAATGAATATACGTTCCTTGGGTTAAGTCGAGCATCCTCTTGTATCTATCTATATAGATTTTATCCCCAATTATGATACTCTTCCCAAACCATTCATGGAGGAATGTTTAGACAACTTTATCTTTACTGATTGTAGCATTGGTATGTAATTCCTCATCCGTAGTATATCAACATATAATACTAAAAATTTCAAGACGCTCCCACTGACCCTTTTGTACACACTAGAACTCTTACCTCATCATTATGTAACTCCGGATCATCATCTTCATGATCGTACCTCATCATCATCATCCATGATGAATCCATACCTCCTAGGGTATCTTGATACTATTCGCATTTATGATTCGGTTGTGGTACAATAGGTCTATCTACAGGTTCCTCTTATTTGACTTATAGTGTTTTGTGGATCATGAACTCTTCAAGATCTATAATCCTCCCACTAGCCCCTTCAATGATAAACATCTTTATCTTAGAAGGAAGCGTGTTTCGCAATAAACACCTTTTGCTAAGTAGGATTATAAAACATTTACCCTAAACTTACTTTAGGATGTCCCACAAATCTGTATTTGTCAAATCTTGTCCCAAGCTTATCCTTTGAAACCGTTTCACATAACTTGGACAACCCCTTATCTTAACATACTTAAGATTAGGAATCCTCCCTGTCCATAACTTTTATGGATTCTTGGGGCCGGATTTAGAGATTACCTTTTCGTAGATATACAGCCATTTCTAGGACATGATCCTAGAAAGATACTAGAATGTCGGTAAAATCATTATGGATCGTACCATGTTCAAATAGGTACGATTTTTCCTTTCAGATACATCAATCAATTATTATGTATCGAGAGGCGTCCATTATGAGAAAACCATTTGAGATGATCTAGAAACTTATTTCACAAGTATTTATTCCTTGATCTAATCAAAGAATCTTAATACATTGTCAATTTGTTTCACTTCTGAATTCTTTGAACCTTTTAAATAATTCATACTTGTATTTCAGAAAATACACACATTCAACTCTTTGAATGATCATCTCCTTTTCTTATACTAATTTGTTCAATATGCAAAATTATTTTCATGTAAGTCAAGTATACAAAATTTATTAAGTAATATTTCAGTTCTATACAAAACATTATTATTATAAATAGAACAACAATTGTTCTTAATTATAATACCAAAGATTTTATTGTCAACAATAAAATGGAAATAATATTTTAACAAGAACTGGAATACAATAACAACTTATTGACTTAATAGATTTTCCGTAGGCATTGCTAAACTATAAGTTTCTATGGCTAGTATGGCAACCTTTGTTACATTTCCGCATTATAGGTTTACTTATATTTGTTTAGCTTTCTACTTCTGTTTGGTCCCTTCATAAATCTATATTTATGATAACCAAAGTCGGTATCCAATACCCAAGTAGAACCTTGACTTAAAGAAAAATTTATTTCAATCATGAACAAAATTTGTATTTATAACCGAAACTTCACTTAGCTTCCTTGGTTAGCCTCTGCAAGATACTTCTCGCAGTTTCTTTCCAGTGTCCAAGCTTATTGCAGTGGAAGTAAACTCCTTTGCTATCCATATCAGTTTTGTTCTTATTATCCTTTGTTTATGCCTTTCTATTTACCTTCTTTGAATCGTTCTTCTTTTCAGAAGATCCTTTGGCCCCTACCAGTAAGACTTGATCTTTCTTGGTTGGAAAGTGACTCACAACATTTTTCAATATGTTAAGCAAATCAGCGAGGCTGATATCTAGCTTGTTCATATGAAAAATTCACAACAATTGTGAAAGGAGTCCGGGAGTGAGGGCAAGATCAAATCTTGGCTCAACTCTCCATCCATGACAAAACCGTTGTTCTAATTGATCAATCAAAATGATTATGTTAAGAAATTTTTTGCATGCATTTATAGTGCCATTGGCCATTCTAGATCGGAAGAGCTCCTTTAGATATGTCGATATCTATCGGCCCCTACTTTCCTCACCATCAACTACTTGATGTGCGGGAATATAGTAAAAGCATCCATAGTTTCATGCCGATTTGAAGCTCGTTACTTTCGTGGATGCGAGCATGATCATCGAGCCAATTGTGCATCATCTTGCCACTTTCTAAAAGTAGCAATCTCTTCCTCGGAGGCATTATTCGCAACCATTACTGAGGATAGGCATATTAAGGATATAAGATAGCTTTTCAAATTGTGAGAACTATTCTCATATTCCTTAACCAATCCATTTAATTGATGCAGTTAATTTAACATCTAATATGCTTCGCAGATGATAGTAATTTTAGACATTGTAAAATTACGTAAATGAATTTGTAATTAACAACATTTTAACATACATTCTTTTATTAATTACCAAAATAATTTAGGTCTTGTTTTAAATTGGTATCTCCACTATTTTCTTCAAACTATATTACCTCACTTATATAGTTCGGCAAAATCTAATTAAAGATTTGCTAGTGAGAATAAGGATCCCATTTCAAATGTAAATAGCCATGCGGTGACACAACAAACTATATATAAATAAATAGGTAGATAACTTTTGTCAATTACATCAACTATGCAACTCCTTGTCTTTTTGCCTCTTAGATTATTTTGATCAAGTGGTGGCACATCCGAATCAAAATTATCCAAGTTAAGTCCCGACCTAGCACTCCATATATTCAAAAAGAATAATATCATCCTTGTGGTGACACAACAAAACAATATTGTTCAATTTTCTTTATAAGCATCAAATGTGATAAATTAACATCTTAAATACTTAATACTTGCCTTGTGGTGACACAACAAACTCATATTAAATATTTAATACTCTATTAATTTTATCATGCTAGAAGGCTTAATGACGTTCGATATTCCAAATATCTTTGAACGCTTAGGACTTAATATAAAAATTGAGCGGTTTGTTATTAATTTGTCTCATCTTGTTTAAGCATTTATTATATATATATATAAAATACGCGTCGTATTAATAAACATGCGAAGCATGTTTGCATAATATATAGTATAGCATGCACATATAGAATACTATATATTACCCGGATTGATTATGGACTTTTATTCTAGTTTGGTTCACTAGAGCCACCAAGTGAACCAAAAGGTCAAATCTGGGGTGCAAGAAATAATATTTAAATATAACTATTACATTTAAACCGGGCTCCATTACAAACGGGTTTTCAAGCGCATCCTTGTTCCTTGATCTCCAATTCTTCAAAATTAATTCTAACTATTCCTATTACAAAACTATTTAAAAATAAATAGAAGCCTTGATCGTGATCGAGGGAAAGTACATAGGAGGAGATAGAATTTACATTAAGAAAAATTAGAGAAGGCAGTGCACGCAGACCCCATTTAATAAAACCCATACATTCGTGCATCCAACTAAAATAAAATCCAATCACATTGGTCGATAGTCCATAATCAATCCCATTTATTATCATACACATCATCATACGCATCGATAAATAACATTCATCTTATGAATAATAAACATTTAATATATATATTGATATCATTTAATGGGCAAAATTAGTTAGTATAAAATCTAATTTTTGAATCAAAATAAACTCCTTTATTTTAATCCAAATTTAAATCAAAATAAAACAATTTTAATTTAATTTATCCAATTTTGAATAAAATAAACTATTTTATTTTAATCAAAATTTTAATCAAAATAAACTCCTTTATTTTAATTAATTATGGAATCCAATTCCATATATATATATAAAAAAAAATTATTAAAGGAAACACGAATTCTTTTTCCTATTCACAAATAAACTCCTTTATTTTGAATAATATGAAATCTTATTTCATATTTAAATAAACTCCTTTATTTAAGGAAACACGAATTTTCTTTCCTATTCACAAATAAACTCTTTTATTTTGAATAATATGAAATCTTATTTCATATTTAAATAAACTCCTTTATTTAAGGAAATTAGGATTCTCTTTCTATTCACAAATAAACTCCTTTATTTTGAATAATATGAAATCTTATTTCATATCTAAATAAACTCCTTTATTTAAGGAAAAATAAAATCCAATTTCAACTCCAATTAGTTATCATGGAATCTAATTCCAACTCTAATTAGTTAGCATGAAATCCAATTTTAAAATTAAAATAAACCTATTATTTTAAAATTAAAATAAACTTTTTATTTTAAAATTAAAATAAACCTTTTATTTTAATTATAAAATTATTGAGAATATAAATATATATATATATATATATATATATATAAATCCGTAAATCTTATATATATATAAATCTGTAGCACAAGCGTCCAGGATCCTCTTTTTAGGTAGGAACTTTTTTTTTTTTTTATTAGGCACCACTTAGCCTTGATTTCCGTGCTGCAAAAACTTTGTAGCTTCCTGTATCATGTTTTCCGTGCAACTAATTCCCTTTATTTCCTTGGAATCGGAAACACCTTTTTTTTTTTTTTTTAAGCACATGGCAGGTTCCCTTTTTTTTTTTTTTTTTTTTTTTAATAAATTTTATACAATAAAAATATGCCCAATTAAATTGTTCTAAACAAATATCAATATACATATTAAAACAATTAATAATTCGCATAAAAGTTTGGCTCTGATACCACTGTTAGATTTGTAATATTCAAGAACGCAATCAAATTTCATAAAAGTGCGAAAACGTGAAAAATCAGAGTTTAAAAAAATTTACAAACCATATACCCGGATCACCCTTTATGCATAATTATTAATTAAACGAAAAGATAAAGAATAAAATCATACCCTCGAAGATCGAGCTTCCTCAGGTACAAGTTCACCTCCAAATCCTTTCGCGTTCAACTTGAATCCACCGGGTTTGGTTCCTTCCTTTGATCAACGTTAGCCACCCATATGTTTGGCCTCTAGAGGTGATCAACCAAGGAAAAATAAAGATTCAAGAAGAAGGGGTATTGGCTCAAACCCTAGTTTTTTTTATCTCTATAGAAAAGGGGCGTACTCTCCAACAAATTGGAATTATGTCGTATGTTGTAAAAGTCAACAACCACCTCACCCATAATAAGACTCCTCTTATTTATAGATGTGGGCAATCCACCTTAACAATTAAGGAATTAGGTTTTATTTAATTAATTAAATTCTTTTAATTAATTAAGCTCCCTAATTTTATTAGGGATAATTAATTAAACTCCTTTAATTAATTTTCCTTCCTAATCCAATTAGGAATAAATGAGAGTACTTATATTAAATTAATTCCTAAACTCTTTAGAAATTAAAATAATAATAATTGTAATAATATTAATAAGACTCCTCTTATTAATTTATATTTAATATTTCTAAAATATTAAATAATAAATATTAAGCTATTTAATTTATTCAATCACCATAGATTAAATTAAATATACTTAACATATTATTACGATTATGCCATTAACTTCTTAAATAATTATTCTTCCTTTTATGGTGTGACCCTTTAGGTTCTCCATATTAAACAGGTTGTGAATAAATCGGTTAGAACAATTCTAATCTTATTTAAATAAATAAATTAAATAATTAATTTATTTAAATAAATAATATTTATTCTACAATAGGATAAGCCTCCCCTAGCGATTAACGACTTTCCGGATAATATAGATTTCAACATTAATCATAAAAGAACCTTTGAGTAAATAGTTACTGCATAATTCAATCCTTCCACCATCTGATGTCCCAATTAAATATAAGATATGGAATTCTTTGTCAAGTCTTATATTATTTAATTATATGTATTTCGATCTTTAAATGCACAACTCCAAATAATGCAGATTAGAAACTTCTTTCTAATTTCATTACGCCTTAGCCAAGGACTCTTGGATTGTCATTTATCGAATCACATAGGACATTTCTCTTTTTTATTAGAAGTGGTAGATTCTTTATTGATCATACATTATCTCCATGTACTGACTTATTATACCCAAGCATACCCTTTGATATACCCTAAGGGTCTTAAGGAATAAGTCAAAGTATAACTCATCATACACAAGATACTATGATGATCTTAAGTCCAAGGATCACTTGACTACTATCACTACACAGAATTCCTATTGACAGCAAATAAAACTCCATTAGGTATTCCTTAGCGATAGCGTTCAAATGAACTTATTCTCTAATAAGCACCTACATACTTGCTTTAGTGTCTCCACACAAATGATCGTGAGATCAATAATCCTCATCCAATGAGCAAGCAACGTATGTACCCAATCTATCCGGATTCACTAATCCCAATTTATTAATCCAATGATTGGGAACTATTTTAGTTTTAAGCTTTCAATAATTTAGATCTCATTAGAATGATCATCATCATTATTCTAAAAGCATTGCTTAAAACTATGGGTTTATCACATATTATAAAACAGCATCATGTAGATAATTAAAAGCCTTTAATAAATTAATACTTTTTATTAATAAATGAATAAGATTGTTACAAAGTATATGCTTTATCATCAAACATGATTGGCTTGTGTGCATACTACTTTCACTTCTCTCTTCTCAATTGGCCACCCCAAACCCTCTATTTATAGAAGGGGGAGCCACAGGTGTACCAGAGGCAGCCGCAGGTCCACCTGCGGCTACCCGGGGTGTCCCAGGTTCCGTGGGCCCCACTGTCTCGAAGTACATGCACGCATGCAACACGTTATCCGCTCGAACCTTTATAACTTTCAATCTGGGAATCCGATTGAGGTGTATAAAACCTTTCTGGAATACTGTTGTTGAGAGCTACACAATGACATAGGATAAGAGGTTGTACAAAGTCAGGAAGATGGCTCCATGCCCAGGTCTTCAAGCTTCAAATTTTATCCGGTGTGCTGTCTTGCGTAGTAGTCACGCAGGATTTTGAGCTATGGTTCTTGTAGGACACTTCTGTGTAGGATGTAGGATGAAATGTTATTGAGATGGCGTAAATATGGAATCGAGGTGGCAAAATGATGATTTTGCCCCTTACCGAGGTCATCTCCGGTTCTGGGCTGATTTAGCAGTCGTTGCTCTGGGTTTTCTCTGAGATTGGGCTGCTGCAAATGCTGAGTGTCCTTAGGGTTATCTCTGAGTTATGCCTGATCTCCCGGGGTTATCTCAGGGGTTGGAACTGAGTGCCTTGGGGTTATCTCCGAGGTTGAAGCTGACTGTCGGTGGTGGAAACGAGCTTTTCCGGGGTTATCTCCGGAATTGGAACTGCATTCCTCAGGGTTATCTCCGAGGTTGAAACTGAATCTCTCGGGGTTATCTTCGGGACTTTAACTGAGTATCTCGGGGTCATCTCCGAGATGGAAAAGACTTCTCCGAGGTTATCTCCAGAACTGGAACTGCATTCCTCGGGGTTATCTCCGAGGTTGAAACTTCATCTCCCGGGGTTGTCTCCGGGACTGTAACTAAGTATCTCGGGGTTGTCTCCGAGATGGAAAAGACTGAGTATCTCGGGGTTGTCTTCAGGACTGGAACTGCATTCCTCGGGGTTATTTTCGAGGTAGAAACTGAATCTCCCGGGGTTGTATCCGGGATTAGGTTGATTTGACCTCTAGGGTTATTTCTGGAAGACGATTTTGTCGTCCTGCAAGGTTAGTAACAGGAATGAAAAATTTTGAGTGTCTACAGATGCCCCTATTTAACATATTCATGCAATGTAATTGCATGGATAGGATAAAGAATACTAGAAACTTGAAATGTGATAAAATAATCATGATGCAATGTACTACAACATGATGCAAATGTATGATGCATGTGGTTTGTTGGACTGTTTTCCAACAGAATGTGATGACTGTTTACTCCCACGACTTTTGATGGGGACTGGAGTTATCACTGATGACTCTGATGGACTTCTTGGACGTGTGATCCAAAGCTGACAGGGACCTCCATGATATTGACATTGGGGTTATCACTAACGTCCTTCCTCTTGAGTACAGACTTACCTCCAAAGTTGTTCTTCTCATGTACAAGAGACTCTAGGGGATTGTGTTTTATCTAATGACTTGTATAACAGATTCCATCATCGATTCTCCCCAATGAGGATGGCCTTCCACGGTTTTATATCGCTGAGTTTTTCCTTTGTTCGCTTAGATATATCGCCAATGACTTATGTTGTTGTGGTACTTAACCTTCATTGAAATGTACTTCAACGGATATTATCATCGGACCATTTTCGATGCTTTGTTGGGTTTAATTGCCAACAGACGAATTCCTCAGATGACTTCTGACGCTTCGTTGGCTTTACTTGCCAACGGATGGTGATGTCAAGGCTGTTTGACCTTCGTGAAAATGTATTTCAACAGATGAAATCATCGAACTACTTCCAATGCTTCGCTAGATTTAATTGCCAACATCTTAAATAGCGTCAAGGTTACTTGACATTCGTTGAAATGTGCTTCAACTACAGAGATCATCGGACCACTTCCGATGCTTCGTTGGATTTACTTGCCAATGGCTAAAATGATGTCAAGGCTACTTCACCTTCACTGAAATGTACTTTAACGGCTGAGATTGTGTGAAGTTTCCACTTGGGAAAGATGTTTTGGGGTTGTGACTCTGAATTGATGGCATCAGACCTTGGTGAGGTATTACTGAGTGTAGTTTGGAACAACTGTGATCATTGGCGTTGTAAGCCTTATGTCTGGGCGAAAACCAATGAGTGATATGTAGACCAGTGAGTTTGGTCGTTGAAAACTAGGATTTCAGGCTTCTCCGCTCAATCGCGTAGCATCTTTTCTCCTGATTTGATTTTTTCAACTTGTGAGACCTCCTTTGCAACTCAAATTAAACCGAACCGAAGGGGTGGGATGTAATAACCCGATATTTTCTATACAAATAAATTAGAAATTTTGCTTATAATTTTTTTTTATTTTAAATATGGGAAATATGTGCCAAGATAATGTGTATATGTATTTATGTGATAAATAAAAATATGAATATTTACAAATAATTTTATTTTAGAATTATTGATCATTATAAATTATATTTTTATCATAATTAATTTTATAGCAGAAATGTTTTATTAACTATTTTCCATGAAAATATAATCATATATTATTTATATAATATATGAAATGTTTTTTGAATTAATATAATAATTATTTTATTATATGAATTTTTTCAGATTATTAAGTTAATTATTTTTAACTTAATTAATAATGTTAAGTATGACAGATAAATCAGATATGGAATCCAAACCCTAATTTTTTTTTGGATTTCGATCAATGCATGAGAATAATAATATAATATTAATAATATTTTAATTTTTCAGTGCTATAAATATGTATTAAATATGTGGATCGATAAGGGTTGGTCAATTATGGTGTTATGTGGCAAACCCTTGTATTACTGTGTGAAACCTTAATTTAAAATACAAATTGGAGTTCAAAATTGTTAGGTAATCGTGATAATGTGATCAATGTCTGATATTATAAATATAAACGCTAATTAGGTAAACCCTAATCATTGACTCGAAACCCTAATGTTCATGCATAATTTGATTAGGAAACCCTAATTATAAAATTTAGAAACTAATTTTATTTTATTTTAAACCCTAAATGAAAGCTTGGTAACCTAATTATACATTAGGTGAGACAATTAAATAACCTAAGGGTTATGATAATAAGAAAATGTTAGTATTTAATATGTATACTAACTTAAGTGGATAATCTTGTTATTTCAAGTGACTAATAATTTTAAACCTATTTCTAGTAAACCTAATTAGGTTATGAGCTAAATTCACATTTATAAGTAATTAAATTTCATAAGATTGGGAATGGAAACCCTAAATAAACAATTTGGGTAGCATATATTAAAATTGTTAGACTATGTTCATTCATGGCCAAAAAACAATTAAAGGAGAAGCTCAAAAGAAATAAAATGCAAGCCCAAACTTAGTCCACTTGATTAAGGGTATTTTTAGACCTTTGATTTATCTAATTTATGCATTAAAATAAAGGCTAAATGAAGGAATTAGTGAGCATATATATAGCTGGCCACATTAGCTTTTTTAAGGCAAGAATATTAAGCTAATCAAGTTCCATAAGTAGAAGTCTTACATCAAGTATAAGTGTGTCCATCTCCCATTTGTGAAAAATCTACTTAGCACCCTTAATCACATGATTAGGCTCAATTGAAAGAGATAAGGTGAAGCCTTTTATCCAAGGGACAACAAAAGTATGGGGGATATTAGTTAATCACCACATTCATTTGCTAGATCATTTCATTTCTCCTATTATCCTTCTTCTATTTTTCTCCTAAGCTAGCAAAATACAAAGAGAGAAAAGAGAGAGAGGGTTCGGTTTTTCTAGAGAGGGAGAGGAGTTATTGTTCATGTATCCTAGATTCATAACTTACTTTGGAAGAACTAGAAGGATAACAAAGAAATCTAGGTTAGGTTCTCTTCCATTCTTTTTCTTATTCTTCTTCTATTTTCGGTTTTTACCTCAACATATATGGGGGTTATGGTCTAATACTCAAAGTAACCTAGTTCTACATGTCTCATGTGTAGGACTAAGTATCTTGTGTATTAGAATATAGATTTAGAGGAAGGAAATGAGCATATGTTCTCCAAGGGGTGAAACTCTTGTTTTTTCTTCCACTAAATCTTATGTAACTCAAGTTTTACAACTTGGATTTATGATCCGTCGAAGGGGGTGCTAGATACATGAGTTATCTAGTAAACCCAAGTGGTAGAACACAAATCTTGCAAGTATTGAAGCCATAGGGGTTGTTTCCCCAAAACAGTCCACATAGTGTATTAAGGTTTTAAAACCCTAAAAAGCTACTGTCCCCATTTTTATTAAGGATATTTCGGATAGTTTCAAGTCTTTTAAAAATCTGAGAAAAATCACAGAGGTACCTTAGGAAGTTATCTACGTGTAGGAAAAAGAACAGACACGTTTCGATTTATAGGTTGTGCGTAATGGCTATTTCCGTAAAGGACTCCTAAATATTAACTCCCGCATTTCTCACAGTGTATAGATGGGAAAAATCCGAAAGTTTTACAGTATGTTCATATATGCTATGGGAGTAGACCCTGAAAATTTTAGAATTTTTTGAGCATAAATTGATTTATGAAAAATGAAGCAAGATACGAGTGTTTTGGGCACTTTAAAATTAGTAAATCATATTCTAAAATTCCAGAAAAATTTGGGGATCATTGTGGGGTCATATACGGTCTAAACCCAGAAAAGCAGAATTTTTGGAATCAGTTTTGTATTTTTCCTAAAAATGATGAAGTTATAAATAAAAAGAAATAAATAGTTAAATGATGTCTTAAATAAGAAAAATGTGATTTTAATGCTTGAATACTCCTAATATATAATATTATGACTATTTTAGGGCATTTTGGTAATTTATAATAAGAAATATTATTTATGACCTTTTATGGATATTGAATAAAGTGGTTTTGTAAAGGGTGAACAATTAGAATAAATTGTTTATTGATCAAACAAATTATTAAAATGTTATTATGATATTAATAATATTAGAATATGATATTTTTAAGTAAATAAAAATATTGAGATTAAAGCTTCATTAAAATATTATTAAATAATTAATCTTAGATTAAAATATTATTAAAAGATTAATAATATTAAATTAAAGTATTATTGGATGATTAAAATATTATTAAGTAAATAATAATATTCGAGATTTAATAAAATATTATTAAAAATGTAATAAAATTATTAAAGGAATAAAATATTATTAAATGATTAATAATATTAGTAAATGAATAAAATATTAATACGATTCAGTAAATGAATAAAAAAGTATTATTAATTGATTAATGATACTAAAGCATAAGTAAGATATTATTAAACTAATAATATTATTGCATGATTAAAATATTATTAAGAGGATTAATAATATTAGTAAAATATTAAAATATTATTAAGATGTTAATAATATTAGTAAGCGAATAAAAGTATTATTAGTGAACTAATAATACTAAGAGGTGAATTAAATATTATCAAGATTAATAATATTAAGTGAATTAAAATATTTTAAGTTATATTGAATGACTTTTAATATTTTAAGAAATAGTACATTAATATTTTAATATTAATGATAATTATTTAAAATGATTTTAAATGTTTTAAAAATCATTTAAGGGTAATATAAATGTTTTAAAAATATTTTGAGCTATTATAAATAACTTTAATATTTTGGCAATGGTTTCATTAATAGTTAAATAATAATTAAATGATAATAGAATTATTTGATATTTGAATCATTTAATAATGATTTTGGTGTTTGAAAATTCGTGATAATTTAATAAATGTTTATTGAGTCATTTAAAATAATATGACTGATATTTACAGATATTGAGTTACAGAAGAGAGTCTTAGACTCGATAATTACCCGATAAAGTTGTTGGTACACCAATATATTTCAAAAATTGATTTGGACTTATATATTTTGACTATATTAATGTTTGTTTGTGATGCAATAATTGTTGAACATGTGTGATAATGTGATTAGGTTATGTGCTGACTGCGAAATACAGTACTATATGTTATAGTATATTGTTCTAATAAAGCGAATGATCTGATTAATGATAGGTCGTGATATCAAAGATAAAACTAAGTTGTGTATATTAAGCGGTAGATCGTGGTGATATCCTACCTTTGCATTTTCTTTATGAATGGACATGAGTAAGAATGTTTTAATTATATTATTATCGCATGCATTATTAACCCTATATTATATACGCTCATCGATTATCAACATGTTTGTATATGGTAATTCGGATATATATTATGTTCTCTAATTAATTTCTATAAATGGTTATACAAGTGTCCCTACTTGGATAATCATTTAAGACCCCAACTTTTATGAATAAAGATGAATTTTCTATAATTATCATTTTTAAATATTATTGAAATGAATTTGATATAATGTTATAGGTTGTGGGTAATATTTATAAATTTTGTAAAAGTAACGCAAGTTTATATAATATTCGATTGGCTCTGGGAATATTCATTTTAACAGGAATATTCGATGACGACGGCACAATCATTGGTGGACCCCACAATGTAATTATCATTTTGATCGAGAAAAAACGACAAAAATATTTTATGAAAAAAATAACTACGGAAGTTTTACCGTTAATCGTTGAAAACCCAAAGTGTTAAAAAAAGAACAGAATACGCGTGGTCGCATAGTAGCAATGATTATTGATTATCTTACGTGAGAAGTCACACCGCTTTTGTTCAATTATTGCTTCAAGAATTGTCGATAAGTATCTCACGTTATTCGATTCAATTATTGTCAATATTTTATATATTATTAAATCAATAATTGAGATAACAAAGTTATTAATATTATTATTCGCATTATTAACGATGTCTAGAAGTTCGCCAAGGAGAGGTTTGGTCACCTAATTGCGCGCCTAATAAGGAGAAATCCTTATCGAAAGCCCCCTTTCCCGGGAACTAATTCGGTCGATTAATAGTGTGAATTATAATAATGATGATGAAGTTTTGTTTTATTAGTATTATTAATGTAATAAAATGTAAAAGTTTTTTATATAAAAAAACTTTTATAGTAATACTTTTATAAAGTTATTCGCTTTATTAGGCTAATAGTAAAAATTTTTATATAAAAAATGTAATACTTTTATAAAGTTATCTGTTTTATTAGACAATAATTATAATATATTATATTTTATTATGCATAGTGTTTCAGATAAGTACTCATGATAGTGTTTTCAGATAGTAAAAATTTTTTATATAAAATGTAATACTTTTATAAAGTTATTCGTTTTATTAGATTATAAATATAATATATTATATTTTATTATAAACCAAACTGACCGTCTGCTTAAAAGTAAATCAACTGGACCGCTCATGGATTGGTTACTATTCACCATTCTTCTATAAATATAAGCTCATTCCTTCATTATTTTTATTAATTCAATCAAACTCTAGAGAGAGAAACCTAGAGAGAATTCTTCTATAATCTTGATTTATTTCTTTAGCGCTTAAGAAAGCTTTTTGAGCAGAAGTGCAAGTTTTCAAAGTATATCCCCGCTTCTATCGTGAGAGTAGTACTCTTCTTTATAAGGTAAGGGGTATTATTTTTTTCATATTCATGAAGAGAACTTTCGTTATTCCATTTTTTATTATTCGTTGAATAACTCAGATATGCCGGCCACCCTATACTTGGTGAAATTCTTCGTTATTCCATTATTTATTATTCTCGTTGAATAACTCGCCTATGCCAAGTACCGCATATTGGTGAAATTTCGTTGTTATTCCATTCTTTATTATTCTCGTTGAATATATCCTGTCATTTATTTTACGCTTTAATTCGGTTCCGCTTTATTATTATCTCGTTGAATATCCCGTCAGCGCTTTTTTTTTACGACCCGGGTTCCGTTATTTATTATTCTATTGAATAACCTCGCTCACGCAAGTACCGCATGCATGGTGATTTTTCGTTGTTATTCCATTCTTTATTATTCTCGTGAATATCCTCGCTTGCGTATTACGCCCGACCGGTTCCGTTATTTATTATTCGTTGAATAACTCGCTCTATGCAAAGCACCGCATGCATGGTGATTTCTTTTGTTATTCCATTCTTTATTATACTCAATTGGTTAAAGTTTTGATTTTATACTCCATGAAATTAGTGGAATATCCTCGATATTTGCGCTTCATCCAAAGATCTTTCATGGAAATATTCTTCGAGCATTCTTAAATTTTACTCTACAAAGAAGTATCATGTCGATAATTTGGACGTTATTAGTTCCTCGGATAAATTAATTTTGAACTTGTTTTATGAATTTTTATATCATTGTCATCATCCTCATGTTTATATTTTGTTGAAAGTCATGTGGGCCTCGTAGTGCATGATGGACTTGGTATGATTATGACCTGTGGATTATTCTTGATAATCACGACCGTAATGTTACAAATGATGTGGTAAAAGTCCTCATCGTCTGTGTAGTGCATCGATGGACGCTTGTTTGCATGATCACGACCATTATCGATGAATACACTAATATCCTCGCCCGTAGTGCATGGATAATTTGTGGTCGGTGGATACTAATGAATATCCTCGTCAGAAAAGTGTGGATGATGTGGATTATTTATTGTCGAGTCCCAAACGATAAAAGTGATGAAAACCTTTTAAATCATAAAAGATAGTAGATTTTATTCTCTACTGACTCTTTTAATGGATCGCTTGTTTCACCGCATAGCTTAAACTTGATGTCTATTATATTTTATCGCTTAACATTGTCAAGACTAATGATAATTTATTCTCGCATTATCTTAGTCATAATATTTTTATCGGGCTAGTTGAGCTCACCCTTTTTCTTTCACCGTTTTCTTTCAGAAATGAGAACGTAAATGGACTAGCTCTGGGAACGGAGTGACTATCCAGATGATAGTATTAGTAGTCCTCACTATTCGTTAAATAAAGTGTGACAATAAATGTAATGAGGACTTATTTCGAGAGTGGATATTGTCTAGAAGACAATATTTGTATTAAAACTCACAAACTTCTTTGTTGTATATTAAAGATTGTATTGTAGATATTTTGTATCATGTATTCGGGCGCACTCGTAATAGGTGATGTATACCTATTTTGGGGGCGCCACAGCTTGGTATCAAAGCTTAGGATATGATCCCCGGCCGAGATGTGAGACAAGAACTAGGAGGGGAGAGACGGGAATTCTTCGCTAGTATGACCTACCTAAGTTTATTTGGTATTTAATTGGCTTGGCCGAGAGTATAGGATAATATGTGATATGTTAATTAACCCTTGTTTTTTGTGGCAAGATTTGAAAATGGCATCCGAGAATGTTGAGAACATCAATGGAGCATGTGAGACCGCTGAGTCTCCACAGCATCAATAATCGTGATAATGTGCATCGTGAAGGCGATAATCCTCATGCAAACAACAACACCGACCAAAATGATGAACGATGGAATGTTCAGAGGCTTTTATGCAATTCATGCAACATCGTGCAAGAGAGAGCCTCGTCCAAAAAATGTGTGGAAACACGGCAACTCCTTGACTGGCCACCGCTAAATAGCTTCAAGGAACCGGGACCACCGGAGTTTTTTTGAGAGCCAAAACCACTTAAGGCGAGACGTGGATAAAGCAGATCGCAAGATATTTGATGTCTGGGATGCTCCGAGGAGCAAAAGGTTCCCTTTGCCACCTTCATGTCATGCAGGCAAGAGGCAGACATCGTGGGAATCAGAAACGACTCAACCCGCAGATCAAGATGACTTGGGAGAAGTTCCAAGAATTGTTCAACGACAAGTACTTTCCCAAAAGTATTTCACACATGAAAGAGGTAGAGTTCATTAAGTCGAGCAAAACAATACGACCGTGTCGCAAAGACGGCCAAGTTTGCCGAAGTTGTCCTGGCCAGGCCCCATTTGGTTGATAATGAGGAGAGAATGACGCTAATGTTTCTAAGAGGTTTGAAACCCGAGATACGCCAATATCTTATCTCTCATAAACCGTGGTTTGTATTCAGACATGTTGTTAATAGGCTCGCTTATCGAGCGCGATAACGAGTCAACCCAACCAAAAGAGAGCAAACCGACAAAATGATAATACCAAAGGATAATACCATCAAGCTGCGGTGACAATAAGCGTGGAGGGAATCAACATGCCGTAAATGGTAAACCACTTTTGTGGTAATCATGGCCAAAACAATAAGAATGGACATTTCAAGAAGAGGAGATTCAACAATGATGGAAAGACGTCAAAGACCAAAGACCGTGGTTAAGGAAGGAGAACGACCACCCATCATATGCTTCAAATGTGGAGGGGGAGGACACATCACCCAAACGCGCGATGCCATCCAAAGCATGTTATAATTGTGGAAGAGAAGGTCACCTAGCCCGATTTTGTCGCTCATCAAGACAAGTTCACTAGGATGGAGGCACCAAAGGACGCCCCGTAAAAGTCAAAGCCAAGAGTGCAAAGGAGAGCGTTTGTCGTGACCTCCCCAAAAAGCAAGGAACCCGAACGAGGTCATCACGGTAAGCTTATCATAAACTCTAAATAAGTATATACCTTATTTGATACCTGGTTCTACCCATTCTTTTTTTATTTCTCCTACTATGCGCCAACGCTTAAATTTGACCGAGAAATTAGACTTCGACTTATCTCGCGTTGAAACTCCGCTGGGAGAAACCTTCATTACATCCATCGCTTATAAGTCTTGTTTGGTTCAAATCGGCACCCTCACATTACCCGTCGATCTTATTTCATGAAAAAAATACTTGATTTGACGTAATTTGTGGATTGATCGTTAACCACTCATCATGCAAAAATTGATTATTTTCGTAAGGTTGTTAGCTTTCATATTCCTAACCAACCTATTATGCTAATTCAAGCAACCAAACCATTAAAATCAATCACCATCATCTCAAGCCATAAAGCTATTCGCTTATCGAAAAAATGGATGTCAAGCTTTCTTAGCTCATGTCACGGATCTAAACAAAAAAATACGCCGCTTTTGAATGATATTTCTATTGTTAATGAATTTTCCGACGATTCCCCTCAAGAACTTCCCCGCCTACCCTCAGAGCGTGAAATTGAATTTTTGTATCGACTTTGAACCCAGACAAAACCCATTTCCAAAGCCCCATATCGAATGGCTCCTATTGAACTTCGTGAGTTAAAGACCCAACCGCAGGAATTGTTAGACATTGGCTTTATTCATCCTAGTACTTCTCCTCGGGGTGCTCCCTGTTCTATTCGTGAAGAAGAAAGATGGGAGTATGCGATTTTGTATTGATTATCTGGAGTCAATCATGTCACCATCAAAAAATAGGTACCCATTGCCACGTATTGATGACCCGTTTGACCAATCAGTAAGGAGCCAAATTCTTTTCAAAGATCGATCTTCATTCCGGATATCACCAATTGAAGATTAGAACCGATGACATTCCAAAGACGGCCGTAACCTCCCAGACGGCATTATGAATTCCTAGTCATGTCTTTTGATCGACTAATGCCCCGCCGCTTTCATGGATATGATGAACCGAGTATTCAAGGAATATTTGGATCACTTTGTGGTCGCTTTTTATTGATGACATCCTTATTTATTCCAAAAGCCGTGAAGATCATGAGCAACACTTGAGGTCGACATCCAAAAGCTTCGTGAATATAAGCTTTATGCCAAGTTCAAGAAATGCGAAGTTCGCTCGAGGAAGTAGCATTCCTCGGGCACGTGGTATCAAGTCATGGAATATCCGCTGACCCAAAGAAAGATCAAGCTATTCAAAGTCGGGAGCAACCTAAATCAAATGATCAAGCACGTAGCTTTCTTTGGCTTTAGCCGGGTTATTATCTGAGATTCGTAGAAGGGTTTTCTAATCGCTACTCCTTAACTCACCGACTCTTAAAGATACAAAATTTGGCTGGAACGAGGAATGTGAGAAGAGTTTTCAAGAACTCAAGAGGAGACTCATTCAAAAAGACTGCGCTCGACAATACCATCCGCCTTTGAGGGATTTGTCATCTACAAAGTGATGCTCAGCAAAGGGTTAGGATGTGTTCTCATGCAACATGGGAAAGTCATAGCTTACGCCTCTCGACAACTCAAAGAATATGAGAGGAATTATCCTACTCATGATCTAGAGTTGGCAAAATGTTGTTTTTTGCACTAAAGATTTGGAGGCATTACTTCAGTATGGGGAGAAAGTGGAGATCTTTACTTGATCATAAAAGCCTCAAATATTTCTTCACTCAAAAGGAACTCAACACGCGACAAACGACGTTGGCTTGAATCATTGAAAGATTATGATCATACCATCCAATACCATCCCGAAAAGCAAACGTGGTAGCCGACGATCGAAAGTAGTAAGATCATATGCGGGTACGAAAAGCGATATTGTCAACGCAAAGGCCCATTTTTTGTATGACTTGCAAAGGATGGAGATAGAGATAAAGACCTGTGGACCCACGTGATGATGGCGAATATACGAGTAGAACCGACTTTAATCGATAAAGTTAAAGTCGCGCCAAGCTATGCACTGAGAGTCGATGCATATGAGGAAGAAAGTACAAGAAGGTGCTATGCCGAAGCAAGAATCGATGAAGAAGGAATACTTCGAGTCAACTCTGCATTTTGTGTTCCTAACGACCGAGTTAAAGTATAAAATCATGATGGAGGCGCACAACACACCGCTTTTGTAATCCATCGGGAGTACCAAAATGTATCATGATCTTCGACATACATTTTGGTGGGGCAATATGAAGAGAGAGATATAACGTTGTTTATCTCAAGGTGTTTAACTTGTCAACGAGTCAAGGCGGAGCATCAAGTACCAAAAGGTCCATTGCAACCACTTGAAATTCCGTAATGGAAGTGGGAGCACATTACCATGGATTTCAACATCGGTCTTCCCAAGGTTTCTCAAGGCATAGATGCAATTTGGGTCATTGTTGATAGATCGACCAAGTCCGCTTCATTTCTTACCTATACGAGAAACTTATACACTTGAACGCCTTGCTCAGATGTACATAAACGAGGTTGTAAGATCGCATGGTATGCCAAGATCCATAGTTTTCGATCGAGACCCAAGATTCACTTCACGATTTTGGGTTAGTTTGCAAAAAGCTATGGGCACGGATTTACGATTTAGTTCAGATATATCATCCTCAAGACGATGATGGACAATCGAGAGGACTATTCAAAACTTGAAGATTTATTAAGACTCGTGGTCCTCGACTTCAAGGGAAGGGACAAGTTCTTACCATCGTGGAGTTTTCCTACAACAACAAGCTTATCAAGCAAGTATCGCATGGCTCCATTCGAAGCGCCAGATGGAAGAAAGTGTCATTCTCAAAGATGTCGGGATGAGGTGGGTGAAGCAACGTTGTTGGGACCGAGTTGGTACGTATGACTACTTTAAAAAGATTCAAACGATCCGACAACGATAAAAACCTCACAAGATCGATAAAAGAGTTATGCCGATCTTCATCGAAAAGGACGGGAATTCGATATCGAGATCATGTGTTGTTACGTGTTGCTCCATGGAAAGGAGTTTTAGATTTGGAAAGAGAGGAAAGCTCAATCCTCGATTCATCGCCCATTTTTAATCCTCGATCGAGTAGGGATCAGAGCCTATGACTCGCTTTTACCGCCAAGTATGTCTCGTGTTCATAACATTTTTCATATATCCATGTTACGTAAATATGTGAAAGACCCAACCACATTATCGAAGTTAGAACCGGATTTAAATAGCGGAAGATTTAACGTATGAAGAGGTTCCTATTCAAATCTTTGATAAGAAGGAACATATTCTACGCCCAAGGTTATACCTCAAGTCAAAGTTTTATGGAGGAACCACGATGTCGAGGAAATGACCGGGAGTTAGAATCAAATGAAATCAAGGTATCCTTACCTCTTCGACATACCGTGTACGCACTCTAATTTCGAGGGCAAAATTTCATAAGAAGGGAGATCAGAAGACCCCAACTTTTATGAATAAAGATGAATTTTCTATAATTATCATTTTGAATATTATGGAATGAATTTGATATAATGTTATAGTTGTGGGTAATATTTATAAATTTTGCAAAGTACGCAAGTTGTTTATAATATTCGATTGGGTCTGGGGAATATTCGCTTTTAACAGGAATATTCGCACGACGACCAAGACAATCATTGGTGGACCCCACAATGTAATTATCATTTGATCGAGAAAACGACAAAAAAATATTTTTATGAAAATAACTACGGAAGTTTTACCGTTAATCGCTTGGAAACACCCAAAGTGTTAAAAGTACAGAATACGCTGTGGTCGCATAAGTAGCACACCAGATTGATTATCGATGCTTACGTGAGAAGTCACCGCTTTTGTTCAATTATTGCTTCAAAGAATTGTCGTGATAAGATCTCACGTTATTTGATTCAATTATTGTCAATATTTTATATATTATTAAATCAATAATTGAGAGACAAAGTTATTAATATTATTATTCGCATTATTAACGATGTCTGTAAGTTCTCGCCAAGGAGAGGTTTGGTCACCTAATTGCGCCGCCAATAAGGAGAAATCCTTATCGAAAGCCCCCCTCTTTCCGGGAACGAACTCGGTCGATTAATAGTGTGAATTATAATAATGATGATGAAGTTTTGTTTTATTAGTATTATTAATGTAATAAAATAAAAATTTTTTTTTATATAAAATGTAATACTTTTATAAAGTTATATTTTTTTTTTATTTTATTAGCTAATAGTAAAAAATTTTTTATATAAAATGTAATTTTTTTATAAAGTTATTCTATTTTTATTTATAATAATTATATAATATATTATATTTTATTATTATAGTATTATATATATAGGCTCGTATAGTGTTTTATATAGTAAAAATCTTTTTATATATAAAATGTAATACTTTTTATAAAGTTATTCATTTTATTAGATTATAAATATAATATATTATATTTTATTATATAAACCAACTTGACCGTCTCATTTAAAAGTAAATCAACTGGACCGTTTCATGGATTAGTTATTATTCACCATTCTTCTATAAATAAGCTCATTCCTTCATTATTTTATTTAATTCAATCAAAAACTCTAGAGAGAAAACTGTAGTAGAGAGAATTCTTCTTCTATAATCTCGAGTATATTTCTTTAGCGTTTAAGAAAGCTTTGAGCGTAGTGTAAGTTTCTTCAAGTATATCCCCGCCTCTACCGCTTCGAGTACTCTTCTTTATAAGGTAAGGGGTATTTTTTTTTCATATTCATGAAGAGAACTTCGTTATTCCATTCTTTATTATTCGTTTGAATAACTCAGATACGCTGGCTACCCTATACTATACTGTGAAATTCTTCGTTATTCCATTATTTATTATTTCGTTGAATAACTCGCTCATCAAGTACCGCATACATGGTGAAATTTCGTTGTTATTCCATTCTTTATTATTTATTGAATATCCGTTCATATTTTTTATTATTCACGAATATCCTCGTTCCGGTTCCATTTTTTATTATTCTCGCTGAATATCCCGTCTGCGCGCTTTTTATTACCGACCGGTTCCGTTATTTATTATTTCGTTGAATAACTCGCCTCATGCTAAGTACCGCATGCATGGTGATTTCGTTGTTATTCCATTCTTTATTATTCTTTGAATATCCTCGCTTGAATTTGCATATTACATACCGACCGGTTCCGTTATTTATTATTCTATTGAATAACTCGCTCTGCGCAAGTACCGCATGCACGGTGATTTTTTTTGTTATTCCATTCTTTATTATACTCAAATTGGTTAAAGTTTTGACTTCTATACTCCATGAAATTAGTGGAATATCCTCGATATTTGCGCTTCATCCAAAGATCTTTCATGGAAATATTTTCTTCGAGCATTCTTAAATTTTACTCTCACAAAGAAGTATCATGTCGACAATTTGACGTTATTAGTTCCCGGATAAATTAATTCTTGAACTTGTTTTATCAATTTTTATATCATTGTCATCATCCTCATGTTTATATTTTGTTGAAAGTCATCCGTATCAGAGTGCATAGATGGACTTGGTATGATTATGACTGTGGATTATTTCAATTGTAATCACGACCGTAATGTTACAAATGATGTGGTAAAAGTCCTCATCGCCCGTAGTGCATCGATGGATAGCTTGTTGGCATGATCATGACCATCGATGAATACACTAATATCCTCGCCCGTAGTGCATGGATAATTTGTGTGGTGTGATACTAATGAATATCCTCGTCAGAAAGCGTGGATGATGTGGATTATTTATTGTCGAGTCCCAAATGATAAAAGTGATGAAAAACCTTTTAAATCATAAAAAGATAGTAGATTTTATTCTCTACTTGACTCTTTTAATGGATCGCTTGTTTCACCGCAGCTTAAACTTGATGTCTATTATATTTTATCGCTTAACATCATTCAAGACTAATGATAATTTATTCTCGCATTATCTTAGTCATAATATTTCATCGGGCTAGTTGAGCTCACCCTTTCTTTTTCATTGTTTCTCTTCGTGAAATGAGAACGTAAATATGTGGACTAGTCTTGGGAAACCGAGTGACTATCCGTGATGATAGTATTAGTAGTCCTCACTATTCTCGTTAAATAGTGTGACAATAAATGTAATGAGGACTTATTTCGAGAGTGGATATTGTCTAGAAGACAATATTTGTATTAAAACTCACAAGTTTAGAATTTACCACACCCTTTTCTGAGGTGATTTGGAGACTTGTGTCCAGAAATTATGGATCCGGATTAGCCGAGTAGTTCTCGCAGGACCACTTCAGATGTGCGGAGGAGGGCTTCTAATGTGCCTCGACCCGTTCAGTCAGATAGCCTCGTCGGTTGGTGGAGGCGGTGGTTCGTCCTATCCGGGTTGATGTACCGGATATTGAGGACGAGGAGGATGATGTACGAGTTATGGCTCCCGCTTTTGCTGCTCATGCTCCCCGTAGGGATCTTCCAGGCATTTTTGTGACGATTCCTGATCTTTTGGATGATTTGAGTCATCACCCCTCGGTCTAGTTTCATGCAAATGAGGTAAAAGCTGGGTTTGATCTTCCTTTTCCTATTGATAAGGAGCAAGGATTCTGATGCTGCTTTGCATTTATGGTACATGTTCTCGACTTTACACAGCCTCGAGGGAACTGGTTCAGTATACACTCTCTATATCAGGCTTTGCATCCAGATTATCGAGAGATTTTGCATAGTTGGGGATTTGAGGCGTTCTTTTCCATCATCCCCCGTCGTTGTCCCTGGGTTTATCTTAGGGCATTATCTGAGCGTTGGTTTCACCAGACTTAGTCTCTCCATTTATTGGATTGTGAGGTGATGATGACGCCGATGGATTGGCGATTTATCACTGGTATGGAGTTTGGAGGGCGCCAGTGCCTTGTACGGTGAACATTACCCCGACTGTCGTCAAATCCTTGCTAGGAGTTTCGGCTGAGGAGCTCAAGGGTAGGACAGTTCGTACGGGTCCTTTGAGCGTGGATGCTATGAGTGGGCTTTTAAGTGAGCCCATGCCCGTTGATGTGAGAGTTAGGGATTGCATTCATCGGCGATTATTCCTGGTTATCCTCCGGGGTTGTTTCATAGCGGATAACTCTTCCATGGTGTCATTCACTTTGGTCAGCACCACACGGGAGGTGGACCTTATTGGAGAGTATGACTGGGGCTCTTATACCTTTGCCTATTTCCTCAGGGGAATGTACATGCGTTCGCAGGGCTTGACAGAGGCTTGGTTAGGATTTTATGCATTTCTGCTGGTGAGTATTTCTCTTTTGATTTCCCATGTACAGGTTAAGAGTTTTGACTAATAGTAGATGTTTGCCTTTGTGTTGGTAGTTTTGGGCCTATGAGAGGCTCCCATGTATGCGTCCTATCAGTGTGTTAGGTTTGGAGACCTATCCATAAGGACGACGATGGCATCACTCCATACTGGCGGAGGTTCTTGTAGCTGAGGGTTTCACCCATTGTCGCCTACAGTTGGAGTTGTTGACAACTGATTTTATCACTTGGATTCCCTACTCTAGGGAACACTTGATTGTTGGATTTGAGGATGAGTACTCGACTGGTGTCGAGTATGTGATGTCCACCCATAGAATTCCTCTATTCACAGATTGAGGATGGGAGTTCTATTTGGGAGAGCGTGCTATTAGAAGAACTACAGGAGAGATTCGTGTACCGATCTTGCCTCCTGCTAGGCATTATTGGCCCGTGTTGCAGTCGCTTGTCAGTGATATCCCATTGATGGGCGTTGATGGCTACACTTTGTCAGAGGGTCCCTTTACTCAGGAGGCATTATACCGTTGGTGGTCCCCGCGTACCATCGGAGCCCAGACCCGCGCCACTCAGTTCATGGGGGATATGGTTCCTAGATCCATAATGATGATGGATTGGATGGTCTGTTTCTGAGATCCGACTCATTTGACACAGATTGACAGTTTGACCCTGCAGTTGAATCGGACACATTTTTTCATCAGGCACTTGGGCAGAGATTTTTAAGAGGCGGATAATTTTGATCCTTCCAGCTCAGGCGCTGGCCCTTTAGAAGACCCATATGGCTTTGTCGCTGTAGATCCTCCCCTGTATAGGCCTGATATCCCACTTAACGGAGATCCAGTGACTCAAAAGGAGTTACATCAGATGGACAGGATTGATGATGCAGACATCAACACCATTGACTTCTTTTGATGTGTATTCTTACTATATCTTTTGATAGGCCTCTGTTAGATACTGGGTGGCTGTGCCCCATTCTCGTTATATCTTTTGATAGGCCTCTGTTAGTTGTTGGGTGTCTGTGCCCCATTTCCCTGTATTTTCTAGCTATACACAGAGATGATGTATTAAATGATGATGTACTTAGGAATGCATGTATTATTTTCTATTCCCTACATCATATTGTCATTTATTGTTTATCATACATGTATCATGTTATGCATATGTATGCCCAGAGATATTCAGCATTGACCCCTGGAGGGTCTTATGATACAACCCACACAGATGTCTTCCTCGATAGTCAGCCGTATTGATCACACCCACCAGTGTTGGTGGCCTTTCGTCTGAGGTCGTGGCATGATAGTTTGTCACCTCCAGATCGGATGACCATAGATCAGTTATTACAGCATTCCATGACCCTCCTGATGTTCCAGGTTCCTGTGGGTTTTGTAGATGGTATACTATAGCATTGGGTACCAAAGAGGCAAATTTTCTTATTTGGGACCAAAGAGTTGACTCCCACATTAGAGGAGTATGAGCGGTTGATGACTTTACCCTTAGACAGACCTTGCCCTCGGATGGCCATTGGCTGTAATATCCAAGACTTTCCACGTATTATTAAATGAATATATTAATAGAAATAATATTTCTGTGAATATAAGTGTTATTATTTTGTAAGTCGGTTAAATCAATTGATTCGTATTGGATCGATGCGTATTAAGATGTGTGAATTGACAACGAGAATTGTGAAATGCCTTGTGTGGCATATTGTGAAACGAGGAAATCCACTAAGCAAATTAAAACAAGAATTAAGAAGATTAATCGTGTTGATCAGGTGATTTCATATAAGTAATCAATACTCTCGTAGACTTGTAGTAAAACTTTTGTGGACATCAATTCATGTCGTATAAAATGAATTTAGCGGTGAAAATTGACACGAATTTGAAGCTAAACCGGTCTTGAAATCGTTGTCGAGAACTATGTGGCAATTCTAAGGCCGTCTCAAAGAAGATAAATCAAGCCAATGCTTGCCTTGATGAGTTAGCTGGAGAAAACTAATTTTTCCACTTTGGAAATAAAATGGAACAATTATGTGATATGTGTGACATTGATAAACCATGAAATAAACTATGTTATGTTTGGCGAATGAATTATTAAGTAAACCATTAATTAATATTAATTAATTGCGGTAGAATATTAATTTCTTAGTAATTAATCTATAATATGAGACTATTACTACTTGTAAATTATCTATATATATAATCATAATTATATAGATAACTAATGGTTATAAAAATCCATAATTTCTTAAATAAGAAGTGGATTAAATTATATTAAGTGGTAATTAATCAAGGAAGGAATAAATTATTTATTTAACATAAATAAATAAGTTATTAATATAATAAGGTTATAATATGGTTATATGAGTGGTAGAGATAATTATGGAACTACCCGGACAATAATACCTGCTTGCATTATTTTATTGCGTGAATTTAATGTACGTGGACTATATGATGTGAGTATGTAAATAGCTCTAATTTCTCCTAATATGGTAACACTTGGAAATTAAAACCATTTTTGGATAACAAATTAACTAAATGGGATGGAGCTAAGTGTTGCTGAGATTTTCATTTTGTCCCAAAATGAGTGGCACAAGTACATGAATAGTAAGCTCAAAGCTAGAATACGTATTCTTCCAAAAGGCTAGCTCTAGGAGGATGATGACTGAGTTTTGGGTGGTTGGCCAACCCTTGAGTAACCATTGTTTCATTTCATTGCACCATGGATTCCAACCTTATGTAAAACCAATGCCTAGTCCAAAACTCTTCTATAAATAGCAGACATGTTTATCAGTTGGTATTGCTTAAAAGTTGTATGATATTTGCTAGGTAAGAGTTGAAAGCATACAAGTAATCTAAGAGCGTAAGAGTTCAATTGGAGCAAGTTCCTTTCATAATTCAGAGGTATAATCCCATTCCTTGTTGCCATTTTCAGTTCTGTTAAACAGAGTTCGTAAGTATGGAAATTCAAATTCTTGAATTCATGGAATTTGATGATAATGAGGTTGGGTATGGATTATATAGTTGTTATACGACCATATAAATATGTTTCAACTGTAATAATAATGTTTAGAATCAATTTCATGAGTAATTTCTATGTTTAGGCTAAACAGTTGCCAAAGTTTACTGTTCCTAGCTCGAACCAGTGCGATGCAAATTGCCACGGATTAACATTCTTGGTAGCAAAGACAATTTGCCTTGCTTTCTGAGATCGATTAGAGCTTCATTTTTAAAATCTACCAAGAGTTAATCAATCATTGTGACATATACTAGTATGCAAGCATGTGTAAGGGGTATATATAGATATATGAACCTAACGTGAGCATGTTTAGACTAGATTGGCATGATTAACGAAAGTGTGGAGTTTAAAATAAATTTAGGAACTTAGAAATGAACTTAATATGTATGTATGCCATGTATGTATACTGACTTTGTAAGCATGTTAGTATGACTTAGAAATGCATGAATAAACCTGTAGATTGTGTTTATGTGATTAGTAAGCAAGCATGAACATGTTGAACTAATTAGTAGACTTTACAAAGGAAAATATGACTTTTGAAGCGAATGTTAATGCACTAATTTGAAAGATAGAATTTGACCTTTATAAACATGTTGGTGGTACTCTTAGACTCACTCATGTAGTATAACCATAGATATTCCATGCTTGTGTATCACATTTTCAAGAAAAGCATAAACGAAGCATATTTCCAACCAAAGCGGTGTTAATTTCACATATGTGTATGAATACTCACAAGCATGCCTAATATGAGTTTTATAACTATCTAGTATGTTTAAAGAGCAAGCATGATAGACTTGGTGGTTGTATGACATGTTAAGCTTTAAAACTCCATAGAAAGTCATAATTAAAGAACTTGTAAAGATGAGCACAAGAATGGTGATGTGGTATGTGAAAGCTTCTAGCATGCATGTTTGTTAAACTATAAGTATAGTGGTATGTTAGAGTGGAATTTGAATTTAGGAAATGATAGCTCAACCATGGTGCGGCAGGAGGACGGTAGTGATTCTGGCAGATCCTAAGCTTAAATATAAAAGGCTTGCCCACGTCAAATGATCTTAAATGGCTTCTGTTTTTGAACTGATGTTTGAAGCATGCCTATATGATTTCTTTAAATTATCTTACATGACCAATATGATATGTAATGTGTTAAGAAGCATGCTATGTGATAGAGACAAATGTTGATCATAACTTCCAAATGTTAAGTCCAAAGAATGTCTTCAAGAAATAAAGCAATCAAGACGTCGTTGTATATGTGATGACTTATAAACTGATTTTGTACCATATGTGCATACTTGAATCATGTCAAACTTGATTAAAGATTGTGTTAGCTAATGAACATCTTGAACATATAACACGCTATAAATAGGATTCAAAAGTGTTGATTTCTTAAAGTGGATAGACTACGCTTAAGGCAAGTTTCCTTGAACTTCACTTTTTGGTTGTGCAAGTTCCTAAATTCGTACTCCTTTACATTGTGCAAGTATCCTAAACCCTTGCATTACTTTATTCAACAAATATTGTAAACTTATATCTTTGAATGAAAGTTATCCTATTTATTCGTTTAATCGAGCTAGTATGCTTAAACTCTTGTGTAAACTATTATTCATGATGAACTTGGTATAGTTCTTGAATATTGTGAAAGAGTCGATGTCATTTGATTCAGCTAGACTATATGCATGTTTATAAAACTGTCCAAACCAATTGATTGGTGCAGAAATCTTAAAAACTAAGTTGAACAACCCTTATGGTAAGGGAAGTGTATGTTGTTGGAAACCCCAACACATGAATAAATATTATTGTGGTGTTATGCATAACTTAGAGTATTGTAGACTAATCATCTATAGTACTTGATTTTGTTGGGTTATCAGTTTAATATTGGTAACTCTAGTGGATGTTCAATAGTCCTTAGTGACTACTCACTATAAATTGTTTATCTAGTTGGATACATTGATAGTCGTTGAATTCATATATATATATATATATATATATATATATATATATATATATATATATATATATATATATATATACATTGATTTATATTGAATTATCATTCTTATTCTAGGAATTGTTGATATTCACTATTCATGATATTATTCTGAAACTCTGAACTATCTTAGAGATAATACTTCGATAATTCAAACTTGTGACATTATATTCTTCACCCTTGTTGTATATTACTTGCTGGGCAATTTGTGATCATCCTTGCTTATTTAAAACCTTTCAGTTAAGGAGGAACATGGAGGTGTCTCTGGAATAGACAAGGGCAAGGACAAGGCTACCGACTAGTTTGTTCCTTTTATGTTTAAGACTAATATGTTGTATTAAGACTATTTTTAGACTATGTTTAAGCTTAAGTAGAATTATGTAATAAGTCTTTATTCGATATTATTATGTAATCTATTAAGTACTGTAGGTTGTGAGACTTGGGGGAATAATTATAATAAATCATTGTATATTATTCTAAATTTAGATTTTCCGTTGTGACTGTGTTATTTTAGTTATTATGGTTTTACCATGAGAACGTGATGAACCAAATTCGAGTGACCAAGTGGAGGTCCAAATTTGGGGTCGTCATAGGTTGGTATCAAAGCCGTAGTTATAAACATTAGGAGCGAGCGTTCTTAGATTATAACTTGGGAGAACTTAGAAGTTAGGAAGGAGATAAAACTCATGTAGAGTTTTCCTTGAGAGACTTAGTGTGTTATGAAATGTAATTTCATTCTATACAATGAACTTATGTTTGTTTAACATTCTAATGGAGTTGTTGTTTGTGTTATCTTATGTTGGTGATTGTAGGATGACTGATATGGGAGGACCTAGCCGAGTCGCGTGATATCCATGTAGTATTTGAGACACCCTTGATAGAGGAGACTATTTCAGTAGTGGCCCCTATTGATGATGATGATGAGGAAGGGGTGGAGTCTGATCCGGAGGAGGAGCCTGAGCCTATGGAGGACTCCGACGAGGCTACTTTTGAGGATCGGATGTTAGGAGAGTATGAGGATCAGATTTTAGAGTTAGGGTGTAGAGTGGAGGAGCTAGAGGCTGAGGCTGAGGCTAAGGAGAGGGAGTCTGCATTCCAGAAGGTAAGGGACGAGGACCATCAGAGGAAATTGGCGATGCAGGAAATGGAGGTTGAAATTGCTCACCGTAAGGAGGTAGGGATCCAGATGGGAGCTTTGTTTCACCGAGCAGTGGCGAGGAACGTTGAGGTGGCAGGAAAGCTAGAGGAATTAGAGCAGAAGGTTTTGAGTGAGATGACGGAGAAGGAGGCTCTTCGAACTTAGTTAGAGATGGAGGTGATGGATATGATTCACTTCGAGGAGAAATGGGAGGAAGCCAATGATAGGGTAGATGACCTAGAAGACGAAGTGCGATGTAAAAGAAGGAAGATGAACAAGATGAGCTATTCTCTATGCACGGCCATGGAGAGGTTGATCGATGAGGTAAATCACTACCCAGCTGATCAAGGACAGACCTGGCATACCATAAGCCGAGACATAGTGGTGCACATCACACAGAAGGAATATCAGAGCGCCGTAGAGCGTGGGATGTTTGATTGAGTCTAGAGGGAAAAGCTCAGTAGTGTAGTATTTTGTTATTAATATGTTGTTGTAATCTCAGTCTTTTGCGTAAGATGTGAGATAGTGGTAAACCCCCAAAACTTTTGAAAAATGTTAGAGGGGTAGTAAGTTAGTATGTCCCCGTCTTTTGTGATAATAGGGGATATGTGATATCATTTATAGCAGTATGCTAGAAAAGAACATGTAATGTAACCATTTGGCATATGAATATAAATGATCTTATTTCAGAAACGTGTTATAAACTTGTAGCTCTTTTCTATTAAGAAATGTCTAAATATGATAATTAGATAATAAAATGAAAAATTTTGTGATGCAGAAAATGCCGCCCAGACGTAGAATAACTGTCCCAAAAGAGTCAGTTAATGATGAGAGAAGTCCAGTAAATCCGATATAGAGACTGGTAGATTTATTGGGAGAAGCTCGAGGGAAGAAAGCGAACTCTGCATCGTCTGCTTGCTTCCAATTTGTCCCGAGAATAACCTTCAAAGATTTTAAAAGTGTAGGACCCCCGGAGTTCGTAGGAACTACTGACCCGATAGTTGCGCAAACATGGATCAAGGAGATCGAGATGGCCTTCACTATAGCTTGCGTGGGTGAAGACTAGAAGACAGTATTTGCCACATACATGATGAGGGGAGAAGCGAACTATTGGTGGGAAACTAATCAGCAGAGAGCGGGGGAAGGAACGATAACATGGGAGAGGTTTACTACGTTGTTCTTCGAGAATTATTTCCCGAAGTGTATGAAGAGTAGGATGGAAGTGAAGTTCCTAGAGTTAAAATAAGGTGATATGATGGTGGCGCAATACGCAGTTAAGTTTAATGAACTAGTGCGATTTGCGGAGCACCAAGTTGTGGATGAGGAAAGAAAGGTGAGACGCTTCGAGCAAGGGTTGAAGCCATGGTTGTATAATAAGGTATCAGTCTTCCAAATTAATTCCTTTACAACATTGTTGGAGAAGGCAATCATTGCAGAAGCTGGCAGTAAGGCCTTAAGTCTATATCATAAGGAGAAGATGAACAAAAACGCTGGTAGTGAGCATCGTGGAGGAAGCAGCAGCGGAGGAAGTAACTCCGGGAAAGAGGAAATGGGAAAACAATAACAACAGAAGCAATAATCAAGGTGGGAGTCACCAGGGAAACTTCAAGAGAAGGATTGAAGCTTGTAACAAATGTGGAAGAAGTCATCAGGGAGAGTGTTGGAAGAGAAAGAACACCTGCTATAATTGCAGCCAGGAGGGGCACATATCGCCAAATTGCCCAAAGCCAAAGAGGATCAGAGGATGTTTTGCTTGGGGATCAACAGAGCACCAGATAAAGGATTGCCCGAAGAAAGGATTGGTGGAGCTGGCGGAAGCCAGGGAGGAAGAAGTAAGTTAATGATTGGTGGACCTGCGCAACCCAACCGATCGACCGCTTGAACCTTTAACATGACCGTCCAGGATGCAGTAGCTGCGAAGGACGTGGTGTCAGGTATAATCCCAATCAATAATATAAATGCTTATGTATTATTTAATTCAGGTGCCACCTGTTCGTTTGTATCCAAAGAATTTTCTAGTAAACTTAGTACACCCCGAGAACATTTAGAAGATTCTTTGAACATTGAAGTCGCGAATAAGGAAATAATCCCTATAGAATACGTCTATCGAAATTGTCGCACAAACATTAGAGAACATGAACTGAGCGTAGACTTGATTCCTATTAGACTAGGAGAATTCGACGTAGTACTGGGGATGGATTGGTTATATAATCATGCAGCAGTAATTGATTGTCAGAACAAATGTGTGAACCTTCAGACTCCGAGTAAGTCTAAGGTAGTGTTTTATGGTAGCTCATCGCTTAAGCAATCGTGTTGCGTTACGATGATGCAGGCCAAGAAATTGTTAAAGAAAGGATGTGTAGGTTACTTAGCTTACATTGTGGATACTCAAAAAAAGGGAGTAGAGATTAAAGATATACCCGTAGTGAGTAAATTTCAGGATGTGTTTCTGGATGATCTGCCTGGCCTTCTGCCAGATAGAGAAATCGAATTCGTAATAGACTTAGCACTGGGAATGACACCAATTTCGAAAGCTCCATACCGTATGGCGCCAGTAGAAATGAAGGAATTGATGATACAACTTCAAGAGTTACTAGGTAAGGGGTACATTCAACTGAGCGTGTCTCCTTGGGGAGCACCAGTATTATTCGTTAAGAAAAAGGACGGATCGATGAGGCTCTGTATCGATTATCGAGAATTGAACAGAGTAACGATCAAGAATAGATATCCACTGCCGAGGATAGACGACTTATTTGATCAACTAAAGGGAGCAAAGTGTTTCTCGAAGATCGACCCACAGACGGGATATCACCAACTGAAAGTGCGGGATGAGTACATACCCAAGACTGTGTTTCGAACCCGTTATGGACATTACGAGTTTTTGGTAATGTCATATGGTTTAACTAATGCTCCAGCACCATTCATGGACTCGATGAATCGAGTTTTCAAGCCATATTTGGATAAATTTATGGTGGTTTTCATCGACGATATTTTGATCTACTCAAAGACGGAGGAAGAACACGTCGAACATCTGAGGATTGTTTTGGAGGCACTACGAAAGGAGAAGATGTATGCGAAATTTTCTAAGTGCGAATTTTGGTTAAAAAGGTTCAATTCTTAGGCCACGTGGTGGATGAGAATGGAATCTCAGCAGACCCCGAGAAGGTCGAAGCAGTAAGCAATTGGGAACAACAGAAAACTCAGATGGAGGTGAGAAGTTTCTTAGGGTTAGCTGGGTACTATCGAAGATTCATCCAAGATTTTTCTAAGATAGAAACCCAGTTGACTATGGAATGACAAATGCAAAGAAAGTTTTTATGGAAGACGGTGAAATTTTTATGGAATGACAAATGCAAAGAAAGTTTCCAAGAGTTAAGGAAGAAATTAAGCGAGGCGCCTGTATTATCATTACCAGATAATACGGGAGGATTTGTGATGTATAGTGATGCCTCGCATAGAGGACTGGGTTGTGTGATGATGAAGCATGGCAAAGTCATTGCGTATGTGTCACGACAATTGAAGGATTATGAAAAACGATACCTTACTCATGACTTAGAATTAGCGGCAGTAGTGTTTGTGTTAAAGATATGAAGACATTATTTGTACAGAGAAAAATGTGAGATATACACGGACCACAAAAGTCTGAAATATATCTTCACACAGAAGGAGTTGAATATGCGTCAGAGAAGGTGGTTAGAATTAATTAAAGATTATGACTGTGAGATTCTTTATCACTTGGGGAAGGCAAACGTAGTTGCCAACGCTCTGAGCAGGAAAGGAAGGGAGAAATTGTTTCAACTGACAACTCAAGAGGAGTTAATAAGAGATATGGAGATGTTGGAAATAGAGGTGAAGGGACCCGAGAGGTCTGAAGAGAAGTTATTTATAATAGAAGCTTGTCCGACATTGTTAGATAGAGTAAAAGAAGCACATGAGAAAGATGGAGAATGTGAGAAAATTAGGAAGAGGATCACAGAAAATGAGGGAGAGAAATTTTGAATGAATAAAAATGATATCTTAAGATTCGAAGGTAGAGTGTGGGTACCGGCAGTAGCCGAGTTAAGAGAGGAGATTTTGTACGAAGCATATAATACGACGTATTCCATTCATCCGGGAGGCACGAAGATGTACCGGGACTTGAAGCAACATTTTTGGTGGCCAAATCTGAAACGAGAAATTATGGAGTACGTTAGTAAATGTCTTATGTGTCAACGAGTCAAAGTAGAGCATCAGCGGCCGAGTGGTTTATTACAACCGTTGGAAATACCAGAGTGGAAATGGGAGCATATTACGATGGATTTCGTGGTAGGACTTCCGATTACGCAGAAAGGGTTGGATGCCATTTGGGTTATCATGAATCGACATACAAAGATGACACATTTTTTACCTATCAAGATCCGCTACAGTTTAAATCAATTAGCGAGTCTGTACGTAAAGAAAAAATTTTCACGACATGGAGTGCCGGTATCGATTGTTTCTAACCGAGACCCGCATTTCACGTCAAAATTCTAGAAAAGCTTGCAAGAGAGGATGGGAACATAGTTGAGGTTGAGTACCGCATATCACCCTCAAACAGACGGACAAAGTGAGTGAACAATACAAACGCTGGAGGACATGCTTAGAATTACGTGATAGACTTCAAGGGAAATTGGGACCACCACCTACCCTTAGTCGAATTTGCGTATAATACTAGTTACCATGCGAGTATCGGCATGCCACCGTATGAAGCTCTTTATGGAAGGAAGTGCAAAATGCCATTATGTTGGGATGAAGTCGGAGAACGACGAATACTTGGACCAGAGTTAGTACAACAAACCGCAGACGTTGTGACGCCCCCAAAATTAGGTATACATCACCCATCTTGGGTAGTCAGATACATGGTACAGAATTTAAATACAACTTACTAATATAAGCGTAGTGTGCAATACGACATAAAGCGTGAGTTTGAATACAAATATTATCTACTAGATATTATACAAACTCAAAAGGAGTCCTCATTACAATTATTATCACACTATTTCACGCAGAATAGTGAGGACTACTAATGCTATCCTACGGACCATTACTCTCAGTTCCCGAGGCTCGTCGGCTATATTCTCATTTTCAAGAGAACGGTGAAAGAAAGGGTGAGCTCAACTAGCCCAAGAAGAAATATTATGACTAAGATAATGCGAGAATAAATTATCATTAGCCTTCAACAGTGTTAAAGCGATAAAATATAATAAACATCAAGTTTAAGCTGCGGTGAACAAGCGATCTATTAAAAGAGTCAAGTAGAAAATAAAATCTACTATCTTTTATGATTTAAAAGGTTTTTCATCATTTGTTATAATTTGAGACTCAAACTTTAATAAATATTCCACATCATCGAATCACCCCACTTTACGGCCGAGGATATTCTTTAGTATCACGACTACAATTATTCATGCACACTACGGGCCGAGAATATTTGTGTATTCATTAATGGTCGTGATCATGCCAACAAGCGTCCATCGATGCACTACTGACCAATTGAGGATTTTTACCACATCATTTGTAACATTACGATTCGTGATTACATAGAATAATCTCTCGGTCATAATCATACCAAGTCCATCTATGCACTACTGGCCACGAGATGACTTTAAAAAAATATAAACATGAGGATGATGACAATTATATAAGAATTCAATAAAACAAGTTCAAGAATTATTTTATCCAGGAATTATTAACGCCCAAATTGTCGATATGATCTTGTTTTGTAGAGTAAAATTCAAGAATGATCGGAAGAATATTTCCATGAAAAGATCTTTGGATGAAACGCAAATATCAAGGATATTCCACTAATTTCATGGAGTATAGAAGTCGATGTTTTAACCAATTGGGTATAATAAAGAATAGAATAACAAAAGAAATCACCATGCATACGATAGGCCATACAGGTGAGTTATTCCAACAGAATAATAAATAACGGAACCCGGTCCGGCGTAAAAGCGCGCATGAGCACGGGATGTTCAACGAGAATAATAAAGAATGAAACCAGTCGGCGTAAAACACACAGATGAGGATGTTCCAACAGAATAATAATAAAGAAGCGGAAACGGTAGGTGTAAAACACACAAACAGGATGTTCCAAGCAGAATAATAATAAAGAGCGGAACCAGTCCGGTGTAAAACACTGCAGACAAGATGTTCCAAGCAGAATAATAATAAAGATGGAACCGGTCCGGTGTAAAACACATGACGAGGATGTTCCAAGCAGAATAATAGAAGAATGTCACCAAGTATAGGGTAAACCACGTATACTGAGTTATTCCAATGAGAATAATAAGCGATGGAATAACAACAGATTCTCTCAAGAATAAGAAAGAATAACACCCTTACATTTGGTAGGAGATTGAAATCTGCTGGCGGTGTAGTAACAAAATACTCTTCTTCTTTCTCTCTTATTCTCTATACTTTTCTCTCTATAGCTTGAATGAATTAAGTGAAAAAAATAATGAAGCCCCAGCCTCTATTTATAGAAGATTTCTTGCTTAGCTTTTCTTAGTGTGAAAAGGCAAGTGGCTTGACGACTAATGATGTGAAAAGAAAAGTGGTTTGACGCCTGTAAAATTCAAGAATGATCAGAAGAATATTTCCATAAAAAGATACTGTTTTGTAGAGTAAAATTCAAGAATGATCAGAAGAATATTTCCATGAAATGATACTGTTTTGTAGAGTAAAATTCAAGAATGATCAGAAGAATATTTCCATGAAAAGATACTGGATGAAACGAAAATATCAAGGATATTCTACTAATTTCATGGAGTATAAAAGTCAAAGTTTTAACCAATTGGGTATAATAAAGAATGGAATAACAAAAGAAATCACCATGCATGCAGTACTTGCAGCATAGGCGAGTTATTCCAACGAGAATAATAATAACGGAACGAGTCGGGTGAAATTCACAATCGGCTGAGGATGTTCCAATGAGAATAATAAAGATGGAACCGGATCCGGTGTAAAACACACGATAGGATATTCCAACAGAATAATAAAGACGGAACCAGGTCAAATTGTAAAACATCTGAGCAGGATGTTCCAACAGAATAATAAAGAGCGGAACCGGTCCGGTGTAAAACACATGTAAACAGGATGTTCCAACAAAATAATAATAAAGAGCGGAACCGAAGTGGGTGTAAAACACACGCATGAGGATGTTCCAATGAGAATAATAGAAGAATGTCATCAAGTATACGGTAAACCACGTATACGAGTTATTCCAATAGAATAATAAGCGATGGAATAACAACAGTTCTCTTCATGAATAAGAAAGAATAACACCCCTTACTTTTGGTAGGAGATTGAATCTTGCGATAGTGTAGTAACAAAATACTCTTCTTCTTTTCTCTTATTCTCTCTATACTTTCTCTCTAAAGCTTGAATGAATTCGTGAAAATAATGAAGCACTAGGCCTCTATTTATAGAAGATTTCTAGCTTAGCACTTACCATGTGAAAAGGCAAGTGGCTCGACGATTTGGTGATGTGAAAAGAAAAGTGGTTCGGCGCTTTTGTAATGTGAAACGACAAGTGGTTCGGCCTTTGTAATGTGAAGCGACAAGTGGTTTATCGCTTTGTAATGTGAAGCGGCAAGTGGTTTGACGTCGGTAAAGGTAATTACTATTGGCGAAGGTAATTACTATTCACAAGGGTAATTACTATTGACAAAGGTAATTACTATCGATTGAAGGTAAATACTATTGATGAAGGTAAATACTATTGTGAAGGTAATTACTATTCACAAAGGTAATTACTATCGATTGAAGAGACTCTTAGATGATGACATATGGGCCCCCATAAAATAATCAAACTTACCACAAACGTCTCATAATGAGACTTTATATACATTAAGGATTGAATAAATATTACCACAAATCATTTTATTTTTAATCAACACATTTTTAATCTTTCAACAATTATTAATCATTTATAACTTGTCGTCTCAATTAATAATATAACATATTATCTGAGATGATCCGTGACAATAATTGAATCAATAATATAAGAGATATGATGCGCAATTATCTTTAGCAATAATCGAAAGCATATTTGAGTGACTTCTCACGTAAGCATCAATAATCAATCTGCGTGCTACTTATGCAACCACGCAGACATCGTACTTTTACCACCGGGTAGTTCAGCAGGTTTTAACGGTAACACCTCCGCCATTATTTTTATAAAATATTTTTTGTCGTTTTCTCAATCAAATAATAATTACATTGTGGGGTCCACCAATGATTGAGTAGTTATTTGAATATTCCCTAACAAAAGAATATTCCCAGAACCAAACGAATATTTTATAACAACTTGCATACTTTGCAAAATTTATAAATATTACCCACAACTATAACATTATATCAAATTTATTCCATAATATTCAAAAATAATATTTATAGAAAATTCATCTTTATTTATAATAGCCGGGTCTTCTGGGACGTGGTTGCGATAATAAGAGCCGGACTAGTAAATTTTCAAGATTTCCATAAAAAGTAAGCAGATTTGCATCGGCAAGACCGAGATTTTGAAGTCAGTTGTTTTATATTATTGAAGGTATCTCCATGGAAGGGAAAGATCCATTTCGGCAAGAAAGGAAAACTAAGTCCAAGATTCATAAGACCGTTCGAGATACTAAAGCGAGTGGGCTAAGTAGCGTACAAAGTTGTACTACCACCTGAGTTGGAGCACATCCATAACGTGTTTCAAATATCCGTGTTGCATCCGTACAAGGATGACTACAAACACGTGATTTCTTATGAACCCATTTAAGTGGAGAAGAACTTAGCGTACGAAGAAGTTCCTGTCCAAATTCTAGATAGGAAAGAGCAAACCTTGAGAAACAAAGGTATTTCTTCTGTAAAAGTACTTTAGCGTAACCACGATGTCGAGGAGGCTACGTGGGAGTTAGAAGATAAGATGATGAGGGATTATCCCCATCTATTTGTGTAACCTCAGTAGCAATTAGGGATGAAATTTTTATAGGGGGAGGATGTAATGCGAGAATTTCCACGTATTATTAAATGAATATATTAATGGAAATAATATTTCTGTGAATATAAGTGTTATTATTTTGTGAGTCAGTTAAATTAATTGATTTGTATTGGATCGATGCATATTAAGATGCGTGAATTGACAATGAGAATTGTGAAATGCCTTGTGTGACATATTGTGAAACGAGGAAATCCACTAAGCAAATTAAAACGAGAATTAAGAAGATTAATCGTGTTGATCAGGTGATTTCATATAAGTAATCAATACGCTCGTAGACTTGTAGTAACACTTTTGTGGACATATTTTCATGTCGTATAAAACGAATTTAGCGATGAAAATTGACACGGGCTGAAGCTAAACCAGTCTTGGCACTATCGAGTGGTACATCAGTGCTGCCGTCCCAAGAAGACAAAGCTAGTGCGATTGCGCGATAGTCGATTGAGAAAACTAATTTTTCCACTTTAGAAATTAAATGGAACAATTATGTGATATGTGTGACATTGATAAACCATGAAATAAAATACGTTATGTTTGACGAAGGAATTATTAAGTAAACCATTAATTAATATTAATTAATTGCGGTAGAATATTGATTTCTTAGTAATTAATCTATAGTATGAGACTATTATTACTTGTAAATTATCTATATATATAATCAGAATTATATAGATAACTAATGGTTATAAAAATCCATAATTCACTGCAAAAAATGGGGCTTTAGCAACAATCGATTTTCATTGCTAAAGGTGCCAAATTTCGTTGCAAAAGGATTTTGACAACGACTTTAATGTCGTTGCGTCTTCTTTCGTCACAAGAATGAGCGTTGCTAATTGTTCATAACGAACGTTTTTTCGTTGCCAAAAGTAATACATTTTGCAACGAAATTTGGCTTTCGTACAGAGACATCGATCCTTTAGCAACAAAATGTATTGTTACAGAATAATTAAAGTTTTGTTGCTAAAAACCCCATTTCGTTGCAAAAGCCTGCTAATTGGCAACGGAATGAACTCTTTTTTTTTGCAATGACCATGCATTTTCGTTGCAATTGACACCATTTTGCAACGACATTTTTCGTTGCAGTAAATTATGAAAATTGTTACCTAAGCTTGCTTTCGTTGCGGAATGTAAACTTTTTAGCAACGATTTTCATTGCAGATTATATTATTTGGCAACGACATTATGCTGAATCAGCAACAAAAATGTTTGTTACTAGTTATTTTTCAATAGCAATGAAAGTCATCAATTAGCAACGACATTATATGTTGCCGTTTCTTTATATGTACAACGAAAGTTGATATGATTTGCAACGATAAAAAATATTGCCTTTTATTTTAGTATTAACAACAATATCCTCTCTGTTGTTATTAGGTTAATTTTTCGTTGCGAAATATTATATTTTTAATGCCATTAGCAATGAAAATTTATTGCTAAATGTATAAAAAATTGTTGCTATATTAAAACTTGTTCAATTCTTTGGTAACGAATTATATTGTTGTCAAATCAAAACTTAACATTCTTTTTGTGTACTTGACTGGCTCGATGTCCCCATAGCAAATAATGGCAAAAATATAAAAAACTAAAATAATATTAACTTAATAAAATCATCCACTACATAATCATTCATTATCTTTACAATTAACCATCTAAAGCTACCACAGTTCTTCAATCAAAATATATATCTACATATATAAAGAGAGTACACTTCATAATTTTGTCCCTTGTCTTTCGTAAACATAGCACGAAAATTTGATACCGAGTACATTTCCATATCAAACATCCTAAACATAAGTCTTGGATTTAGGCGGAACCATCAAGCGCCTTACTGATACCTTATCGCCGCCTAATATTTGGGTATAATGACCACTCGTGTCGGGGCTCCCTCAAACCTCATGGCATAGTTTCCCAAAAAATTTGTACTTGCTTCTCCCAACTTTGTATATTGCTCATCACTTTCAGGACAGGACATTGACACCATCATCCCTGCAGAAACTTGTGTTAAAATAATGTATGCTACCTTTTTTTTAAAATCATCAAAATGTTGGGCACATTGAGACTAGGAGAAAAGATTGTGTCCATATCATTTTCTCCCAAAATCTGTAATTTTACTAAGTTTGTTTATTTTCTAGAAAACTAAGCTTAAATGTGCATTGATTGATTCACCTTACTTGTCTAGTGTCATACCAAACACCAGAAAATGCAGAAAAGTTTTCTGGAAACAAATGGATGATCTAATATAGAATCACATACTAATTATGCTAGTTTTAATTATTTTTATGCTCATTCCATCTGTATATATGTATAAAGATTGAACATATAGTAATGGAAATTAAAATGCACAAGTAAGATCTCACCATTTAGGGGATAATCAAAGAGAGATATCTTTCCATCTTTGCATTGGTCACAAAAGACTGTGCCACTAACCATAGCAGACGTTAATTTCACTGTAGCTTTTATTAGATAAATATTTATCTTTGATTTAAGACACTTTTATTGGTTAGCAATATATGGACCAAGAAAACATACCTTTTCAGATTCAAGAATCTGTGAGTCTTGCCTAGCCCTTTTGGGGTTATTGATTAGTTCCACATACATGTTCATGCTTCTAACGACTAGCTTTCTACACCACCTTGTTGTCTTGATCTGACCTTTTGTTACCTTCTTGAATGCAAGTCATGATTAATAATTCTAGTTAGTTCCACCTCAACTATAAACTGCACTAAGAATTCTAGTTAAAAAAAGCGCATTTTATAAAAAAGTAATAAAAAAATGGGAGACATTTTTTTTATTTTAAAAAGCGTATTTTAAAAAGCGCATTTTTAAAAATTTATAAAAAGCGCATTTCAAAAAAATTATTTCAAAAAGCTGAATTTTAATATTTTAAAAGCGTATTTTTAAAAAAAACTGCATTTTTATTATTAAAAAAACTACATTTTTTTTATTTTTATTAAAAAAAACTACATTTTTTTTATTTTTTATTTTTATTTATATTATACTTTTAAATATTTTTTTTCCCATTTTTTCATAAAAATTTTGCTCCAAATCCACATCTTCATTGCCACGTCACATACTAACTGCCACACAGAGTTTTTTTTAGACAAGTCAACCTTGACTTAACGATTTTTTTAACGTTGTGTTAGTAAACTAAAGTTCAGTGAGTTGACTGTAAGAAAAAAAAGTTCAGTGACCAATTTGTAAGTAAACCTATAGTAGAGTGACCTAGAAAGCATTTAACCCCTCCACCAAATGAGGTGCAAACCTGGATAACTTCGCGAACTTCGTCTCGTACTGGGACACCGTCATGTCGTTCTGTTCTAGTCTAATAAAATCTACCTCCTTCATATGACGAATACTTTCAAAAAAGTACTTGTCATTGAACAATTTCTGAAACATTTCCCAAGACATCTTTGAGTGCGAGTTTGGATGGAGACGCTTCCATGATTTCCACCAAGAATCGCCTCATTACGGAACATAAAGGTGGCGAATGGAACCTTCTGTTCCTCCGTGCATCCCAAGACATCGAATATCATGGTAATTTGTTTGACCCACGTCTCCGCCTTAATCAGATCAGGCTTTCCCCAGAATTCTGGTGGTCCCACCTCTTTGAACTGCTTGGTTGTGATCACAAACCGCGCGTTACTATCATTTTCACCTATATTTTGTACACGAGTCTCCCTCGTCTGATTTTGCATGAACTGCAAAAAGCTTCTAAACATCTCGTTGTTCATCGATACGATCGGTGGTGTTGTTTACATATTGGGAGGATCATTGTTATACACTGTTGTAACGCTCTCCTCATTGGTGAGTACAGGCGTCTCCACGGTCTCATTTACTCCACTGTTAACATTCTCGGTTACCATTCTTAAATACTTCCATAAAACAAGGGTTAATTAAACAAATTAACATACCACATAATATCCTTATACTCTGACCAACCAACAATAAGCTTAGGTAGGACATACTAGGGAAGGATTTACTCGTCTCCCCCCTACTAGTTCTATTCCCCGATCTTCGCCAGAGATCATATCCCTAAGCTCTGATACCAACTGTGACACCCCCAAAATAGGTCCAATCCACCCAACCTATTCCGAGTCGCCAAATACATGGTACAGAAATAACTACAACTTCATTAATGCAATTGTCACGCAAAATACGACAACACGTATGTTGTGAGTTTAAATACAAATATTGTCTTCTAGACAATATCAACACTCAAATGAGTCCTCATTAAAATTATTGATACACTATTTTATAGAATAGTGAGCACTACTATAACCACTGCCTTGGAACATCACTCCACACCGTAACTACTCCCCGCTATATTCTCGCTTCCTGAGAAGAAAAATGGAACAAAAAGGAAAAGGGTGAACTCAACTAGCCCAGTAAAGAATATTATGACTAAGATATTGTACAACAAATTATCCTTAGTCTTCAACAGAAAAAAAATCGATAAAATACAATAGATAACAAGTTTTAGATCAACAACTGCAGGGGAAACAATAATTCATTAGAAGAGTTAAGTAGAGAATGTAATCTACTATCATCTATGAATTTAAAAGTCCATCATCGATATTTTATCCCTGTAACATCAATCAATATACATCTTGAATCAAATAGTCATCTTTGCATTCTGGTGCCAAAGATATTAATCGATCGGTCATGTTCATCTCAACACACTGCTCATCATCTTTGACCTTTCTGGGCCAAAGATATTCATCGAAAACCATGTATCTTTGCACTTTATAGGCCAAAGATATTCGAAGAATATCGGCATTTAGGGTGAGGATGATGAAAATATATTTAAAAGAAAGCGAATCGATTGAGACAAAAGAACAAATATTAAGGATTAAGTATTTTAGACAATCCAAGTTCAAAAATACTCCATAATAAACTATTGTGGAGCAGAATTCAAAAATAAAGATCAAAACATAGATCCAATCAAAGATAGGAACCATAACAGACAATCTTGGACACATAAAAGAAAATTTAATTTTTCTATGAAGTGTCGTATTCGTGAATAGTGATGTATATGTGAATAGTAACTCCGACAATAAAAGGTAGAAATTCCACAAGAAAAATCATCGTTCTTCATAAATAGTACTCGTAAATAGTAACTCATGAATAGTAACTTATGAATAGTAACTCGTGAATAGTAACTCATGAATAGTAACTCATGAATAGTAACCCCGACATGAAAAGATAAGAATTTCACAAGAAAAATCTTACCAATATTTTGGCATAATGATATTGAAAGAAATAATATCATTTTAAAAAAAATATAACATCCCTTACCTCAAAAGAATAGTACTTCTGGTTGGAATATCAGATATAACGCTGAAGGAAACTTGCACCGTATAGCAACACTCAATACATCTAAATACTCACAAAAATACGCTCGATAATATAGAGAGAGAAAACTTCAGTTTCTGGTGTGATTTTCAATTCTAACCTAAGCACGCTATTTATAAAAAATGCTTAGAACATCAAAGCAGAAAATTTAATAAAATAGTATATTTATAATCAAATTTTCCTTAGCCCACCACATCAAAAACACATTTACCACACAAAAAAATAAAAAACATGTTTAAAACAATTTTTGTAACAAAATCAATTCAGACTCAATATTCCGAAACTTCAATAATTCATAATAAATAGCCCTTTATTAGAAAAATTCAAATCTTATGTCCATTCCATAGGAAATTTAATTCTCTACAACTTTGCAGAATAAAATTTTTCCAAATTCCAAACGAAAAATGACCGAAATCCACATACGGGCGATTTTACATGCTATAATCAAATTGCAGTCAAGAAATGGGGTCAACGAACATGTTTAACATGTTTTAAACAATTTTAGTATCAAAAATACTCCTCCTCCTCATATACTCATATATCCCTCATTCATTGTAAAAATATCATCATTATTATATTATTAAAATATAATAATATATTTAAATGAATTATTTTATCAGAAATGATAAAATGTCAATTTTCGATAATTGTCACTTTAAAAATTTTCTCCATCTATATCCACATAAAATGAATATTTCCTTTATCATATAAATCAATAATTAATTATTCACAAATAATATTATTGAATCACAATCTTGTGACGGTAGTTCCCAGGAAAGAGGGGCTTTCAATAAGGATTTCTCTTTCTTGGTAGCATGATTAGGTGACCAAACCTCTCCTTAGACAGAACTTTCTAGACATTGTCAATAATGTTATCTAATAATATTATTTAAATAATATGAATTATTGATCTGATAATGAAAATATTGTGTAGTGACAATTATTGAAACAACAATAATATAAAATATCAACGTAGCAATTATTGAATTAATAAAATAGAATATTGAACAATAACTACCGTAACAATTATTGAGTAGTGCCTTCTTACGTAAAAATCAATAATTGGGGCAATATCTTTGTGTGCTTCGTGTTTTTAACCATAGGGTATTTCAACAAGATAATACTTGTAACAACTACGTTGTTATTTATAAACAACTTATACTTGTCGTTTTCTTCATCCAATCGCTTTCCGTTATGGGGCCCACACAAGGTTGCGCCAGTTATACGAATATTCTAAACGTGACAAGAATATTGATGACCAAACGAATATTCAAACGATAATGAATATTTTATAATCACTTGCTTATTTGAAATATTTAGCATTTTACCTATAACTAACCACATTAATCAAATCAACTCTTACTATTTCAAAATAATAAATAGAGAAAATTTAATTTCATTTATAATAAGTTGGGGTCTTACAGTACATGTATAGGTTTGACACTTTTTACCCTCTTTTAAAGTATAACATATAAGTGAAAAATATTTTATTGTGATTTTTATGCAATTTATGTATACAAGAAATCTTATCACTCTTTGATGTTGTATGTTAATAAAAATTACTCGCAATTTCATTATGAATTCAATTTAAAGATAAATTTTGTGAATGTGATTTCTGTTCCCATTTTTGCCTCCTATATCAAACCATGATCCAAGTATCATTGATCTAGAGTTTTGTCATTGGTTTCAACCATATTTCACACAAAAGTGAGCAGAATAGTGTGTGTGTGTGTGTGTATATATATATATATATATATATATATATATGTGTGTGTGAATATATAGAGGGAGAGAGAGGGAGAAACAGACAGACAGATGAATCTACTTCATACAGAACTTCTAAATTTGAAGTTTTAAAATTTTTTTCCTTTCCAAAAAATCCATTTATCAAGGTTTGAGAAATGTTCCACACTGATTAAAAGACTAAAAATGAAAAGTTATTTACATAGAACAACTTACATAGAAGAGATGTTTTAAACCTACTGTAGGCCAAACAGAAGAACAAATTGACAAAATATATGTTCCAGCATCAAATACTAACCTTTACCATACATTGTTGTCCTTAGAAGTGGCATTCTGTTTTCCCAGCATATGTTGGCACCAATTTTTCCAATTGAAGTCTCAAAAACTGGAATCATAGATCCGTCCCCAAAGCCCCAGATGATGGGCTCCAATGCTGTAGGCATGAGTTTTCAGTGCTTTCCAAGGTAATGACCTTGTGAATCAAAAAAAGGACAGTACAATAGAGTGTATATCCATCTCTCTCTATTACACCCATCACTAATATACCTTATATTTTCCGGCCATTGCTGCCAAACGATCAACTTCAGGACCTGATTTATCATAACGAATAATAGCATAGAAACATGAGTAACCGCACAAGTATATATATAAAATTATAAACTATGGAATCAATAAATAAAATATTGGGTCAACAAATGTAAGGTTGACTGAAACAATTTTCTTTTTCTGCGAAGTAATTCCCTCAATCCCAAATATATCAAGATATAGAGTATAAAGAAACCTAGAACCACATACATCTAAGTTTCATCGCTATATCAACCCAAAGGGGTCTAAAAATAGAACATGGTTATGATTGAATCAAGCCTAAAGAACTGGTACAAATGTTCTAATAGTTAAAAGCAGGAGTTCTAATTTTAGTTGACCACATATCAATGGAACATTTTTCAATAAATATATAACAAAGACAGAATTATCAATTTAAAAGGATAATATCACAGAAAAAAGTTTAGTTATTACTTACTAGTTTGGATCAAGTTAATATTTTACTATAGGCATATGTGAATTGTGCAATAATATCATACTTATACAATACAAATCCTACTCAAGCTCTCGTACCTCTGTAGGTGATACTTCTCATTAACCTTATAAAAACACTTTAAAATCTGTAGACAAAAGCTAGATAAGGTTAACAAATCTCCAGCTAGTTCGATTTAGAACAATTTTCTTAAACAACTGCCCATTAGAAAGTGTGAATGCTTGAACTGTGAGGAAAATAACATGCAGCAATCACATGCCACTCAAACTTGAGTGCTTTCCAGAAACATCGGCAAAATCAGCATCAGCGGCAATTATAGTGACAAAGGGATATCAAAATCTAAGTTTCAAAACTATTAATGAAATGTATATAATTTGAGGCCTAGCCACCATAACACAGCTTCAATTCTTGAAACTCAAAAATTAGTGAAAAATGGTTGTAAAATCTAACTCAGTCAAAACCCATAACCAACCAATGTATATGTAAAAGAAGACACAATACCAGGGTTTCACCAGGTACATCAATGGCTGCAGCATGATATTTCCTGAACTCCTCTTGTCCCTTTGTCGTACGGCTACCAATTGTAACTCCAAAATTTGAACCACGTGGATAACTACCCACAAAAGCTTCGAGAAACACAACCAGCTGAGACCCGTATGAGGCTACTTCAGCCAACAACATTTCAGCCTTATCTAAAGATAATCAAGAATTATATTTTATTCTGAGTAGGTTAGTGATAGATAAAACTCTGCACTTAAAAGAGTAAACAATATTTAAACCTCCCAACCTAAACTACTAACTGAATAAATAATTAAAACATCATAGTAATTCCAACATTTCTGCAAATATTTTATACACCAAGATCAACCCCCCCCCCCCCCACCCCACCCCACCCATTTGTTGTTAACAAGCTGGAGTAATAACTGACAAATAAAAAAAATTAGAAATCAATGCTAAAGAAAACAAACTTTTTCTCTTAAGTACCTTCCTTTTTGGTGGGAGCCCACATAATGAAAAATTGAATACTACATTACATTTTCTTTACTCTTTCTTACCACTTACCAGATATAACTACAGCTGCTTGAGATATAATAAATTGTAACTCGGCATATATCAATTTTTAGAATCCAACTCATAAGTAGGTTTACACTTGCTTAGAAAAGAATCTGAATCCTAAAATAATATCTTAAATCATTTCATTATAGAGCACAACAATTGATAAAACAAATCAACTTCGTGATCGGCGGTGGCTGCGACCCTTCTAGCATCTCCGGAAGAGAAGTGGTGGTAATCCTCGGGAGGAATGAATGGCGGCTTCATCGACGCGAACGGTGAATCACTTCAACAATTACTCAAAATTTCCTTATTTCAATTCCCTTTTCCTTTCCCTCAAACTCTCCAAGTTCCAAACAAAAGCAAAAACATATTTTCCATAGCAAAGTTACCTCAAACTTCCTCATCAATTAAATTTAAAAAAAAACAAATAGTTTTTCTAATAATCTACACCAAAAATTTCACTAAATCATACAAAAAGTATTAGATTATATACCTATTAACATCAACAGCACAACCAGGGATAAAATTAGAGCAATCAAGGTCATTTATAACAAACATTTTACTACCAAGCATTTATAACAAACATTTTAATAATACATACTTCAAATAGTAGTATAATACTTCATAGAAACTAGAGGAAATAATACCAGGCACAGAACAGCACAAAACTTAAATCTATACACCAACATAAACAGGAATATTCAACTTAATAATTAAACAAAGACGAATTAAATACAAACACAACCTTTTTCCTAAGGAAAAAATGAACCGAACACCTTCATTTAAGTATTCATTTTATGCCTTTAATACGCACAAAATTACAGGTCAAGCAAACTATTCACCATTGGAAACACAAACTGGAAGAAATGGAATCCTCTCTACCAACTTATTGATTGAAGTTTTTGATTGATGTACACTTATTGACTGATAAATAAAACTTTCAAAAGGAGAAGACTTTCTAGATGTTCTGAAAAAGAAAAAATGAGCGCAATTTTGAAAATTTACAAATTGGAGTAGCTAATTCCGTATGAGAATCTAGTAGAATCAACAAAATTGGAGCAATTCGGCTATGTGACAAAATCTGATGCGAGGCATAAGATCTCACATACAGGAATTCTGATTAATTACCGTAGTGGTGATGATCACATGATTGGACAAAAAAATTGCACAAACCATACATCAGACTAGGAACTTATTAGTTACAGTAACAAAATATGAAACCCTTACCAGATTGCCAAGAATAAGCTCCTTAATATAGGAGACAAATCACATCGTAAACAGCTTTTTAAATCACAAATATCATTAGAAGCATCAAAATCCACAAATAACTGTAAACAAGACATTCAACCGAATCAACCCATCCACTAAATCTTAATAGTTTTCAAAATCACATTATTACCCCCACAGAAATTCACCCCCCTCTCAACCCCTCCAAAAAAACACACAAGGGCTTTAGACTATATACAAATTGCAACAAAAGAAGAGAAAGAAGACAAGAAGAAATTAAGAAAAAGAGGAGCCGAATAGCCGAGGAGGACTCACCGTCGCCCGTCGTCACCGACTTCCGATTGAGAGGGTTTGGGATGATTCTTGTCACTTGAGAGTTAGAGATTCAGATTGAGAGTTTGAGACTTGAGATTGAGATGAGACGAGAGTTGTTCGACTTCAAAGTTCAGAATCGGTCAGTCGGCTAGGGCTAGTAAAGTAGTAATGCGCTGAGGAAGTGAGGATTAGTAGTACTTTATTTGACTAAATAATATATCTGATCCTCCTAGTTGTCATATTTTTGCTAAACTATTCTCTAAATTTTTTTTTAGCACAATTGTTCCTTAATGATGCATTAATTGTGCAAAAGTGTTCCTTTTCAATTTTTGGTCAATTTCCGTTAGTCAAACAAGATGTTTTTCGTTAGTCAAATATTTCTTTTGGTCAAATGTTCCCCGAACTTATAATTTTTATTTAACTTGATCTAATTAATCAAATTATGAACTTGTGCAATAAATAACATAAATGTTAAAATAATAATTAAATAAATATTTGTTATTTTTTGACACTTATGTTATTTATTGCATAAGTTCATAATTTAATTAATTAGATCAAGTTGAATGAAAATAATAAAAGTTTGGGGAAACATTTGACTAACGAAAAATATTTTGTTTGACTAATAGAAATTGACCAAAAATAGAAAACGAACACTTTTGCACAACTAATATATCATTGAGGAATAATTGTGCTAAAACAAATATTTAAGGAATACTTTAGCAAAAACATGATAAATAGGAGGGTCAGATACGCTATTTAATCTACTTTATTTATTTTAAGTGATTTGTTCGGTTATTGATCAAGAATATACTTAAAAAATGATACCTTACTAGAAAATCGTATATAATTTTGGATATAAATAGAAATGCTAAAATAACCGATTTATCAAAAAATTTGGTTAATTTATTTGGTTTGGTTGATGAATTTTGGTTATATCCATTTTTGCTCAGATCTACTTTGAGTCTTTGGAGTGCAGGTTTGGGAATTGAGAGAATGAGAGTTACGACTTCAGAGTGGGTTAAACCGAATAACCCAAAAATAAAATCCGTATAGACTAACCCAAACCCGTAAATAATTTCGGATATAATCGAAATGCTACAAATAACTGAATTATCAAAAAATTTGGTTAAATTATTTCGGTTCGATTCGGTAATTCGGTTATACCCACTTTTTGCTCAGTCTTAGGAGAAAGAATAAGGAAAGCTTGGATCTGGAGTATTTTCTCAGAATTGCCTAAATTATATTCAACTCTCTCAATTGTATCCATTTTGTTCAAATTTTCTTGGAATAGGCTCTTCTCTAAACCAAATTAATTAATTTAAGAATAATTTTTATAAATAATTTTTATTTTATTTTTTTTAAAAATATTTTATTTTTAAACGAATATTTTTAAAAAAATAAATACTTCAACGACTTTCGTTGAGAGTAAAGGCTCTCACATCTAATTTGAGAAAAAAACTACTGAACGCCATTTGAAATAGCGTTGAATTTTTGGATTACTTTTTTGGGCTAAAAATCAAAAAGGCAACCAACGCCACTTTAAAAATTATTTTTTTTAAAAACGAATTTAAAAAAAATTATCTTATTTTTTTTAAAACGGTTTTATTTTTTTAAAGAAATTTGAAAAAAAAATAAAAATGTGATCCAATGCCAAACTAACCGGCATTGTAACTTTTTTTAAATTTTTTTATAAAGCAATTTTTTTTAAAAAAAAGAGTAATGTGTAACATCACTTTAACTGACATAGTAATCTTTTTTTTTTTTAATTTCTTTGATCTCTTGTACTTGTTTACAAACATAAATATTAACTACAAACTTTAATTTTTGTAAATTAGAAAATATATCTATATGTGCTCAATTTTAATTTCAAAAATTATAACTTTAAAAAAAAAATAAAATTGGGCATTTATTTTGAGGCAGAGTAAAGTGAAGTATATAAGACTTCACTATAAAAAATAAAAATAAAAATTCTAACGTCAATTAAAGTGACGTTGCATATTACTCTTATTTTTTATAAATTCATTTTTTTAAAAATAAATAAAATAGGGATAAAATTGATATTACACATTAATACAGGTCAAACTAACTTATTAGGAATGACTTATAAGTCATTTTAAATAACTTTATTACATTTTAGTTCATAAAACATAATAAATTTTCTTCATCTTTTATGTTTTCTCTTAGAACTAATAGTCTTAAAATTTAATTTTATAATATATTTAGAAAAAAGGTAAAAGGAGAAACTAGGAATAGCTTTAGGGTATACCATTCTTATCTAAAAATAGGAAATCTTTGGGAAGCATAGATATAATAATCGGGTTTGATGTCATATAAATATTTATAAACAAATATTCATATAAATTTATCTTTAAATTTTATAAATTTATAAATATTTCATCTAAAATTTATAGAATTTAGATATCTGAATATTTTTATAAATATTTATATGAATATTTAGAGATAAATTTATAAATATTTATATGAATATTTGCTTACATATATATATATATATATATATATATATATATATATTCTTAGTTACTTTATATATATTTACTTTAATGTTGAGATTTGTTTAGTATTTTATTTAGTTTGATAAGAAATTTTGAAAAGAATATGTATGTATATATATATATATGTTGATGCATGATTTGAACCCAAAATCTCAATTTGAAATATTAATCCAATGACCTTTTTGAAAGTACATGGGCCTAATTGTTATTATTCAGATGCAATGATTAGTATTTATAACTAACTAAACAAATCATTTCCCCAAATTAAAATAGATCTCATTTCCTTAGATTTGTTACATACATACATAAATGTACATAACTAATTGCGTGATAATAATAGTAATAATAATGGTCATAATAATAATAATAGTACTAATAATAATAACAATAACAATAATAGTAGTAGTAATAATAATAATAATAATAATAATAATAATAATAATAATAACAACAACAACAATAGTACTACTAATAATAATAACAATAACATTAATAATAATAATTATTATTATTATTGTGACAAAAATTGATTTCTTTTCAGGCTGACGTGGCGAATATTGAATTTTATCCCAAAAAATATGTTGATGCACAGATTCAAACCCAAGACCTCCAGTTTTGAATATTGATCAAATGAACACCCAAGCACCTGGGCCTAGTTGCTATTATTTTATAAGGATTATTATTATTATTATTATTATTATTATTATTATTATTATTATTATTATTATTTTGACTGTTATTATTATTATTATTATTATTATTATTATTTTAATTTAAGGCAACATTTTAATAGTTCTTACAAAAAGTTGTATAAAATATGCAAGCGAAAATAAAAATTGTTGCTTGATAAATATGGTCCGTATTAAATGACGAAATATAGCAACAAAAAAACATTTGATTTACCCGATGAGGAGAAATCAAGTGGTTAGAAATTTTGCAATGAATTTCTAACGAATTTTGTTTCTAAATTTTGCAATGACTTATGAATTTTGTTGTAAAAAGTGAAAACCTGACACAATCTGCAACGAAGGACAAGTTTCGTTGCTAAACATACACTTTTAACAACAACTTATAAAGTCGTTGTCTGAAAAATCGTTGCTAAAGCCCCATTTTTAGCAACAAAAAAACTTTTGTTGCCCACAATGACGGGAAATCAAGTGGCCGAAAATTTTTCAATGAATTTCTAACGAAAAATTTTCCCGCCAATGAGTTAGCAACGAAATTTTGCAACGACTTATTAATTTCGTTGCAAAAAGTGAAAGTCTGACACAATCTGCAACGAAGGACAAATTTCGTTGCTAAACATATACTTTTAGCAACGACTTATAAAGTCGTTGCCCGAAAAATCATTGCTAAAGGCCCATTTTTTTGTAGTGATTTCTTCAATAAGAAGTGGATTAAATTATATTAAGTGGTAATTAATCAAGGGAAGGAATAAATTATTTATTTAACATAAATAAATTAGTTATTAATATAATAAGGTTATTATATGGTTATATGAGTGGTATAGATAATTATGGAACTATCCGGACAATAATACCTGATTGCATTATTTTATTGCATGTATTTAATGTACATGGACTATATGATGTGAGTATGTAAATAGCCCTAATTTCTCCTAATATGGTAACACTTGGACATTAAAACCATTTTTGGATAACAAAGTAACTAAATGGGATGGAGCTAAGTGTTGCTGAGCTTTTTATTTTTGTCCCAAAATGCTGGCACAAGTACATGAATAGTAAGCTCAAAGCTAGAATACTTATTCTTCCAAAAGGCTAGCTCTAGGAGGATGATGGCTGAGTTTTGGGTGGTTGGCCAACCCTTGAGCAACCATTGTTTCATTTCATTGCACCATGGATTATAACCTTATGTAAAACCAATGCCCAGTCCAAAACTCTTCTATAAATAGCAGACATGTTTATCAGTTGGTATTGCTTGGAAGTTGTCTGATATTTGCTAAGTAAGAGTTGAAAGCATACAAGTAATCTAAGAGCTTGAGAGTTCAATTAGAGCAAGTTCCTTTTACAATTCAGAGGTATAATCCCATTCCTTGATGCCATTTTCAGTTCTGTTAAACAGAGTTCGTAAGTATGGAAATTCAAATTCTTGAATTCATGGAATTAGATGATAATGAGGTTGGGTATGGGTTATATAGTTGTTATATGACCATATAAATATGTTTCAACTGTAATAGAAATGTTTAGAATCAATTTCGTGTGTAAATTCTGTGTTTGGGCTAAACAGTTGTTGAAGTTTACTGTTCCAAGAGTTAATCAATCATTGTGACTTGTACTAGTATGCAAACATGTGTAAGGGGTATATATAGATATATGAATCTAATGTGAGCATGTTTAGACTAGATTGGCATGATTAACGAAAGTGTGGAGTTTAAAATAAATTTAGGAACTTAGAAACGAACTTATTATGTATGTATGCCATGTATGTATACTAACTTTGCAAGCATGTTAGTATGACTTAGAAATGCTTGAATAAACCTGTAGATTGTGTTTATGTGTTTAGTAAGCAAGCATGAACATGTTGAACTAATTAGTAGACTTTATAAAGGAAAATACGACTTTTGAAGCGAATGTTAATGCACTACTTTAAAAGATAGAACCTGACCTTTATAAACATGTTGGTGGTACTCTTAGACTCACTCATGTAGTATAACCATAGATATACCATGCTTGTGTATCACATTTTAAAGAAAAGTATAAATGAAGCATATTTCCAACCAAAGCGGTGCTAATTTCACATATGTGTATGAATACTCACAAGCACGCCTAATATGAGTTTTATAACTATCTAGTATGTTTAGAGAGCAAGCATGATAGACTTGGTGGTTGTATGACGTGTTAAGCTTTAAAATTTCATAGAAAGTCATAAATTAAAGAACTTGTAAAGATGAGCACAAGAATGGTGATGTGGTATGTGAAAGCTTCTAGCATGCATGTATGTTAAACTATAAGTATAGTGGTATGTTAGAGTGGGACTGAATTTAGGAAGGCAATAGCTCAAATACAGTGCGGCCAGGGGGACGGTCTGGCTTCTGGCATCCCTAAGCTTTGCAGTAGTATTTATCTTCGTCTTGATGATCTTAAATGACTTACATTTTTTGGCGATGTTTGAAGCATGCCTATATGATTACTTTAACTTATCTTACATGACCAATATGCTATGTAATGTGTTAAGAAGCATTCTATATGATAGAGACAAATGTTGATCATAACTTCCAAATGTTAAGTCCAAAGAATGTCTTCAAGAAATAAAGCAATCAAGACGTCGTTGTATTTATGATGACTTATAAACTAATTTTGTACCATATGTGCATACTTGAATCATGTCAAGCTTGATTAAAGACTATGTTAGCTAATGAACATTTTGAACATATAATACGCTATAAATAAGATTCGAAAGTGTAAATTTCTTAAAGTGGATAGACTACACTTAAGGCAAGTTTCCTTGTACTTCACTTTTAGGTTGTGCAAGTTCCTGAATTCTTACTAATTTACATTGTGTAAGTATCCTAAACCCTTGCATTATTTTATTCAACAAATATCATAAACTTATCTGTTTGAATGAAAGTTATCCTACTTATTTGTTCAATCGAGCTAGTATGCTTAAACTCTTGTGTAAACTATTATTCATGATAAACTTGGTATTGTTCTTGAATATTGTGAAAGAGTCGATGCCATTTGATTCAGCTAGACTATATGCATGTTTATAAAACTGTCCAAACCAATTGATTGGTGCGAAAATCTTGATAACTGAGTTGAATAGCCCTTATGGTAAGGGGAGTGTATGTTGTTGGAAACCCCAACACATGAATGAATATTATTGTGGTGTTATGCATAACTTAGAGTATTGTGATTGATCATCTATAGTACTTGATTCTGTTGGATTATCAGTTTAATATTGGTAACTCTAGTGGATGTTCAATAGTCCTTAGTGACTACTCAGTATAAATTGTTTATCTAGTTGGATATATTGATAGTCTTTGAATTCATATATATCTGTTGATTTATATTGAATTATCATTCTTATTCCAGGAATTGTTGATATTCACTATTCATGATATTATTCTGAAACTCTGAACTATCTTAGAGATAATACTTCGATAATTCAAACTTGTGATATTATATTCTTCACCCTTGTTGTATATTACTTGCTGGGCAATTTGTGCTCATCCTTGCTTATTTAAAACCTTTCAGTTAAGGAGGAACAGGGAGGTGTCTCTGGAACAGACAAGGGCAAGGGCAAGGCTACCGACTAGCTTGTCCCTTTTATGTTTAAGACTAATATGTTGTATTAAGACTATTTTTAGACTATGTTTAAGCTTAAGTAGGATTATGTAATAAGTATTTATTTGATATTATTATGTAATCTATTAAGTACTGTAGGTTGCGAGACTTGGGGAAATAATTATAATAAATCATTGTATATTATTATAAATTTAGATTTTCCGTTGTGACTGTTTTATTTTAGTTATTATGGTTTTACCATGAGAACATGATGAACCAAATTCGAGTGACCAAGTGGAGGTCCAAATTTGGGGGCGTCACACTGGCGATTTGATCCAGCAGTTCATGACCCTTACTGGGTTGAGGCGTAGAGTAGTACAGGATGAGATTACATCCGGTCATGTGGTGTCCCAGCATTTTCTGATAGACAGATTTGGCTCATCGGACAGTTGTGCACAACACTCCGGGGATTTCACCACGCCGGAGGATCAGTGGAGTGTGGCCAGAGTATATGTATTGCTGATGTGCGTAGTGGCGTATTTTTACATGCCACTGTATATGGATCATTTGGACATCGATGTTGTCATGGCAGTGAGAGCTCTTAGGGAGGGTCATACCATAGTGCCGATGATTATGGCAGAGACATTGAGATCAGCTACATATTGCAGTACCCACCCTGTAGGGGTATTTATAGGCAGCTCGGTCATGTTGTATGTGTGGTTTATGTCACACTTGAGACCAATTGGCACCTTCAGACGACATAGGTATTGCTTTACCCATGAGATAGCCATGTCTTACTCCTTTCAACCTGCGGAGTGTACAGACGCTGCATCCTGGTCGGTGTTTTTGGCTAGGTTTGGAGATCCATTTGACGTTTTGCCGTGTACAGGGCTCAGTTCTCCCTACAGCTTCATTACTCATGCACCTGCATGGATTATCTCCCTCTAGCTGGTTTGAGGGGCATGAATACGTACCACCCACTGGTTGTGATGTTAAGTTTGACTAGTTTCAGGATGTACATCCTTTTGAGGGGGCATTAGGTCAGCGTTTGGCTTCTCGCCATTTCTCATCAAAGGATAGATTCGGGGTGTATGCTTGTTGGGCTCAGCGGGAGAGAGCTGATTTTTCTGTTAGCCATTCGGGCTGTTCGATAGAGTATTCTGCATGGATGGAGACAGAGATTGCATCGACCGGGGTTGTATCCACCGTACCGGGGATTGATTATGATGGTGGGGAGCCCATGGAGGACACTAATTTTCCCATAGAGGATGAGTTGTTTACTGGGTTGCCAACAGCTCTGATTGATTCTCCCAATACTTCTGCAATTGTGACTCCCCCTTTGGAGTATTTAGCGTAGAGTCTGCATTTGATGGCATTTGAGAGGGATCAGGTTAGGGCCTTGATGTTAACAGCTCTTGCTGGGAGAGATGCCGCTCTATTGGAGAGAGATGATGCTTTAGCTCATAGAGACACCGCTATTGTTGAGCGGGATAAGGCTAGATCATCCAGAGATGCTTTGATAGTTGAGGGGGATGACTTATATATCCGCTTTCGGGATGTTCTTGAATTCACTGATATAATCTTTGCGGTGAGGTCTCATCATCGATATCATTGTAGAGATGAACACATATATTGATGAGCATAGTGTCACCATGTAGTTGGCTGTAGATCTGTTAGCTCGTGTAGATACCCTTGAGCAGGAGCTCACAGCGTTACCCCTTTCTTCTGAGAGGATTGCGATGTTGGACTTGATAGCGCGTATATACACTGATTTGTAGATGGGCTTTTATTTTCTGTCATGAGACTAAGCTTAGCCATTTTGTCGTATACAATTACATATATATATATCAAACAACATTATATATGGTAGGGAAATATATTTTGATTCACTTCCCTTTTAGTTATGCTTTGTTACTTGCTGAATATTTGCCTGTTTCCCAAGGGCTTGTGATCTTGATGTATTCTGAACTCCCCCTTGGTGGATGGACATTGAGATGTCTCAGGATATTCAGAATGGATCATTGATCTGTATGTGTTTCCTACCTTCTTTAGTGTCTTAGGACTGGTTTCTATATGTAGAAGTGGAGAGGAGTGTGGCTTTCCTCTCTAAGGTTGACCACACCACAGATGGTCGCCCATACTCCTTTGTATGGGGGAGCCCAGTTAGTTCTATCTCTTATGGATTGGTATTTCTCTTTGAGGACTCAACCGCAACTTAAATGGTCGCCAATTCTCTCATTTATGTGGGGAGATCAGTTAGTTCCATCCCTTTGGTCTGAAGTCGATGAAATGTGGTGAATTGAAGGATGATCCCAGTACCGTTGACAAGTTTTTGTGTTTTGGTAGGGGGTGAGACCAAACCATAAATGGTTTCCTACGTAGTCCTATTGAACAGGAGATCAGGTCTGCGTAGTTCGAACCTGGTGTAAAGGTTTAACGCTGTATGTAGTAAGGTGGGTGTAGAGAAATGTTTGTTTTTTTTGTTTTGAGGTGAGACCGGACCATAAATATGGCTGCCTACGTACTCCCGTGTATTGGGGAGATCAGGTCGACGTAGTTTTCCCCATGTGCAAAATGGATTGTAGATGAAAAGTTTGATCCCATGTACAGGACAAACTGTAGGTGTGAGAAAGTTTTATCCCTGATGGGACAAAACTGCAGGTGTGAAAAGTCTTATCCCTGGTGGGACAAAACTGCAGGTTGTGAAAAGTTTTATCCCTGGTGGGACAAAACTGCAGGTTATAAAAAAGTTTTAAAATGAAGTGGTGTGAAGGATCTGCTGATTCGAAACTAGGCTGCTGGTTGGAAAGGCGTGTTATCCCTGATGGGGCAAATGGGTGTGAAGAAAGGTTGTATGTAGTGAGGTTAAGAAAACCTGAATAGACTGGGGATCTGGTGATCCAAGACCAGGATGTTTGTTTGATGGTAACTTCAGGCATAGTACTTTTTCACGGTATTTGAGTTGATGAGCTGTGGAAATTCATCGCCATCCATTTCCTGTAATCTAAGAGCGCCTCCTGTCAATACCTCCTTGACAATAAACGGGCCTTCCCAATTTGGGGGCAAATTTTCCCTTAGACTGATCTTGGTTGTCAATGATCTTCTTCAAAACCAATTCATGTTGTTTAAACTGTTGTACCTGGACTTTTTTGTTGTAGGATCTGGCGATCCTTTGTTGGCATAACTGACCATGGAAGATAGCCGCGATTCGCCTTTCATCTATTAGAGACAATTGGTGATACCTATCTTGTACCCATTGGTCTTCATCCAGCTGAGCGTCTATCAACACTCTGAGGGATTCCATTTCCACTTTTATTGGGAGCACTGCTTCCATCCCATAGGTTAATGAGTAGGGGGTTGCCCTAGTGGAAGTGCGCATTGATGTTCTGTAGGCTAATAGAGTCAGAGGCAATAAGTCAGGCCATCCTTTGTGATTGAAGGACATCTTTTGCATGATCTTCTTGATACTCTTATTAGGCGCTTCAATAGCACCATTTATCTTTGGAAGGTAGATGATGGAGTTGAGATGTTTGATGTGGAATTTACTGCATAAATCCTCCATCATTTTGATGTTGAGGTTCTTGGCGTTGTTGTTAATCGATTTCGCAATCAAAACATTCGTGAAAGTATACACAGTCAACAAGTAATAAAGTGATAAAGAAGTATCGTTCCCACGAGGAATTATTTAATAAAAATCACCAAGAACTAGTTCTTAACCAAACTAATTTTATTTAAATAATTGCAAATTTTGATTTCTCTAATTAAGAAAACTAAATTAATCAATTAAAACTATATTACTCTAAAATTAATTCAACTAAATAAAGGTAAAGACTAAATGAATGACTTCAGATAAATAAAGGTTAAGAATACAATATCCCCAATTTATATACTACAAACCAATTATCCAACTAATCCAATTATTATGTCTACTGAATTGTTAACAGGAATTCTAAGTGTTAAAAGCCCTTTCCCAAGTGATCAGTTAACTTTTATTCAATTCAATTAATCTTGCGATATTCCTATGCAAAATAATTAAATTAAACCCATTAAGTTCTAATTCCCAATTTGTTACATGCAGTGAACTGATATTCCTATTCAATTCACGACCCTAATTATTCGTGTCATGCAAATAATCAAGCATACATTTTATCATGTCTAGTTCTAACCCTAAATTTCATCTTTCGAATCCTTCTAGAGTAACATGGTAATTATTGGCCAAATAATTAATCAATACGCACAAGACATGATAAACAATTCACCTTGGTATAAATAATTGGACTAAATTAAATAATTAATTCATAGACATAAAATGTTCAATTTGTAGTCTTAATAAAAGAGTTAGTTCATAACGAAAAATAAAACCAACAGTCTCATGAAAATCATCTTGAAAGAATATCACAATTAAAAATAAGAAGAAGAAGAAACTCAAAGAAAATCTCTCAAGCTTCAATCTTCAATTGGAATTCTTCTCCACAATCTCCTGCTAATCCTTGATTAATCTTCAGCTATGCTTCCATGTGTTGCTTCAATCTCCAATGGTTAATTAAGAACTAGGGTTTATGAATGAATTCCTAATCTAATGGAGTGTATCTCTAATCTAATCTATCTAATCTACCTTATTCTATGCCTCCCATCATGTATTTATAGGTTACAAGTCCAAATTTTAGCTTAGGAGGAAACCCAATCCCATTTGGAGTCAAAAAAGTGTCAAAATTCGCAACGCGTCCAAGCTTGACCAAGCCCTTCCTTAGCGCCTCGGCGCTGGGCACGGTGCTGCAACACTGCCTTCTAGTGCCCCGGCGCTGGAAATGGCCTTGGTTTGGGCGCCCCGACGCTGGGGTCTTTTCGAGAATTTTCTGCTCTGACGTCCTTTGGATAAATAGCCATAACTTCTTCGTCCGAACTCCGATTTCAATGATTCAAGATGTTCTGGAAAGAGGAGACGTAGATCTACAAGTTTCATTCTTTGAGTGTTTCGAAATAAGGGTTAGAACAATGCTTAAATTGGCTTTGAAGTGGATGCTATGTAAATGGCAAGCCTAAAACGCGACTCTAGCCACCCCAAAGGTCAATCCAAGTAACGTTTGTCTCAATTCCTATAAAACAACATAAAACATGCATGAATAGGCACAAACACTTAAAAAATATTCAAAAAGACTTGAGAACAACAATAAATTAAGCCCGGATGTATCCAATTCATAGGTATATTACCATGTAAATGAAAATTTAACTATCTTCATGCTTATGATTCCAACAGTCAAACAGAACACAGTATACTCATCGGACCTCAGAGAAATCACAATAACATGCTAGTACATCATACCAAGACAGATCAATAATTCCCCAACCAATCATCAAATCTAAAACTGTTATTACTGATATCGTGTGTGTGTGCTCAACAACCATGCTAACTGATGAAAATCAAAATAAAAAACATAATAGATTTCTTAGAAGGCATCATACAGTGTAAACTCGAGAACTCTTCAAATAAACTAGATTCAGCTAAAATCAAATAATTACCAAAGTCCAAGGGTCAAAATGGAATACTTATGCTTTATTTTTATTTTATTTTATTTTATTTTAACGGGGGCTTTTTACACTTTTTCCCAATTTATTCATTTTTTTATTTCCTTTGACTATGCAATGTCTCATTCCATTAGACTAACAGTGCTACCTGTAAGACCCCAACTTTTATGAATAAAGATTAATTTTCTCAAAATATATTTTTTAATATTATGGTGTGGATTTGATATAATGTTATAGTTGTAGGTAATATTTACAAATTTTGCAAAGTATGCAAGTGGTTATATAATATTCGATTGGTCAGGGAATATTCATTTTAGCAGAGAATATTCGTACGACGACACAATAATTGGTGGACCCCACAATGGAAGTATAGTCGTAGTTAGAAACTGACATAATTATCTTTTTATAAAAATAACGGCATAAGTTTTACCGTTAAACTGTTTAACTACCCAGTAGTAAAAGTACAGTAATACGCGTGGTTACATAGTAGCACACGGTATTGATTATTGATGCTTATGTGAGAAGTCACTCAGTTATACTCAATTATTGCTACAGTAATTGCTGCATCATATCTCTCATATTATTGATTCGATTATTGTCACAGTATCATCTGCATAATATGATATAATATTAAATCAATAATTGAGATGACAAAGTTATTTATATTATTAAATTGCAATATTTACAATGTCTAGAAGATCTGTCAAGGAGAGGTTTGGTCATCTAATTGCGCGCTAATAAGGAGAAATCTTTATCGGAAAGCCCCTCTTTCACAGGAGCGACACGGTTGTTAAATATTGTGAGTTATAATATTAATGATGAATAAGTTTGTGTTGATTAAAGATGAAATTGATAATTCCATTATGTTAGAATTATTAGTGTTAGTGGAAATTGACATTTATTTCGATATTAATTGATGTCTGGAAGTTATACTGACCAGTCGGGTAATTAATCGGATAAATGAGCAATTAATTGCTATTAATTCACATGATTATAACTATTTGTTCACATGTGTGTACTATTGATTCACATTCTTGTACTATTAGGGGAGTTGGTGCAAGATTGATAATTCTTGCATGACTAAGTTAAAAATGGAGGTATAGATGGAGGTACTATACTGTAATTCATATTTTCACTTGATTATAACTATTGATTCACATGATTGAACTATTGATTCTGTAACGACCCCAAAATTCATACAATTTAATTCTCAACTTAGGTCATTAATAACACATCTACCTTCTGATTTTACATCATTATTCAATGTTAAACGTTATAAATTGCGGAATAATTTAAACGTTTATGTCTTCTTACTTTAATTCGTTGAATCAAAACATTTACCATCTACATTACTTTGAATCAATCTTGTTTTTATGATTCACATTATCACTATTATTATATAAACATTTACATTTCAATCTGATAACCTTTACATATCAGATAACTCTAACTTTAGCATTACAACTCAACATAAAACTATACATCATAAAACGTTTAATACATTCATGAATCCTCATCATGGTATAAGGAAATAATAACTTTAGATAAAATATTAATCTTCGTGTAATATTTTGGATCCACGTCATTCAAGTAGCACATAGTGTTACCTTCAATCCTTAACCTGCAAAAATGGTTATTTGCAAGGTTGAGCTCGACATCCCAGCAAAATCTAACAGTTTTCATGCATCACGTAGCACATAATAACATGCTCAACATATATCTCATAAACGTTAGATTAATATAACATACATGTTACAGTTCATATAACAAGTATAAGGATTGAGTTCCTTACTCAATCAGCATGCTTTACTCAATCAACGTAGTTATAAGTTGACTTTAACATTTCATGCATTTAACATATATATAACACATCATGCTCTTTGCAATAAAGATTTAAAATAGTTAATCACCAAGTTCACATAGCAGATAGGAACTGAAAGACTTGCCTTGATCGTTGTTTACCAATAAACGTTTAACAGCTTATTGCTATCTGCACTTCATGTGCCCTCTTTGATTCTTGGAATAGATAATTAACAAGATGATTACCCTTCTTCTTCTCTTTCTTTGATTCTCAACCTTTTCTCTCAATTCCCTCAATTTCTCTCTTCTCTGTATTCTTCTTTCTTACTTTTAGACTTAGGAAAATATATGTATAAAACTAAACTGATAAAACACGTAACATAAAACTGATATAATATTAAGCGTACAATTATATGGCTTCATCGGTTAAATTATGCCAAAGGTCACAAGACCATGTTTGGCAAAACCCTCTCCAACCTCCTTTTAATTTATTTTCATGTTTTGCTTATTATATAGTATACAAATGTCACACTTATTAAATTTAAATCATAATCTTTAATTATCCACATAATATTTACTTAGCCAACATAATTCTTAATATTTATTTAATAAATATTAACCTTCTAAATTAATCATTCCTTAATTCCATTAATCAATTAAATTAAAATAACACCATTACACGATAGTATAATTATTAAACAATTAATTTAATTTGATTATTTCATAAAATTAAATCTTGATCCATAAAATTACCATACATTAATTTAGTTAATATAAACACTTAACTAAATTATTACACAACAATTTTATCAAATATTTATTTATCTCGACAAATAAATTATTTAAAATATTTATTTAACTTAATAAATATTTAAAATAATTACCAAATTCATTTAATTTCTTCAATAGTTAACTTAACTATTGAACCTCACTTTCCCAATATATGAATATATATTTCTCTTCACACCAGATCACACATTTCAAAATATATATAGTACGTATATATACATACTCAAACTCAAAACATCTCATAATAAGAATTTTAATTATTAAATTCCTATTTTAATAACTTATAAAAATTCGGGTTGTCACATCCTTCCCTCCTTATAAGGATTCCGTCCTCGGAATCACCGAAACCCTACCTTACTCAGGTTTTCACCAAATCTCTTCGTTGAATAACTTCAACACATTACCTTAATATAGGTTTTATATTTCCTACTCCCACCATTCTTGATAATAAATTCTTGTAAGTTTTATTTCATAACCTTTAATTAGACTCAATTTTATTTGAGTATTACATATTCTTTGACCCGCTCATTATCTTTCCCTAAGGATCATTATCTTATACTATATTCTCAAACTCTCGGGACATTACATTCACCCCTTCTTCTAAGAATTTCGTCCTCAAAATTTTTGACTTACTAATTTTCATTCATTCCATTTATCAAAATAGATTTTATATTAATATCTATTTATTCATTAGGTTCTGCAACCAAATTCTTTCTCTAAGGATCATTCTAAGATCATCATATTCCTCACCTCATCCTCTTTTAAGAGTTTCACCTTTCTCTTCTTTCTGGAATTTTATTTCTTTCTTCAAATTATTATGTTTTGCTTAATTTTCTCATCCTTTCCACTTTCACCTTTCAGAATAATAAGAATCTTCCACAATTACTCAATAATTGGGAAGCGATATGAATAACAGGAATTTCAAAGATTCCAAATCATGCTGAGGGGTCACAAGACCTTGAACTCTATTCTCGGTTTACTAGTGCTTCAACTCAATCCTTCACACTGCAAACCAGAGTGTTTATCAATCACAAAGACTGAAAACACCCTCCACACGTACACTAGGTGGCTGACTTTATTGTACCACTACATTGGGTATAACGTAGTGTTTTTGTAACTTATTATATGCGTTACGCTCAGAACCATTGTCCTCGAAAACATGTCCCCTTATAGGGTTGTTCACCTTAGCTTTTCAACATCTGAATCCGCACCAAAATAATTTGGTTTGACATAACTTTTCAATAAACGCTTGAATTTCATGAACATCTTTCAATATCCATCTAGCTGAATCAAATAGCATAGACTTCTACAATAATTCGGACATCAATCAAAATATACATATACATATATATATTCTCATATCTTAAAGAAATCTCAGATATCTTTTTATGACGTCATGATACCGCACTGTATTTACAGTCCGTTTGAGTATTCCGTCATTTGGTGATTTTATCATACTACATAATACCATAGTAGGCTGAAGATCCTTAGATCACATCCAACACTAAGTAATACTGTATTGATGACTCCATCATTTTTATCATCTCTGCACCAGGTTACATGATGCATTGATGATATAAAAAAATATGTTTTGATATATTTCAAATCATTTTTGTCTAGCCAAAGCAATTAGCATAGACATACGAATAATAGCACTGTTTTTTAAAAATTCTTTGGTTCACTAGTGTGGCCCAACATTTTTTTTCCAAAAATTAAAAGTATAACCATCGACACGAAGTCAATAAATTTTGAAAATCTAGCAAAGCTAGAAGATTTGGAATACCTAATTTTCTCCATCAATTTCAATCTTCACACCAAATATTCTTGTATTTTAACTTATAATCCTCCTATATCCCCAATATAGTTGATCAAACTTACCGCACATTGGAAGTTCAGGAACTTGCCACAATAATATGAGTTTAAGAACTTATCCTAGTCAGACCATAGGCGTCCATTCGCTGAGGGGTTCAAAACATACCATATTATTACGAGTCACGAACTTACCATATGTATTAGTTTTAAGAACCACACCTAATCCTAATAATATTTGACTATTCTTAATAGTTTCTAACTATCAAATATACACATGAGAAAAGAATCACCTTTTCGCCACATATACATTGATAGCGCGACACCAACATTCCAATGATTATAAATGTGATAAACTAAGTGCAAGCACAAAACCCTCGCCCATACAATGATTTTTACAACTCAACCATCACATGAGTCCTCAATTGAAATCCCACCTAACCCTATCTTGCTCATAACTTGCTCTTTGCTCGATACGAATTCCTCGTATCACATCATCTATAACTCCTCGTGAGTTATCTCGTACTATTTCATAGTACATCTTCTTCATAGCATCAAGCTATAATTAATCAAACATTACTGAGACCATCTTTCTTTTATAACTTAGCGCAGATCACGTCGTGATCTTATTCTAGAATCATCTCCTTAAAAGTCTTTTCTTAACTTCGTGATCGTTTTGTTTTCTGATCCTTTCTTTTTTTTTTTTCATCATTTACTACATTATTCGTTATCTTGGCTATTGGAGTTAGGGTAACTCCCATTTCTTATCTTTATATCTCTTCAAGATTCTTCTTTGAATTTTCTTGTTTATATAACAATTCTTCCTTTAAGAACTTCTAACTTCATTTACATTGCTCCACATTTTATTCAAGTTCTACATTTTCATCATACGTATCGACTTTCTATACTTGGTACACATCGAGTCTCTAACAGTTTCAATATAGTACGCTGAGTGGTTTCCCACAAACAACCAACAAACTAGGTTCCGAGTTGCTAGTTAGTATATACCTCGCCTCTATGAAGGAATCGTTTAGCCCGAGATACCATACATTAACTTTAAAGAGTACGATTGTTACACACCTAAAATATAACTTTTGATTCTTAACTTCTTTATCACTCTCTTCTTATATACACAGTCTATTTATTATCACCTTACATCCTTATTATTGGAGTTGGGTAACCCCACCTTCATATTCCTTATAACTCTGCGAGATTCTTCTTTGAATCCTTTCACGCATGTTTTAATCCCTCCTTTATAAATTTCTTAAATTACTTCTTATTATACAAACTCTACTTGAGCTAATTCTTTCATTATCTTCACCTTCCTTCTCTAAGGTTATAGCCTATGGTACTCCTACCTAAGGTTTATAACCTACAGCTTTGATACCAACTGTAACGACCCTGAAATTCATACAATTTAATTCTCAACTTTGGTCGTTAATAACACATCTACCTTCTGATTTTACATCATTATTCGATGTTAAACTTTATAAAATGGGGAATAATTTAAATGTTTATGTCTTCTTACTTTAATTCCCTGAATCAAAACCTTTACCATCAACATGACTTTGAATCAATCTTGTTTTTATGATTCACAATATCACTATTATTATATAAACGTTTACATTTCAATCTGATAACCTTTACATATCAGATAACTCTAACTTTAGCTTTACAACTCAACATAAAACTATACATCATAAAACGTTTAATACATTCATGAATCCTCATCATGGTATAAGGAAATAACAACTTTATCTAAAATATCAATCTTTGTGTAATATTTTGGATCCACGTCATTCAAGTAGCACATAGTGTTACCTTCAATCCTTAACCTACAAAAATGGTTATTTGCAAGGTTGAGCTCGATAGCCCAGCAAAATCTAACAGTTTTCATGCATCACGTAACACATAACAACATGCTCAACAAATATCTCATAAACGTTAGACTAACATAACATACATGTTACAGTTCATATAACAAGTATAAAGATTGAGTTCCTTACTCAATCAGCATGCTTTACTCAATCAACGTAGTCATAAGTTGACTTTAACATTTCATGCATTCAACATATATATAACACATCATGCTCTTTGCAATAAAGATTTAAAACAATTAATCACCAAGTTCATATAACAAATAGGAACTGAAAGACTTGCCTTGATCGTTGTTTACCAATAAACGTTTTAACAACTTACAGCTATCTGCACTTCACGTGCCCTCTTTGATTCTTTGAATAGATGATTAACAAGATGATTACCCTTCTTCTTCTCTTTCTTTGATTCTCAACCTTGTCTCTCAATTCCCTCAATTTCTCTCTTCTCTGTATTCTTCTTTCTTGCTTTTAGACTTAGAAAAATATATGTATAAAACTAAACTGATAAAACACATAATATAAAACTGATATAACATTAAGCGTACAATTATATGGCTTCATCAGTTAAATTATGCCAAAGGTCACAATACCATGTTTGGCAAAACCCTCTCCAACCTCCTTTTAATTTATTTTCATGTTTTGCTTATTATATAGTATACAAATGTCACACTTATTAAATTTAAATCATAATCTTTAATTATCCACATAATATTTACTTAGACAACATAATTCTTAATATTTATTTAATAAATATTAACCTTCTAAATTAATCATTCCTTAATTCCATTAATCAATTAAATTAAAATAACACCATTACACGATATTATAATTATTAAACAATTAATTTAATTTGATTATTTCATAAAATTAAATCTTCAATCCATAAAATTACCATACATTAATTTAGTTAATATAAACACTTAACTAAATTAGTACACAACAATTTCATCGAATATTTATTTATCTCAACAAATAAATTATTTAAAATATTTATTTAACTCAATAAATATTTAAAATAATTACCAAATTCATTTAATTTCTTCAATAGTTAACTTAACTATTGAACCTCACTTTCCCAATATATGAATATATATTTCTCTTCACACCAGATCACACATTTCAAAATATATATAGTACGTATATATACATATTCAAACTCAAAACATCACATAATAAGAATTTTAATTATTAAATTCCTATTTTAATAACTTATAAAAATTCGGGTTGTCATAGATTCACATTATTTACTATTAGGGGAGGTGGTGCAAGTTTGATAATTCTTGCAGGACTAAATTAAAAATGAAAGAAAAGTTGAAGGTATTGTACTGTAATATTTCGAGCCTCAAAACGTGCAATTATCGAAACTATATTTTCCTATAAATAGAAGCTCACTCTTCCTTCATTTTTCACCAATTCACTAAAGTTTTAGAGCAATTATTATAAAGAGAAATTATAGAGAGAAAGAAGAAAAGAAGTCTGCTACCTCACTATTCCAATATCCAGTTTCTTCTAAGGCAAGGGGTATTATTCTTTTGTATTCATGAAGAGAGTTATTTTCTTTTAATACTCGTAAGAGTTGTTATTCCATTCTTTATTATTATGTTGGAATAACCTATCTATGCGAAGTACCGCATACATAGTGAAATTCTTCTGTTATTCCATTCTTTATTATTACATTGGAATAACTTTTATGCATCTTGATCTATCGCGTGCACGGTGAATTCTGTTGTTATTCCATTCTTTATTATTACATTTGGAATATCTTTCATCATGCGGATTATGCATGACTGATTCCATTCTTTATTATTACATTGGAGCGTCATGCATGCGGATTATTACATGACTGGTTCCATTCTTTATTATTCTATTGGAATATCACATACATGCGGATTCACGCATGACTGGTTCCATTCTTTATTATTACATTGAGAATAACCTATACATCTTGGTCTATCGCATGCACAGTAAATTCTTACATTATTCCATTCTTTATTATTCGTTGGAATAACTTTTGTCATGTGGATTACCGCATGCATGGTGAATGATCCTTCGTATTCATTCCTTATTAAATTGTGGAAATGATATATGCCCACGTGGATTACTGGCGTGGCGGCGAAAAATCCATTTGCAGTTTCATATATTCTATTATACTCAATTGGTTAAAGTTTTGGCTTCTATACTCCATGAAATTAGTAGAATATCCTGGATATTTACGCTTCATCCAGTATCTTTTCATAGAAATATTTTTCTGAGCATTCTTGAATTTTACTCCACAAAGCAATATCATGTTGACAATTTGGACGTAATTGATTTCAGGATAAATTAACTTATAAATCTTTAAAATTTATTCTTGAACTTGTTTTATTGAATTATTATGTCATTGTCATCATCTTCATGCTTATATTGTGATGAAAGTCATCTTTGGCTTATGTGCATAGATGGACTTGGTATGATTATGACCAGGGATCATTCGGTATAATCATGACCTGTAATGTTATAAATGATGGGGTAAAAGTCCTCAGTGGCATGTAGTGCATTGATGGAAAGTTTTTGGTATGATTATGACCAGGGATTATTCGGTATAGTCATGACCATTAATGATTTAATGAATATCCTTGGCCCGTAGTGCAGGGATGACTCAATGATGTGGTTTATTTATTAAGCTGAGTCTCATCGATAAAAATTGATGAAAACATTTTAAATCATAGAAGATAGTAGATATCATGCTCTACTTGACTCTTCTAATGGATTGCTTATTCCACTGCAGTTAAACTTGATGTCTATTGTATTTTATCAGTTTAGCATTGTTGAAGACTAATGATAATTTATTCTACATTATCTTAGTCATAATATTTCTTACTGGGCTAGTTGAGCTCACCCTTTTGCTTTCATTGTTCTCTTCAGGAAATGAGGACGTAGCCGGGACTAGTCGGGGAATGGAGTGATGGTCCGAGATGGTGTATTAGTAGTCCTCACTATTCTATAAAATAGTGTGACAATAAATATAATGAGGTCTCTATTTGAGAGTGGATATTGTCTAGAAGGCAACATTCCTGTTTAAACTCTCAGCTATGTTTTGTCGTATATTACACGATTGTTGTCTAATTAAGTTTGTATTTGTATTCTATACCATGTCTTTGGCGACTCAAGATGGGTGATGTATACCTGTTTTGGGGGCATCACAGAAAGTGCAAGAAGGTGCTATTCTGGAAGCAAGAATCGATGAAGAAGGAATACTTCGAGTTAACTCTAGACATTGTGTTCCTAACAATTCTGACTTAAAGTATAAAATCATGATGGAGGCGCACAACACACCGTTTACAATCCATCCTGGGAGTACCAAAATGTATCGTGATCTTTGACATACATTTTGGTGGAGCAATATGAAGAGAGAGATAGCGGAGTTTATCTCAAGGTGTCTAACTTGTCAACGAGTCAAGGCAGAGCATCAAGTGCCAAAAGGTCCATTTCAACCACTTGAAATTCCAGAATGGAAGTGGGAGCACATTACCATAGATTTCGTTACTGGTCTTCCCAAGGTTTCTCAAGGCATAGATGCGATTTGGGTCATTGTTGATAGACTGACCAAGTCTGCTCATTTATTACCTATACAGGAAACTTTTACACTTGAACATCTTGCTAGTATGTACATAAACGAGATCGTAAGATTGCATAGTATGCCAGTATCAATAGTTTCTGATCGAGACCCAAGATTCACTTCAAGATTTTGGGTTAGTTTGTAAAAAGCTATGGGCACGGATTTACGATTTAGTTCGGCATATCATCTTCAAACGGATGGGCAATTGGAAAGGACTATTCAAACTCTTGAAGATTTATTAAGACTCTGTGTCCTTGACTTCAAGGGAAGTTAGGACAAGTTCTTACCATTGGTGGAGTTTTCCTACAATAATAGTTATCAAGCAAGTATTGACATGGCTCCATTTGAGGCGTTGTATGGAAGAAAGTGTTGTTCTCGAGTATGCTGGGATGAGGTGGGTGAAGCAACGTTATTGGGACCGGATATGGTACGTATGACTATGGAAAAGATTCAAACAATCCGACAACATATAAAAACCTCACAAGATCGACAAAAGAGTTATGCTGATCTTCATCGAAAAGACGTGGAATTCAATATTGGAGATCATGTGTTGTTATATGTTGCTCCATGGAAAGGAGTTACAAGATTTGGAAAGAGAGGAAAGCTTAGTCCTCGATTAATTGGCCCATTTTTAATCCTCGATCGAGTAGGAACTGTGGCCTATAGACTCGTTTTACCGCCAAGTATGTCTCGTGTTCATAACGTTTTTCACATATCTATGTTACGTAAATATGTGAAAGACCCGAACCACATTATTGAATTAGAACCAGACGAGATAGAAGAAGATTTAATGTATGAAGAGTTACCTGTTAAAATCTTGGATAAGAAGGATCATATTCTACGCTCTAAAGTTATACCTCAAGTCAAAGTTTTGTGGAGAAACCACGATGTGGAGGAAATGACCTGGGAGTTAGAATCTGAGCTGAAGTCAAGATATCCTCACCTCTTCGATATACCAGGAGCGTACCCTAATTCTGAGGATAAAATTTTATAAGAAGGGGAGGTTGTAAGACCCCAACTTTTATGAATAAAGAATAATTTTCTCAAAATATAATTTTGAATATTATGGTGTGGATTTGATATAATGTTATAGTTGTAGGTAATTTTAAAAATTTTGCAAAGTAAGCAAGTGGTTATATAATATTCGATTGGTGGGGAATATTCATTTTAGCGGGGAATATTAAATGACTGCAACACAATAATTGGTGGACCCTAACGGAAGTATAGTAAGTAGTTAGAAAAGCACGTAATTATCTTTTATAAAAATAACTACGAAAGTTTTACCGTTAAACTGTTGAACTACCTAGGTAGTAAAAAATACGATGTCTGGCGTGGTTGCATAGTAGCACACGGTATTGATTATTGATGCTTATGTGAGAAGTCACTCATTAAACTCAATTATTGCTACTGATAATTCTTTGCATCATATCTCTCATATTATTGATTCAATTATTGTCACAAGATCATCATCGCATAATATGATATAGTATTAAATCAATAATTGAGATGACAAAGTTATTTATATTATTAAATTGCAATATTTACAATGTCTAGAAGTTCTGTCAAGGAGAGGTTTGGTCATCTAATTACGCGCCAAATCTTTATCGGAAAGCCCCCTCTTTCCTGGGAACGACCTGGTTGTTAAATATTGTGAGTTATAATATTAATGATGAATAAGGTCGTGTTGATTAAAGATGAAATTAATAGTTCCATTGTGTTGGAATTATTAGTGTTAGTGGAAATCGACATTTATTTCTATATTAATTGATGTCTGGAAGTTATACTGATCAGTCGGGTAATTAATCAGATAAATGAGCAATTAATTGCTATTAATTCACATGATTATAACTATTTGTTCATATGTGTGTACTATTGATTCACATTCTTGTACTATTAGGGGAGTTGGTGCAAGATTGATAATTCTTGCATGACTAAGTTAAAAATGGAGGTATAGATGGAAGTACTATACTGTAATTCATATTTTCACATGATAATAACTATTGATTCACATGATTGAACTATTGATTCACATTATTTACTATTAGGGAGGTGGTGTAAGTTTGATAATACTTGCGGGACTAAATTAAAATGAAAGAAAAGTTGAAGGTATTGTCTTGTAATATTTGAGCCCCAAGGCGCGTGCAATTATCGAAACTATATTTTCCTATAAATAGAAGCTCATTCTTCCTTCATTTCTCACCAATTCATTAAAGCTTTAGAGCAATTATTATAGAGAGAAATTATAGAGAAAAAGAAGAAGAGAAGTCTGCTACCTCACTATTTCAATATCAAGTTTCTTCTAAGGTAAGGGGTATTATTCTTTCGTATTCATGAAGAGAGTTATTTTCTTTAAATACTTGTAAGAGTTGTTATTCCATTCTTTATTATTATGTTGGAATAACCTGTCTATGCAAAGTATCGCATACATGGTGAAATTCTTCTATTATTCCATTCTTTATTATTTTGTTGGAATAACCTTTTTGTGCAATCTATCACATGCCTGGTGAATTCTGTTGTTATTCCATTCTTTATTATTCTGTTGGAACATCACATGCATGCGAATTACGCATGACACGGTTCCATTCTTTATTATTACATTAGAACATCACATGCATCTGCGGATTACGCATTACACGGTTCCATTCTTTATTATTCGGTTGGAATATCACATGCGTGCGATTCATGACATTGGTTCCATTCTTTATTATTACATTGAGAATAACCTTTACGTGCGATCTATCGCATGCACGGTGAATTCTTCTATTATTCCATTCTTTATTATTACGTTAGAATAACACATGCTATGTGGATTATCAAGATGCATGGTGAATGAACCTTCGTATTCATTCCTTATTAAATTGTGGAAATGATCTGTCTACGAGGATTACCGCATGGCGGGTGAAAATCCATTTGCAGTTTCATATATTCTATTATACTCAGTTGGTTAAAATTTTAGCTTCTATACTCCATAAAATTAGTAGAATATCCTAGATATTTGCGCTTCATCGAGTGTCTTTTCATGGAAATATTCTTCTAAGCATTCTTGAATTTTACTCCACAAAGATATATCATGTTGAAAATTTGGACGTAATTGATTTTAGGATAAATTAACTTATAAATCTTTAAAATTTATTCTTGAACTTGTTTTATTGAATTATTATGTCATTGTCATCATCCTCATGCTTATATTATGATGAAAGTCATCTTTGGCTTACGTGCATAAATGGACTTGGTATGATTATGACCAGGGATCATTCGGTATAATCATGACATGTAATGTTATAAATGATGTGGTAAAAGTCCTCAGTGGCCTGTAGTGCATTGATGGACAATTTTTGGTATGATTATGACCAAGGATTATTCGGTATAGTCATGACCATTGATGATTTAATGAATATCCTTGGCCTGTAGTGCATGGATGATTCGATAACGTGGTTTATGTATTTAGCTGAGTCTCATCGATAAAAATTGTTGAAAATATTTTAAATTATAGAAGATAGTAGATATCATGCTCTACTTGACTCTTCTAATGGATTGCTTATTCCGCTGCAGTTAAACTTGATGTCTATTGTATTTTATCAGTTTAACATTGTTGAAGGCTAATGATAATTTATCCTGCATTATCTTAGTCATAATATTTCTTACTGGGCTAGTTGAGCTCACCCTTTTGCTTTCATTGTTCTCTTCAGGAAATGAGAACGTAGCCGGGACTAGTCGGGGAACGGAGTGATGGTCCGAGATGGTGTATTAGTAGTCCATACTATTCTATAAAATAGTGTGACACTAAATGTAATGAGGACTCTATTTGAGAGTGGATATTGTTTAGAAGACAACATTCCTGTTTAAACTCTCAGCTATGTTTTGTCGTATATTACACGACTGTTGTATAATTAAGTTTATATTTGTATTTTATACCATGTATTTGGCGACTCAAGATGGGTGATGTATACCTGTTTTGAGGGCATCACACTACCCCTTAGTGAGCTTTCGACCAACGACTCCCAGACCATATAAAACCTTAGGGCGCTAGGTGTAGAGACACTACCTCGGGCTTACTTGCTCAAGTAACAAAGGCCCCGAAACAAAACTAGCCGTGGTTTTTTTTTTCTTTTTTTTAAAGCTTATATATTCCAAATATTTTCCCCCAAACTTAAATTCATGTCTAACTTTAGCCATCACTGTCTATTCTTGTTAATCTTTCATTCAACTGGCATTATCCTTTATGCAATTCCATTATATATCCATTTAGACTTAATCAACCAACATGGTTGTTTCTTAACATGTGCTATCCTGATAATATCAGTTTTAAACAGATAAAGATTTAAATCAAGACAACAAATCACATCAAAGGCTTAATAATCAGTACTAACTTGTTTATGTAATTCCAGTCTCATCATTAGCCCAAAATATACTTAACTATCTAACAGCTGGAATCACGCGAAAAAACTATAAAAATCTAAAACATTTTCATAATCTAAATGCCACAATCTACTATGAACATTCAATCCTAAAATGCAAATAAAACTATAATACTACATGAACACATACTAATGCAACACATATATGAATATGTAATTAACTACCATGTATTATATGCACACTAAATGCAAAAACACAATGCTAACACGTAAAAATAACGAACTATAATGCAAATAAATAACTATATGCAAAACGACACTAAAATGCTCCCAAACTTAAACTAGGCTGTAAGACCCCAGCTTTTATAAATAAAGATGAATTTTTCTATAAATATTATTTTTGAATATTATGGAATAAATTTGATATAATGTTATAGTTGTGGGTAATATTTATAAATTTTGCAAAGTATGGAAGTTGTTATAAAATATTAGTTTGGTGTGGGAATATTCTTTTGTTAGGGAATATTAAATACAATGGCTCAATCATTGGTGGACCCCCTAATGTGAAATTATTGTCGGATTGAGAAAAGCGACAAAAATATTTTATAAAAATAACGGCGAAGGTGTTACCAGATTAAAAGCATTGAACTACCCGATTGGTAAAAAAATGCGATGTCTGGCGTGGTTGCGTAGTAGCACTGCGGTATTGATTATTGATGCTTACGTGAGAAGTCACTTTCACCTATGCTCAATTATTGCTATAGTAATTCTTTGCATCATATCTCTTATATTATTGATTCAATTATTGTCACGATTATCATACGTATAATATGTTATAGTATTAAATCAATAATTGAGGCGACAAGTTATAAATGATTAATAATTGTTGAAAGATTAAATATGTGTTGATGAAAATAAAATGATTTGTGGTAAGTTTAATTATTTTATGGGGGCTCATATGTCATCATCTAAGAGTCTCTTCATCAATAGTATTTACCTTCGTCGATAGTAATTACCTTCGTCGATAGTAATTACCCTTGTCGATAGTATTTACCTTCAATCGATAGTAATTACCTTCGTCGATAGTAATTACCCTTGTGAATAGTATTTACCTTCGTCAATAGTAATTACCTTCGTTAATAGTAATTACCCTTATGAATAGTAATTACCTTCGTTAATAGTAATTACCTTTACCAGACGTCGAACCACTTGTCGTTTCACATTACAGGCGTCGAACCACTTGTCGTTTCACATTACAGGCGTCAAACCACTTTTCTTTTCACATCATTAGTCGTCGAGCCACTTGCCTTTTCACACTAAGCGGTGCTAAGCTAGAAATCTTCTATAAATAGAGGCCTAGGGCTTCATTATTTTCACTTAATTCATTCAAGCTATAGAGAGAGAAAGTATATAGAGAATAAGAGAGAAAGAAGAAGAGTATTTTATTCTTACCTTCTTTGCGATATTCAATCTCCTACCAAATGTAAAGGGTGTTATTCTTTCTTATTCATGAAGAGAAGCATTGTTATTCCATTGCTTATTATTACATTGAAATAACTTGTATCGTGGTTTACCCTATACTTGGTGACATTCTTCTATTATTACATTTGGAACATCACATACATGTGTTTTACAGGACTGGTTCCATCCTTATTATTATTACGTTGGAACATCACATGCGTGTGTTTTACAGGACTGGTTCCGTCTCTTTATTATTATTACATTGGAACATCACATGCGTGTGTTTTACACCAGGACTGGTTAAAATCTTTATTATTATTCTGTTGGAACATCACATGCATGTGTTTTACGCCGGACTGGTTCCATTCTTTATTATTACATTGGAACATCACATGCATGCGTTTTACTATTTGGACTGGTTCCGTTATTTATTATACATTGGAATAACTTTGCATGTGCGATCTATCGCATGCATGGTGATTTCTTTTGTTATTCTATTCTTTATTATACCCGGTTGGTTAAAACTTTGACTTCTATACTCCATGAAATTAGTGGAATATCCTTGATATTTGCGTTTCATCGATATCTTTTCATGGAAATATTCTTACGATCATTCTTGAATTTTACTCTACAAAACGAGTATCATGTTGATAATTTGGACGTTAATAATTCTGAATAAAATAATTCTTGAACTTGTTTTATTGAATTCTTATATCATTGTCATCATCCTCATGTTTATATTATGTTGAAAGTCATCGTGGCGTGTAGTGCATAGATGGACTTGGTATGATTATGACGAGAGACTATTCGGTGTAATCATGGCCGTAATGTTACAAATGATGTGATAAAAATCCTCGATGGCCATAGTGCATTGGTGGGACGATTGTTGGCATGATCATGACCATTAATGAATACACAAATATTCTTGGCCCGTAGTGCATGAATAATTGTGGTCGTGATACTAAAGAATATCCTGGCGGTAGTAGTAGTGCGGGGTGATTCGATGATGTGGAATATTTATTAAAGTGAGTCTCACTATATGATGATGAAAAACCTTTTAAAACCTAAAAGATAGTAGACTTTATTTTCTACTTGACTCTTTTAATGGATTGCTTATTCATTGCAGATTAAAGCTGGTTGTACATTGTATTTTATCGGTTTAACATTGTTGAAGACTATTGATAATTTATTACGCATTATCTTAGTCATAATATTTCTTCTTGGGCTAGTTGAGCTCACCCTTTCTATCATTTTATTCTCTTGAAATGAGAATATATTTGGGACGAGTCGGAAGCGAGTGATGGTCACGAAGATAGCATTAGTAGTCCTCACTATACGTGAAATAGTGTGATAATAATTGTAATGAGGACTCCTTTTTTGAGTTTGTATAATATCTAGTAGAGCGATATTTGTATTTAAACTCACGAGTTTATGTCGTATTGTACCACGGCAGTTATGTTAATAAGTTGTATTTAAATTACATACCATGTAAGTGGCGACCCAAGATGGGTGATGTATACCTAATTTTGGGGGCGTCACGGTTAGTATCGAGCTTAGGGATATGATCCTGTCTAAGATGTGAGAATAGTACTAGGAGGGAGAGCGGGGAATACCTTTTTAGCTAGTATGACCCACTAAGTTTATGTCTTTATTTTATTGGTTGGTCAGAATATAGAGATAATTTGTTACATGTCAATTAACCTTTTGTTTTGTGGCAGTATCTAAAAATGACATCTGAGAATGTTGAGAATAGCAATGGAGCGCAGGCAAGCGATCGTTGATTCACCACATATCAATAATCAGGATAATGTGCATCAGGAAGGCGACAATCCTCATGCAAACAACAACACTGACCAAATGATGAATGATCAAATGTTCGAGAGGCTTTTATGCAATTTATGCAACAATGAAAGTGAGAGCGACTCTGTCCAAAACGTAGGTGGAAAACACGGAAAACTCTCGGCGGTCACCGCTAAACAATTCAAGGAGTGGGACCAAGGAGTTTAAGGAGAGCCAAAATCACTTACGCGAAGCATGGATAAAGTAGATTACCAAGATATTTGATGTCTTGGGATGCTCGAGGAAGCAAAAGGTTCCCTTCTTGCCTGCCTTTATGTTGCTTGCGGAGAGGCGATTCTTGGTGGGAATCGGTAAAAGCGTACTCAACTTTCTTTGTCTTGAAGATATCTTGGGAGAAGTTCTAGAGTCGCATTCAACGACAAATACTTTCACGAAAGTATTCGCCACGCCACATGAAGGAGGTGGAGTTTATCAAGTTGGAACAAAACAATATGGCCGTGTCATGATACGAGGCAAAATTTGCGGAGTTATCACGTTTTCGTCCCACTTGGTGGATAATGAAGAGAGAATGGCGCGAATGTTTTAAGAGGTTTGAAGCAGGAGATACGTCGACATCTTATTTCTCATAAAGCTGTGTTTGTATTCGGATGTTGTAAATAGGGCTCGATTAGTGGAGCGATAATGAGTCAATAAACTAAAAAGCGGCGGTAAAATTATAATACCGGTGAGTAGTCATCGAAGCGGTGACAACAAGCGTGGAGGAATCAACGGGCGGATATGGTAACCACCGGTGGTAATTAGGGCCAAAACAATAAGAATGGACATTTCAAGAAAGCGGAGATTCAACAATGATGGGAAGGCGTCGACACCTGACACCCGTTGTTAAGGAAGGAGAAAGACCACCTATTATATGCTTCAAATGCGGAGGAGAGGGACACATCGGTCAAAGCGTGCCGTATGCGTCGTCAAAGCATGTCATAATTGTGGAAGAGAAGGTCACTTAGCTCGATTTTGTCGTTTACCAAAGACAAATTCAGCTAGGATGGAGGCACCAAAGGCCGTCCCAGAAAATTCAAAATCGGTAGTGCAAAGGAGAGCGTTTGTTGTGACCTCCCAGAGAGCAAGGAACCCGAATGAGGTCATCACGGGTAAGCTTATCATAAACTCTAATGAAGTCTATACTTTATTTGATACCGGTTCTACCCATTCTTTTATTTCTCCTACTTGCGCTCATCGATTAAATTTGACTCCGGAGAAATTAGACTTTGACTTATCTGTGGAAACTCCGTTGGGAGAAACCTTAATTATATCCACTGTTTATAAGTCTTATTTGGATCAAATCGGTACCCTCACATTACCTGTCGATCTTATTTCATTAAAAATACTTGCATTTGACGTGATTCTAGGGATTGATTGGTTAACTACTTATCATGCAAAAATTGATTGTTTTCGTAAGGTTGTTAGCTTTCATATTCCTAATCAACCTATTATGCGAATTCAAATGACCAAACCATTAAAATCAATCACGGTCATCTCAAGCCATAAAGCTATTCGTTTATTGAAAAATGGATGTCAAGCTTTCTTAGCTCATGTCACGGATCTAAACAAAAATACGTCAGTTTTGAATGATATTTCTATTGTTAATGAATTTCCTGATGTATTCCCTGAAGAACTTCCTGGCCTACCCCCAGAGCGTGAAATTAAATTTTGTATTGACCTTGAACCTAGTACAAAACCCATTTTTAAAGCCCCGTATCGAATGGCTTCTATTGAACTTCAGGAGTTAAAGACCCAACTGCAGGAATTGTTAGACATTGGCTTTATTCATCCTAGTACTTCTCCTTGGGGTGCTCCTGTTCTATTCGTGAAGAAGAAAGATGGGAGTATGCGACTTTGTATTGATTATCGGGAGTTGAATCATGTCACCATCAAAAATAGGTATCCATTGCCACGTATTGATGACTGTTTGACCCGATTGCAAGGAGCCAAATTCTTTTCAAAGAATGATCTTCATTAGGATATCACCAATTGAAGATTAGAGCCGGCGACATTCAAAAGCGGCTTTTGAACTTCGAGACGGAATTATGAATTCCTAGTCATGTCCTTTGGATTGACTAATGCTCCCGCTTTGCCTTCATGGATATGATGAACCAAAGTATTGAGGAATATTTAGATCACTTTGTGGTCATCTTTATTGATGACATCCTTATTTATTCCAAAAGCGAAGTGAAGATCATGAGCAACACATGAGGTCGACACTCCAAAAGCTTCGTGAATATAAGCTTTATGCCAAGTTGAAGAAAAGTGAGTTACGGCTTGAAGAAGTAGCATTCCTTGGGCACGTGGTATCAAGTCATGGAATATCTATTGACCCAAAGAAAGATTGAAGCTATTCAAAGCTGGGAACAACCTAAATCGATGTGAAGAAGTCGTAGCTTTCTCGGTTTAGTTGGTTATTATCGGAGATTCGTGGAAGGATTTTCTTGAATCGCTACTCCATTGACTCGGTGACTCGGAAAGATCTGAAAGTTCGGTTGGAGCGAAGAATGTGAGAAGAGTTTTCAAGAACTCAAGAGGAGACTTATTTCAAGATTTTGTTACGGCAATACCATCGGCTCGGAGGGATTTGTCATCTCTGATGATGCTTGAGGCAAAGGTTGGGATGTGTTCTTATGCAACATGGAAAAGTTATAGCCTATGCCTCGCGATAACTCAAAGAATATGAGAGGAATTATCCTACTCATGATCTAGAGTTGGCATTTGTTGTCTTGCACTTAAAATTTGGAGGCATTACTTGTATGGGGAGAAAGTGGAGATCTTTACGGATCATAAAAGCCTCAAATATTTCTTCACTCAAAAGGAACTCAACATGCGACAACGACGTTGGCTTGAGCTATTGAAAGATTCGATCATACCATCCAATACCATCTCGGAAAAGCGAACGTGGTAGGCGGCGCGCATTGAGTAGAAAATCATATGCAAATCTGAGTGCGATATTGTCGTATAAAGGCCCATTTTGTGTGACTTGCAAAGGATGGAGATAGAGTTAAAGACTCGAGGGACGCATGTGATGATAGCGAGTATACGAGTAGAACCGACTTTAATCGATAAAGTTAAAGTCGCTCAAGCTACGGACACGGAGTGATGCGTATGAGGAAGAAAGTGCAAGAAGGTGCTATCTAGGAAGCAAGAATCGATGAAGAAGGAATACTTGAGTCAACTCAGACTTTGTGTTCCTAACGACCACGATTTAAAGTATAATATCATGATGGGGCGCACAACACACCATTTGCAATCCATTTCGGGAGTACGAAATGTATCATGATATTCGTCATACATTTTGGTGGAGCAATATGAAAGAGAGATAGTATTTGTTTATCTCAAGGTGTCTAACTTGTCAATGAGTTAAAGCGGAGCATCAAGTACCAAAAGGTCCATTGCAACCACTTGAAATTCCAGAATGGAAGTGGGAGCACATTACCATGGATTTCAATTCTGGGGTCTTCCTAAGGTTTCTCTGGCATTGATGCGATTTGGGTCATTGTTGATAGATTGACCAAGTGCGCTCATTTCTTCTGCGTCTCGAGAAACTTATACACTTGAACGTCTTGCTCGTATGTACATAAAGCGAGATTGTAAGATCGCATGGTATGCCGGTATCCATAGTTTACGATCGAGACCCAAGATTCACTTCACGATTTTGGGTTAGTTTGCAAAAAGCTATGGGCACAGACTTACGATTTAGCTCGGCATATCATCCTCGAGACAGGACGGACAATCGGAGAGGACTATTCAAACTCTTGAAGATCTATTAAGACTTTGTGTCCTTGATTTCAAGGAGTTGGGACAAGTTCTTACCATTGGTGGAGTTTTCTACAACAACAGTTATCAAGCAAGTATTGGCATGGCTCCATTCAAGCGTTGTATGGAAGAAAGTGTCGTTTCTCAAAGATCTTTGGGATGAGGTGGGTGAAGCAACGTTGTTGGGACCGGAGTTGATGCGTATGACTACGGAAAAGATTCAAACGATCCAAACAACGATAAAAACCTCACAAAATCGATAAAAGAGTTATGTTGATCTTCATCGAAAGGACGTGGAATTCGATATAGGAGATCATGTGTTGTTAAGAGTTGCTCCATGGAAAGGAGTTACAAGATTTGGAAAGAAGAAAACTTAATCCTCGATTCATTGGTCCATTTTAATCCTCGATCGAGTAGGAGCCGTGGCCTATAGACTCGCTTTTCTGCTTGAAATATGTCTCGTGTTCATAACGTTTTTCACATATCTATGTTACGTAAATATGTGAAAGACCCGAACCATATTATTGAGTTAGAACGGGACGAAATAGCGGAAGATTTGATGTATGAAGAGGTTCTGTTCAAATTTTGGATAAGAAGGAACATATTCTACGCTCTAAGGTTATACCTCAAGTCAAAGTTTTGTGGAGGAACCACGATGTTGAGGAAATGACTTGGGAGTTAGAATCGAAATGAAATCAAGGTATCCTTACCTCTTCGACATACGTGAGTCGTACCCTAATTTCGAGGGCGACATTTCATAAGAAGGGAGGTTGTAAGACCCCGACTTTTATAAATAAAGATGAATTTTTCTATAAATATTATTTTTGAATATTATGGAATAAATTTGATATAATGTTATAGTTGTGGGTAATATTTATAAATTTTGCAAAGTATGCAAGTTGTTATAAAATATTCGTTTGGTCTGGGGATATTCTTTTGTTAGGGAATATTAAATACAACTACTCAATCATTGGTGGACCCCATAATGTAATTATTATCGGATTGAGAAAATGACAAAAATATTTTATAAAAATAACGGCGGAGGTGTTACCGTTAAAGCTGTTGAACTACCACGTGGTAAAAGTAAATGCGATGTCTGGCGTGGTTTGCATAGTAGCTTACACGGTATTGATTATTGATGCTTACGTGAGAAGTCACTCATTTATGCTCAATTATTACTCACGATGAATTCTGCGATCATATCTCTTATATTATTGATTCAATTATTATCACAGATTATCATACGTATAATACGTTATAGTATTAAATCAATAATTGAGATGACAAGTTATAAATGATTAATAATTGTTGAAAGATTAAATATGTGTTGATGAAAAATAAAATGATTTGTGGTAAGTTTGATTATTTTATGGGGGCTCTATATGTCATCATCTAAGAGTCTCTTCGTCGATAGTATTTACCTAAATCAATAGTAATTACCTTCATCGATAGTAATTACCCTTGTCAATAGTATTTACCTTCGTCGATAGTAATTACCTTTGTCAATAGTAATTACCCTTGTGAATAGTATTTACCTTCGTCAATAGTAATTACCTTCGTCAATAGTAATTACCCTTGTGAATAGTATTTACCTTCGTCAATAGTAATTACCTTCGTTAATAGTAATTACTTTTACCAGACGTCGAACCACTTGTCGTTTCACATTATAGGCGTCGAACCACTTGTCGTTTCACATTACATTCTGCGATCAAACCACTTTTCTTTTCACATCATTAGTCGTCGAGCCACTTGCCTTTTCACACGGCGGTCTTTAAGCTAGAAATCTTCTATAAATAGAGGCCTAGGGCTTCATTATTTTTTCACGAATTCATTCAAGCTATAGAGAGAAAGTATAGAGAATAAAGAGAAAGAAGAAGAGTATTTTTTTACTTACACTTCTTTGCGAGTATTCAATCTCCTACCAAATGTAAAGGGTGTTATTCTTTCTTATTCGTGAAGAGAACTATTGTTATTCCATTGCTTATTATTACATTGGAATAACTTTTGTATCGTGGTTTACCTATACTTGGTGACATTCTTCTATTATTACATTGGAACATCACATGCACGTGTGTTTTACTAATGGGACTGGTTCCATCTTTATTATTATTACATTGGAACATCATGCATCGTGTGTTTTACAGGACTGGTTAAAATCTTTATTATTATACTGTTGGAACATCACATGCATGTGTTTTACAGGACTGGTTAAAATCTTTATTATTATTCATTTGGAACATCACATGCTGTGTGTTTCTGTGGGACTGATTCCATTCTTTATTATTACATTTGGAACATCATCGTACACATGCGTTTTACTGCTTTAGGACTGGTTCCGTTATTTATTATTCTGTTGGAATAACCTGCCTGTGCGGTCTATCGCATGCATGGTGATTTCTTTTGTTATTCTATTCTTTATTATACCCAGTTGGTTAAAACTTTGACTTCTATACTCCATGAAATTAGTGGAATATCCTTGATATTTGCGTTTCATCCAGTATCTTTTCATGGAAATATTCTTCTGATCATTCTTGAATTTTACTCTACAAAACAGTATCATGTTGATAATTTGGACGTTAATAATTCCTGGATAAAATAATTCTTGAACTTGTTTTATTGAATTCTTATATCATTGTCATCATCCTCATGTTTATATTATGTTGAAAGTCATCTGTGGCCTGTAGTGCATAGATGGACTTGGTATGATTATGACCCAGAGACTATTGATTGTAATCATGTAGTAATGTTACAAATGATGTGATAAAAATCCTCAGTGGCCGTAGTGCATTGGTGGACAGTTGTTGGCATGATCATGACCATTAATGAATACACAAATATTCTTGGCCCGTAGTGCATGAATAATTGTGGTCGTGATACTAAAGAATATCCTTGGCCGTAGTGCAGGGGTGATTCGATGATGTGGAATATTTATTAAAGCTGAGTCTCAGCTATAACAGTGATGAAAAACCTTTTAAAACCTAAAAGATAGTAGACTTTATTTTCTACTTGACTCTTTTAATGGATTGCTTATTCAGCTATGATTAAACTGGTTGTCTATTGTATTTTATCGGTTTAACATTGTTGAAGACTATTGATAATTTATTACGCATTATCTTAGTCATAATATTTCTTCTTGGGCTAGTTGAGCTCACCCTTTTCTATCCTTTGTTCTCTTGTGAAATGAGAATATAGCCGGGACGAGTCGGGAAGCAGTGATGGTCACGAAGATAGCATTAGTAGACCTCACTATTACATGAAATAGTGTGATAATAATTCTAATGAGGACTCCTTTTGAGTTTGTATAATATCTAGTGAGCGATATTTGTATTTAAACTCACGATTTATGTAAATATATTGTACTGGCGATTATGTTAATAAGTTGTATTTAAATTCTGTACCATGTAAGTGGCGACCCAAGATGGGTGATGTATACCTAATTTTGGGGGCGTCACATAGGCATTGTCCTCAATGGCTAAAATAGAAAAATTAAAGTAGAGGACTTTCCTAAAAATATAGCAATCTTCCTCCTTGTCCGCTAAGTTTGGAGAATAGGCTAGCCACATGGAACAAATTGGGCACCACACTTGAATTTGACTTAAATAACCTGTAAACCATGATAGAAACAATTTTATTAAATTCTAAGTAAATGCAAATTCAAAACTACTAATATAAAACCTAATAAAAACTAAAAATAAAAATTAAACTTGGGTTGCCTCCCAATAAGCGCTTGTTTTATAGTCTCAGCCTGACTTCTTCAATTTTCTATCCAATTCCCCTACGAAAATTGAGGAACCCTCCATCCATCAGTAACAATGTCTCTTTTGGGAGGTTCCCATTAGTAATGACCCTTGAATGAAAGTCACCTAGCATGCTCTTTGTAGATATGTTCCCCATTAAGAACGTCCAAAAACTAGGTGTTTTCTCTATTATGTCGATGATCAGATTAGGGCATTGAAGCTTAATAAACATAATGGGATCTTCCTCTATCTTCTCCTTTTTATCCCACCATGACTCCACAACTGTACTAGCTCTTATGTCACAAAGAGCTTTGCCGACGACATAACTGCCAATTGGGCATGGTTTTGCAAAACTGCCCGAATTCATGAACTTTGGTGGAGGAGGCACATGAGATACTAATGAAATCGGCTCATCTTCGTTGAATCTTAAAGTTAAATCTTTGTCAATCTCCTTTTTTTGGTTCCTAATTGTTTCCTCTCTTTCAACATCTTGTGGCTCATCTAGTTGCAGATTTTGTTCAGGCTCTCCATCAGTCTCGGAATCCATGTCATAGGGCCAAGTGTATTGAGGGAAAATGTTTGAGGCATTGATTAGTTTTTCCATTTGGTTCATAAAATTTTGACTCGATATCTCTTGATTAATCCTCCTCTCCTCACTTGAAGCTATGAACTTGGACAAAATTTCCTCCAAATTTGAATGTTCCTCCTGTTGTAGTGGAAGTGGACACGAGAAATTCGGTGGGTATATTGGAGTTGGAGCATAAAATTGATCTTGATGAGTATGTCTCCATGAAAAATCTGGGTGATACCCCCAATCCTGATGAAAGTTGTTGGGATAGACATAATTGTTGGGGTAATCACCATCATACTGCACCGGCTCGAAATTGATGGCGCATTGATGACTCATATGATTTCCAGCACAATAATCACAAGTAACCTCCACACTTTGACGACGTTGTGCTGCAAAAGTGTCTAACCTCTTCAAAAGTGTCTCAATTTGTACTGATAATGCAGAAAGTACTGTCGCGAGTCCATCAATCTCCGCTCCCCTTAGCTAAGTCATTCTCGTATACAGCCATTGATAATTAAATTCAGCCATGGTACCTGAAAAGAAAGAAAGAAAAATAGAAAGAGAATTAAAGAAAATAGTAAAAAAAATGTTTAAATTAAAACTAATTTGATAAAAATTAATATTGACAAAATTATTAAACTAATTCCCCGACAACGGCGCCAAAGACTTGTTAATCGATTTCGCAATCAAAACATTTGTGCAAGTATACACGGTCAACAAGTAATAAAGTGATAAGGAAGTATCGTTCCCACGAGGAATTATTTAATAAAAATCACCAAATACTAGTTCTTAACCAAACTAATTTTATTTAAACAATTGCAAATTTTGATTTCTCTAATTAAGAAAACTAAATTAATTAATTAAAACTATATTACTCTAAAATTAATTCAACTAAATAAAGGTAAAGACTAAATGAATGACTTCAGATAAATAAAGGTTAAGAATACAATATCCCCAATTTATGTACTACAAACCAATTATCCAACTAATCCAATTATTATGTCTACTGAATTGTTAACAAGAATTCTAAGTGTTAAAAGCCTTTTCCCAAGTGATCAATTAACTTTTATTCAATTCAATTAATCTTGCGATATTCCTATGCAAAATAATTAAATTAAACCCATTAAGTTCTAATTCCCAATTTGTTACATGCAGTGAACAGATATTCCTATTCAATTCACGACCCTAATTATTCGTCTCATGAAAATAATCAAACATACATGTTATCATATCCAGTTCTAACCCTAAATTTCATCTTCCGAATCCTTCTAGAGTAACACAATAATTACTGGCCAAATAATTAATCAATACGCACAAGACATGACAAACAATTCACCTTGACATAAATAATTGGACTAAATTAAATAATTAATTAATAGACATAAAAGGTTCAATTTGTAGTCTTAATAAAAGAGTTACTTCATAATGAAAAATAAAACCAACAGTCTCATGAAAATCATCTTGAAAGAATTACACAATTAAAAATAATAAGAAGAAGAAACTCAAAAAGAAAATCTCCCAAGCTTCAATCTTCAATTGGAATTCTTCTCCACAATCTCCTACTAATCCTTGATTAATCTTCAGCTATGCTTCCATGTGTTGCTTCATTCTCCAATGGTTAATTAAGAACTAGGGTTTATGAATGAATTCCTAATGTAATGGAGTGTATCTCTAATCTAATCTATCTAATCTACCTTATTCTATGCCTCCCATCATGTATTTATAGGTTACAAGTCCAATTTTTAGCTTAAGAGGAAACCCAATCCCATTTGGAGTCAAAAAAGTGTCAAAATTCGTACCAAAATGCGTCCAAGCTTGACCAGGCCCTTCCCAGCGCCTTGCTATTTGGTACCAGACCGCAACACACCGCCTTCTAGTGCCCTTTTACTGGGGTCTTTTCGAGAATTTTCTTCTCTAACGTCTTTTGGAAAAATGGCCATAACTTCTTCATTCGAACTCTGATTTCTATGATTCAAGATGTTCCGGAAAGAGGAGACGTAGATATACAACTTTCATTCTTTGAGTATTTTGAAATAAGGACTAGAACAATGCTAAAATAGGCTTTGAAGTGGCTATTATGTTAATGGTAAGCCTAAAACGCGAATCTAGCCACCCCAAAGGTCAATCCAAGTAACGTTTGTCCCAATTCCTACAAAACAACAAAAAACATGCATGAATAGACACAAACACTTAAAAACTATCCTAAAAGACTTGAGAACAACAATAAATTAAGCCCGGATGTATCCAATTTATGGGTATATTACCTATTCATCAGTTGTCTGACACAATTACCTCTGGTTGTCCATACCGACAAATGACATTGTTTCTGATCAACCAATGATAACTTCTTTCGTAACCTTGGAAAAGGAGGCTGCTTCTACCCACTTGGTGAAGTAGTCGGTCATGGTGAAGATAAACCGATGCCCATTACTAGCTTTGGGCTCGATGGGCCCGATCACGTCCATTCCCCACATTGAGAAGGGCCAGGGCGAACTCATATTGTGGAGTTCCCTTAGAGGGGCGTGGATAACATTCCTATGAATTTGACATTGATAGAATCTTTTGATGTGATCATCATAGTCAGCCTTCAGATAGAGCCAATAATGCCCTGTTCTTAGGATCTTTTTGACAAGTAAGGGGTCGCTCATGTGTGGGCCACATACTCCACCATAGATCTCATCCATGAGCCTCTGAGCTTGGTCTTTATCCAGACATCTAAGGAGACCTAGTTCTGCATCTCTTTTGTAGAGTGCATCTCCGCTCAGGTAGAATTTCATAGCCAGTTGATGGATCCGCCTTCTTTCAGTCAGGCTTGCCTCAGCGGGTGTAGATCCATCTCGCAGATACTCCTTGATATGCTGATACCAAGGGTGTTGGATGGGAAGTAGCTCATTCGATACTTTTCCAATGTAGTTCCCATAGGCTAAAGCCTTTTACAGGAAAAATGTGATGTTTGGCATGTTTTCCTTGTCTGGTATGTTGATCAAGGAGGCCAAAGTTGCTAGTGTTAGGTTTGTAATATTCATGAACGCAATCAAATTGCATAAAATAAGCAGAAACGTGAAAAATTAGAGTTTTAAAATTTTACAAACCATATACCCGGATCATCTTTTATGCACAATTATTAATTAAACGAAAATATGAAGAACAAGAATCATACCCTTGAAGTTTCGAGCTTCCTCAGGTACAAGTTCACCTCCAATCCTTTTCGCGTTCAACTTGAATCCACCGGGTTTGGTTCTTTCCTTTGATCAACGTTAGCCATCCAAATGTTTGGCCTCTAAGGGTGATCCACCAAGGAAGAAGAAAGATTCAAGAAGATGGGTGTTTGGCAAAATCATAGTTTTCTATCTCTCATAGAAAAAGAGCGTACTCTCCAACAATTGGAATCACGTATATTGTGAAAAAGTCAGCAACAACTCTACACCCATAATAAGACTCCTCTTATTTATAGATGTGGGCAACCCTCCTTAACAATTAAGGATTTAGTTTTATTTTAATTAATTAAACTCCTTTAATTAATTAAGCTCCCTAATCTTATAAGGGATAATTAATTAAACACTTTTAATTAATTTAACATCCTAATCTTATTAGGATATATTAGAGTACTTTTATTAATTAATTCCCAAACTCCTTTAGGAATTAAATAATAGTAATAATAATAATAATAATAATAATAATAATAATAAGACTCCTCTTATTAATTTATATTTAATATTTTCAAAATATTAAATAAATATTAAGCTATTTAATTTATTCTATCACCATAGATTAAATGAAATATACTTAACTTATTATTACGATTATGCCATTAACTTCTTAAATAATTATTCTTCCTTTTATGGTGTGACCCTTTAGGTTCTCCATATTAAATAGGTTGTGAATAAATCAATTAGAACAATTCTAATCTTATTTAAATAAATAAATCAAACTATTAATTTATTTAAATAAATAATATTTATTCTACAATAGGGATAAGCCTCCATAGCGATCAAGGACTTTCCAGATAATATAGATTTCAACATTAATCATAAAAGAACCTTTGAGTAAATAGTTACCGTACAATTCAATCCTTCCACCATACAATGTTCCAATTAAATATAAGACATGGAATTACTGTCAAGTCTTATTTTATTTAATTATGTGACACCCCCAAATCCAGGTACTTCATTCCCACAGGATCTAGTGTTCACTTAATCAAACATTCATATCTAACTACCCAATCACAATAAAACTGGATAAATAAAACCTTTCCCATTAAAGGGTTACATAATAAAATCTCCCAGGTTATTTAACCTTTAATTACAATCATTCAAATGCAAAAATTAAATAAACTTCATTAAAACCAAGTCTAAGATCATCATAATAAAAGTCTAAGATCATCATAATAAAAATCTAACATCTCAATCAAAGTAAAATTACAAGTCTTAATCACTTGCACATTTTTCCCTTTCCTTTGCTAGACGAAGGTTCATCTACCTTCTCTTCTTTAGCTGCAATGAGTTTTTTTTAAAATATGCAAGAGTGAGCAAAATAATTGCTCACTGGATACAATACGAAATCAACAGGAGTATAGTAATAATAACTGCCAATAATAGGCTCATCAATAATGAATAGTACTTTATCATCAATAATCGTAAATGAAATCCAAAATGTAGAATAACTATAAGCGAGGGTCATAAGACCATGAACTATGTCCACGATTGTAGTAATCTTTCAACTCCAACTTTAACAGTCATAAGACTATAAGGACTCCTCGTACTTAGGGGGATCAGCCCTTCGTCCCATGTATTGTGCACAAACATTTAACGCTACGCGTAAGTTATCCCATAATAATAATAGGGTTGTTCATCTCAGTATTTGGAGTACAAGTTTACACCAAAGAGAGTTTGGTTTGGATAAGCTTTCAAGGGTAATTTGAAGTTCAACGATCATCAATTAGAAGACTAGTTGAATTAATAACATCATATTACAGAATAATCATAATTGAATCAACATGGTAAACCAAAATCATGCTTTAGGAATAATCTAATAGCATATATTTTGAATAATTATAACATGCCTTTCTTGAACAATATTAAGTCAAGGTTAAATTAGAATTGGGTACTAAGCATGCATAACAGTTTGAACGATGAAATTGCTCAACATTAGTATAAATAGTTGTGCATGCTAAACAACAAGTTAAATACAAGAATAACTTGTCAACATTAAACCAAAGTTTAGAAAGCTTGCATCATTCATAAGGTAATCGAATTGAAACAATAAATAGTTCAACAAGATAAAGAATTAGAAATCTTGCATTATTATATTAGGAACAATAATTGATTCCATTTACAAAAGTAGAGTTAGAGAACTTGCTCAATGTAAAAAGAAAGTTTAGAAAACTTGCCTTGCTCGTAGGCTAAACCAAATCAATACGAATCACAATATTCTATAAACATATGTCATCATGACATAATTAGTCATTACCATCTTACAAACATAACTAAGTACGTTCATCATTTAAAATTGGATTTTTAATCACATAATCGAGTTATAACACAAGTTAATTGTTAATAATATACTTATTCATAGTATAGAAATACTAAAATCAACATTTAGCGATCCTACTATCATCACATAACTTTTCTTAAAATTTCGTAGGTACAAAAGTACATCGTCGAGACCATTACCTTTAACTTTCATGCAGCGGCTACGATTTACATTGGTCATTACATGTGCAATGATGTTATAGCATTTATGCGTGGTGAATAATATATACAAGGTTGCTATGCAGTGGTGGTAGTCTTGGCATTGTGATCTTGAAACTACTACTTGTTCAAAATTGCTTGCATGCGTAAACTAGCAGCTTCGTTCGATGCTTTGGCGATAGTGCGAGGAAAAAGCCAATTTTGGCCTACAATTTCGTTTCTAACAGACTGATTTACATATAATTTATACAAAACTTCATGTAAACATAATTCAAGGATTCCTAACATGTTTATACTCATATAACAACATAAACAACAAAATTAACACACCCAATTCCATTGTTTTTGGCTAAAACTCATTTTTTTGATATTTTTGAAGAAAACAACCACTGTAATTTTGTTTTGCAACCAAAACCATTAATTCAAATCATTTTATCAAAGTATATATATACTCTAACAAATTGAAAAGCCAATTTATCAATAAAACAACTATTCAACCCATAATTTCTATTTTAACTAGACAATATGTAATCACCAAAACTCACTGTAAAGTATTTTTCTTCCCAAATTACATACATATCATCAATTCATAGATTATAACTTATGAAAATCATTTTAACATCACTAATAAGTCATATAAAGCCACATAACACAATAATTCATGTTTACACAAAAATTCTACAGAGAATTTGGGAAGAGAAACTAGACTTTTAAAACTAAAAAGAAATCAGAGAATACCTTGATAGAAGATGATATGGCTATTCTTTTCTCTCTCAAGCCTTTCCTTCCCCAATCTTTAGCCTTTCTTTCTCTCTTCTTTTCTTCTTTTCTTCTTCTTCTTCTTCCTCTGAGTTTTGTTTCTTCTCTCTAACCTCTCTCCTCTAACATACGTCTTAACAAATAACGTATATAGATATTATATATATATTCATTATATAATATAATTATAAACATAACTGATATCAGTTATGTGAATTTTGAAATCAAAAGTCATAAGGCTTGTTTGGTTACTAACTAAAAAAATAACCCATTAACCTTACACCTTGTTTGGTAAAACTCAAATAAATTAAAGACTTAGTAGGCATTAGGCCTTGTTTGGCCAAAACAGAATTAAAACTCCTTTAAGTTATTTTAATAACTCCTTTATAAAAGGTTATTTGTCACACATTAACTTAATTAAATTAATTCTAAAAATAATTTATCAAATCACTTTAACACATAAATCAATATCACAAAATTATAATTTTCTATATAATTATAACTTTATTTAATCAACTAACACATCATTTTTAACTACAATTCTAATAAAAGAATAGTAATTCAATTAATCAAAATTCTCTAACTTAATAATTAAATTAAATTAGCAAAATAATTAATTTTCCTTAATTATTTATTTAACAAATAATTAACCACATCAATTCAAATATGAACAATTATTTATTCAACAATAAACACATCCATTAAATATTTAAATAATTCAATAAATATTTAATATAACAATTAAAATTCTAGAATTATATGTATTTCGACTCTTAAATGCATAACTCTAAATAATGCAAATTAAAAACTCCTTTTTAATTTCATTCTGCCTTGGCCAAGGACTACGGGGTTGTCATTTATCGAATCACATATGTGAAGCCCCCAAATTAGGTCCAATCCATCCAACCTATTCCGAGTCGCCAAATACATGGTACAGAAAACAACTACAACTTTATTACTACAATTGTCGTGCAAAATACGACAACACATATACTGTGAGTTTAAATACCAATTGTGACTCTGGACACCAACTTGTGTCAGCACCTCACATTGATACATTACATGAAGGTACAGTCAATAACTATTTTAGAAATTAAAATCTTTGGAAAATGCTCAAGAAAACCTTCATATATGGGAGGCCATGCATCTAAGTTATAATAGATATCATATGACTAGAGAATTAACCTTGGTTGACCCAATAGACCCCAAAGAAAAATGAGAAGATTACTATTATGTTCTTTCCAATGGTGAGTCTTCTCTTGACATATAACTATATCCACTGTCTGCAATTTAGAATTATATTTCAACCAAACTCCAAGATTATATAGGTAGTGCTCGTAGATATACTCAGCAAGTGGATGTGCACAACCCTGTCTTATGATAACATGAGGTTGTATGTCATTAGACATCTTGTATGATAGTGGCAAAACACCCTTCCAAAGTTGGGTTCACCTCACCCTATTCGGTTCACCAAAATTAAATATCAAATGACGTATACAATACGACACACTTATCTAAAGTTCTTAATAAAATTATTTCCATACTATTTAGGGAGAACCTCAATAGCTATAGACCACCGTTCTATTCCCCTGTTATCCCCGCTCGATCCGGCAACACTCTTATTACCTGAAAGGAATTGTGAAGCAAAAGGGTGAGCACAACTAGCCCAGTAAAGAATATCATAACTAAGATAAATAATTTATCAATAGCCTTCATCTGTAATGAATCAGAGATTTAGAACATATGGTAGATGATAAACCTTTTCAACCATAGTTGCAGCGGAACGAGCATTCCATTAGAAGAGTCAAATAGACCATAAAGTCTATTATCTTCTCCATGTTAAAAGTCCACCAACAATGTTTTATTCCTGTAACATCAATCAACAGTTCCTGTCCACAATCATGTGAATAACTCATAACCATAATTGTGGTTCTAAATTCCTCTTTTCATCCAAGATGAAGATAAGTTCATCTTGTCTTTACCTGAGACATCAAAGATTATCTAAATTCCTCTCACCTGTCTTTACCTGAAACATCAAATATCATGGTTATACCAAATCACAGTTCCTATTCATAATCATACTAATAAGTTCATCTTTGCACTACGGGCCAAAGATAGTCATTAACAGTTCATCTTTGCACTACAGGCCAAAGATATTCAACAACAGGTCATCTTTGCACTACAGACTAAAGATATTCATCAACAGTTCATCTTTGCACTACAGGCCAAAGATATTCATCAACAGTTCATCTTTGTACTACAGGCCAAAGATATTCAATAATAGGTCATCTTTGCACTATGGGCCAAAGATATTCATCAATAATTTATCTTTGCACTACAGGCCAAAGATATTAATATCTCAAAGAAATACATAATCATTTCAGAATTTATATAAACAATAATTATAACCATGTTGATCAATTCACCTTTGCACTTAAGCTAAAGATATTCAATTATAAATTCCATGGTCATGATCATACCAGTCAACAATTCATCTTTGCACTACTGGCCAAAGAGAACTCATAGTCACGATCATACCAATAATCTACCCATCTTTACACTCAAGTGAAAGAGAAATTTCATCACCACGATTATAAAAATGTTATAAAAACAATATAATCAAAACATGAGTTTAATTTCAAGAGTAAGATTCATAAATCAACGATAATTTGGTCAGAAAAAGAAACCAATTTTGTCATGAATAGTATCCCGTGAATAGTAACTCATGAATAGTAACTCGTGAATAGTAACTCATGAATAGTAACTCGTGAATAGTAACTCATGAATAGTAACCCATATTTTTACATAGTACCGTATACGTAAATAATATCATATACGTAAATAATGTCATATACATGAATATAGTGCCGTATACGTGAATAGTGCCATATACGTGAATAGTAACCCCGACATGAAAAAGGTAAAAATTCTACAATAAAACTCCTATCAATAATTCGGCATAATGATATTGAAGAAAATAATATCATTTAAGAAGAAAATAACATCCTTTACAATTCCTTACCAATATAATGACAATATCCCTTACCTCAAAAGAGCAGTACTTATGACTGGAATATCGGATATGACGCTAAAGGAAACTTACACTGATTAGCAACTCTCAAAGTATCCAAATACTCACAAAATACGCTCGATAATATAGGGAGAGAAAAATTATGTTTCTGGTGTGATTTTCAATTCTAACTCAGCACTATATTTATAGGAAAATGTTAGAACGCAAAAGCAGACTTGACCTGCAACCTGATGGCTTTACCTGCTACTATTCCCACCCACCACTTTTGAAATAAAATTTTAGCACATTTTTCACCAACCAAAGGTGGGGCCCACTCATTCTAGAATTTTCCATCAAAAATTATTTATAAATATAATTTCCGAATCAGTCACCTCTTAAAATTCATAACAAATCATACGTTAATTTTTAACGGTTCAAAATTTGTGGACATGTACTCAACTTATATATGTATAACATATCAAAAAATAACAACGATCCAACAGTCGGATTAAAAATTATAACTCACGCAATATATCTCAAGAACACTAATTTTTTGAATTATGAGTCCTTCGGACATGTTTCATTCAAACAGTCACTGCGAAAAATTCACAATGAATTTTTGGGTGATTCCCATTTCTACGATTAGTTTACTTCCAAGGCTTTCTTTTGATATATGGCTCATCTCCTACTCATTATACACAAAGAGTTATAGATTTTACAAAATCAAGTAATAAACTAATTTTCTAAAAATTTCCAAATTTCGTTCTTCATTTCGACAAAATACTAATAAAACACCTCAGCATTAATTCCTTCATTTATATCCATATAAAAATATATATTTCCTTATCATACAAATCAATAATTAATTATTCACAAATAATATTACAGAATCACAATAATGACAACCAGGCCGTTCCTAGGAAAGAGGGGGCTTTCCGATAAGGATTTCTCCTTACTGGCGCGCAATTAGGTGACCAAACCTCTCCTTGACAGAACTTTATTGCCAATAATATTATCTAATAATATTATTCAAATAATATGAATTATTGATTTGATAATGGGAAATACTGTGCCGTGACAATTATTGAAACAACAATAATATAAAATATCAACGCAACAATTATTGAATCAATAAAATAAAGTATTGAACAGTAATTACTGTAATAATTATTGAGTAGAGCCTTCTTACGTAAGAATCAATAATTCAAAAATCTTTATGCTATACCGTGTGCTCTTTTGTGCAACCACGCGCAGATATTCTTGTATTTTAACCACGTGTATTTCAACAAGTGTTACTCAGTAATAACTACGCCGTTATTTATAAAAACTCAAACTTGTCATTTTCTTCATCCGACAGTTATTTTGTTATGGGGCCCACAAATGGCTGCGTCGTCGTACGAATATTCCCCGACAACAAGAATATTTCACGAACAAACGAATATTCCCCAACAAAAATGCGTATTTTATAACCACTTGCGTATTTTGAAAATTTTATATATATCACCCTTAACTTTAACTTTTTATCAATTTTACCATTTACTAAATAGAAAAATTGAATACTTTTATTTCATAAAATTCAGGGTCTTACAACATAGGACATTTCTCTTATTTTACTAGAAGCGATAGATTCTTTATTGATCATACATTATCTCTTTGTATAACTTATTATACCCAAGCATACCCTTTGATATACCCTAAGGGTCTTAAGGAATAAGTCAAAGTATAACTCATCATACACAAGATACTATGATGATCTCAAGTCCAAGGATCACTTGTACTATTATCACTACAGGAATTCCTATTGACAGGGAAGTAAAACTCCATTAGGTATTCCTTAGCGAGCCACGTTCAGTGAACTTATTCTCTAATAAGCACCTACATACTTGCTCTAGTGTCTCCACACAAATGATCATCAGATCAATCATCCTCATCTAACGAGCAAGCAACGTATATACCAATCTATCCGGATTCACTAATCCCCAATTTAGTAATCCAACGATTGGGAAATATTTTAGTTTTAAGCTTTCTAAGAATTTAGATCTCATTAGAATGATCATCATCATTATTCGAAAAGCATTGCTTAAAACTATGAGTTTATCACATATTATAAAACAACATCATGTAGATAATTTAAAAGTCTTTAATAAATTAATACTTTTTATTAATAAATGAATAAGATTGTTACAAAGTATATGCTTTATCATCAAACATGATTGGCTTGTGTGCATACTACTTTCAATCTCCCACTTGCACTAAAGCCAATCGCCATGGTATCTCATACTCTTCTTCTCTAAGTGACGATTATCCTGATGTTGGATAAGCTTCAGTATATGGATATATAATGTTGTTCTTCAGAATTCACTATCTCTATAGTGATTTTCCATCTTTCAATGATTCCTATAATAAAATGAAATTGCTACAACACATGTTTTGATCCAAGATGAGACGTAGGAACTATTCTTAGTTTTGTAATGAACTTCACATCCAAACAATCAACTTGCAGCTTCATTTATAGCTATATACTTTGTCTTTATCACTAAACTAACAACTCTTTATTGTTTGGAAACTTTCTAATTCACTGTACCACCGTTCAAGGTAACGCTTTACCTTAAAGTGGATTTTCTGTCGTCTTGGTCTATCTGAAAAACTTGAGTCTGTTAAGCCCTCTAGTTTTAATTTAGACCCACCATGAATATGATCACATCCTTAGTGTCGGTTAAGTACTTTAAGATATTTTTCACTGACTCATAGTGAACTTCTCTAGAATATGACTGATCAACATCAGGTCTCATAAATTTCATTGCATACATGATAGTTACTCATGCGATCTCTCTTTTTCGGAGTCTTTGGGAACTATTAAGAGAGATACATTCCATGGCTCATTAACATGAGACATCTCTTGGAGTTTGCCATTCTAAACAACTTTAGCATCAAATGAATATACGTTCCTTAGGTTAAGTCGAGCATCCTCTTAAATATATATATATATATATATATATATATATATAGATTTGTATCCCCAATTATTATACTCTTCCCAAATCATTCATGGAGGAATGTTTAGACAACTTTATCTTTACTGATTGTAGCATTGGTATGTCATTCTTTATCCGTAGTATATTAACATATAATACAAGGAATGTCATGCGCTCCCTCCATCGACCCTTTTGTACACACTAGGTTCATTCTTATTTTGATAAAATCAAACTCTTTTGATTGTCTCATCAAAGCGAATGTTCTATATTTGAGAAGCTTGCTTCAATCCATTTCTCTCGAAAGTGTCTACTCTTACCTCATCGTATGTAACCTGGATCATCATCTTCTATGATGTGTACCTCATCATCATCATCATCTATGATGAATCCATACCTCCTAGGTATCTTCGGTACTATTCCAGATTTACGATTTGGTTGTGGTACAATAGGTCTATTTACAGTTTCCTCTTATTTGACTTATAATATTTTGTGGTTGTTGAACTCTTCAAGATCTATTATCCTCCCACTAGCCCTTTTAATGATAAACACCTTTATAGAAGGTAACGTGTTTCTTAACAAACACCTTTTGCTAAGTAGGATTATAGAACATATACCCTAAACTTACTTTAGGATATCCCACAAATTGACACTTGTCAAATCTTGTCCCAAGCTTATCCTTTGAAACCTTTTTCACATAAGTTGGACAACCCCTTATCTTAACATACTTAATATTAGGAATTCTCCCTGTCCATAACTTTTATGGAGTCTTGGGGCCGGATTTTGAGGTTACCTTTTTCATAGATATGCAGCCATTTCTAGGGCATTATTCCAGAAGGATACTGGAATGTCGGTAAAATCATTATGGACCGCACCATGTCCAACAAGATACAATTTTTCCTTTCAGATACATCAATCAATTATTGCGTATCAGGAGGCGTCCATTATGAGAAAACCATTTGAGATGATCTAGAAACTTATTGCACAAGTATTCATTCCTTGATCCGATCAAAGAATCCTAATACTTTACCAATTTGTTTCACTTCTGAATTCTTTGAACCTTTCAAATAATTCACACTTGTATTTCTGCAAATACACACATTCAACTCTTTGAATGATTGTTGATCGATTTCGCAATCAATGAATACGTGCAAGTATACACGGTCAACAAGCAATAAAGTGAAAGTAGAGTATCGTTCCCACGGGGAATTATTTAATAAAAATTACCAAGTACTAACTCTTAACCAAATCAATTTTATTTAAGCAATGAAATTGTGATTTTTCTAATTAAGAAAACTAAATTAAAACAATTAAAAGAGATTATTCTAAAAGAAAGCAAATAAACAACTAAAATTTGAATGAATTCAGATAAATAAGGATTAAGACTCCAATATCCCCAATTATGAATTATAAATCAATTATCCAATTATCCCAATTATTATGTCTACTGAATTGTTAACAGGAATTCTCAAATGCCAAAAGCCCTCTCTCGAGTGATCAATTGCCTTCTATTTAACCCAGATTAATTTTGTTATATCTCTATGCAAAACAATTGAATTAAACTCGTTACAGCCCCAATTCCTTATGTGTTACATGCGGTAAATAGATATTTTCATTCTATTCACAAACCTAATTATTCACTGTGCAAATAACTAAGTCACATGTCACCATGCCCAATTCTAGCCCTAGAATTCCTTTTTCAATTCCTTCTAGATTAACAAGGTAATTACTGATCAGATAATTAATCAATAAGCACAAAGCAAGATGAACAATTCACTTCAACATAAATAATTAGAATAAATCAAATAATCAATTCATAATCATAAAAAGTTTAATTGAAATCTTAATGAAAGAGTTAGTTCATTATTAATGAATTAAAATCAAGAATCCACAATTGAATAGACATTAAAAGATAAAAGTACGAGAAGAGAAGAGAATATAATCTATTGTCAGTAGCCTTGAGACTCCTCTTTCGCTCCTGCTTTGAATCTTCAATGGTCTCCAAGTTGCTTCAATCTCCAATGGCTAATTAAGAACTAGGGTTTAGATTCGAATCTAATGGAGTGTTTAATCTAGTCTAATCTATGTAATTCTCTTTTATTTTATGCTTTACATCATGTATTTATAGGTTACAAGTTCAATTTTTACTTTAGGAACAAACCCAATTCAATTTGGAGTCAAAAAGGTGTCAAAATTACTTAAAACACGCCCAGCCGCACTCAAGCCTCTTCCTCGGCCTTGAAGATTGTTCATGATCTTTGAGAATCTGCCTTATAAGCGCCAAACCTTTGGAATTAAGCCTAAAATTAGCTTCCGTGACATTACAAGTTCTAACATTTTCTGCTCCAACGTCTTTTGGGAAAATGGCTATAACCTCTTCGTCCAAACTCCGATTTAGATGATTCAAGATGATACGAAAAGAGGAAAAGTAGATCTACAACTTTAATTCTTTAAGAATTTCGAAATAAGGTATGTAGCATTACTCAAATCGGCTCTGAAGTGACTGCCATGTAAATGGCAAGCCAAAAACGCGAATCTAACCACCCCGAACGTCGATCCATGTAACTTTTGTCCCAATTCCTACAAAACAACATAAAACATGCTTGAATAGACATAAACACTTAAAAACATCCTAAAAGACTTGAGCACAATAATAAATTAAGCCCGAATGTATCCAATTCATGTGTATAAAACTCATTCATCAATGATCATCTCCTTTTCTTATACTAGTTTGTTCAATTTGCAAAATAATTTTTCACGTAAGTTAAGTATACAGATCCATTAAGTAATATTCCAGTTCTATACAAAATATATAGAACAACAATTGTTCTTAAATATAATACCAAAGATTTCATTGTTCAACAAAAAAATAGAAATAAATTTTCAAACGAGAATAGGACTACAATAACAACTTATTGACTTAATAGATTTGCCCGTAGACATTGCTAAACTATAAGTTTCTATGGCTAATGTGAGATCCCGAATTTTATGAAATAAAAGTATTCAATTTTTTCTATTTTGATAAATAGTTAAATTGATAAAAGGTTAAAGTTAAGGGTGATATGTGAAAATTTTGCAAAGTATACAAGTTGTTATAAAATATTCGATTGGTCAGGGAATATTTGTTTTAACAGGGAATATTCATACGACGGCACAATCATTGGTGGACCCCACAAAAGAAGTATTGTCGTAGTTAGAAAATGACAGAATTATCTTTTTATAAAAATAACGGCAGTATTACTGTTAAAAGCTGTTAAACTACCCATAGTAGTAGAAATGCGATGTCTGGCGTGGTTGCATAGTAGCATGTACGGTATTGATTATTGATGCTTACGTAAGAAGTCACTCGGTTATACTCAATTATTGCTACGATAATTCACGCATCATATCTCTCGTATTATTGATTCAATTATTGTCACAAGTATCATCTCGTATAATATGTTATATTATTAAATCAATAATTGAGGACGACAAAGTTATTCATATTATTATTTGCAATATTGACAATGTCTAGAAGTTACATCGAGGAGAGGTTAGATAATCTAATCAAGGCGCTTGATAGGGAGAAATCCTTATCGGAAAGCCCCCTCTTTCCTGGGAACGACCTGGTTGTTAAATATTGTGAGTTATAATATTAATGATGAATAAGTTTGTGTTGATTAAAGATGAAATTGATAGTTCCATTGTGTTGGAATTATTAGTGTTAGTGGAAATTGATATTTATTTCGATAATAATTGATGTTTGGAGGTTATATTGACCAATCGGGTAATTAATCAGATAAATGAGTAATTAATTACTATTAATTCACATGCTTATAACTATGTGTTCACATGTGTGTACTATTGATTCACATGATTTACTATTAGGGGAGTTGGTGCAGGATTGATAATACTTGCACGACTAAATTAAAGATGGATGTATAGATGGAGGTACTATACTATAAATAATTTTTTCACATGTTTAGAATAATTGAGTCACATGATTTACTATTGATTCACATGATTTACTATTAGGGGAGGCGGTGCATGTGAGACTCCAAATTTTATAAATAAAGATTTAAATTTCTTGAAATATTTTTTTTGAATATTATGGTGTGGATTTGATATAATGTTATAGTTGTGGGTAATATTTATAAAATTTGCAAAGTATGCAAGTTAATATAAAATATTTGTTTAGTCAGGGAATATTCTTTTTGTCGGGGAATATCCGTACGACGGTACAATCATTGGTGGACCCCATAACAGAAGTATTGTAGTAGTTAGAAAATGATAGAATTATCATTTTATAAAAATAACAGCGAAAGTGTTACCATTAAAACTGTTGAACTACCCGGTAGTAAAAGTATAGTAATATGCGTGGTTGCATAGTAGCACACGATATTGATTATTGATGCTTATGTAAGAAGTTACTCAGTTATACTCAATTATTGCTACAGTAATTGCTGCATCATATCTCTCATATTATTGATTCGATTATTGTCACAGTATCATCTACATAATATTTTATATATTATTAAATCAATAATTGAGACGACAAAATTATTTACATTATTAAATTACAATATTTACAATGTCTAGAAGTTCTATCAAGGAGAGGTTTGGTCATCTAATTGTGCGCCAATAAGGAGAAATCTTTATCGGAAAGCCCCCTCTTTCCTACGAACGACCTGGTTATTAAATATTGTGAATTATAATATTAATGATGAATAAGTTCGTGTTGATTAAAGATGAAATTAATAGTTCAATTGTGTTGGAATTATTAGTGTTAGTGAAAATCAACATTTATTTCGATATTAATTGATGTCTGGAAGTTATACTTACCAGTCGGGTAATTAACCGAATAAATGAGCAATTAGTTGCTATTAATTCACATGATTATAACTATTTATTCACATGCGTGTACTATTGAGTAACATTCACTTACTATTAGGGGAATTGGTGCATGATTGATAATACTTGCATGACTAAGTTAAAAATGGAGGTACTATACTGTAATTCATATTTTCACATGATTATAACTATAGATTCACATGATTGAACTATTGAATCACATTATTTACTATTAGGGGAGGAGGTGTAAGTTTGATAATACTTGCAGGACTAAATTAAAAATGAATGAAAAGTTGAAGTTATTGTACTGTAATATTTCGAGCCCCAAAGCGTGCAATTATCGAAACTATATTTTTCTATAAATAGAAGCTCATTCTTCCTTCATTTCTCACCAATTCACTAAAGCTTTAGAGCAATTATTATAGAAAGAAATTATAGAGAGAAAGAAGAAGAGAAGTCTGCTACCTCTCTACTCTAGTATCCTGTTTCTTTCTAAGGTAAGGGGTATTATTTCTTTCGTATTCATGAAGAGAGCTTCTGTTATTCCATTCTTTATTATTATATTGGAATAACCTGTATATGCGAGGTACCGCATACATGGTGAAATTCTTCTGTTATTCCATTATTTATTATTATGTTGGAATATCCTGTCTGTGCGGATTACGCTAGACCTGGTTCTATTCTTTATTATTCTGTTGGAATAACCTGTCTGTGCGGTCTATCGCATGCATGGTGAATTCTTTGTTATTCCATTCTTTATTATTCTGTTGGAATATCCTGTCTGTGCGGTTTACGCATGACCTGGTTCCATTCTTTATTATTCTGTTGGAATATCCCATGCATGCGGTTTCACGTATGAATTGGTTTCATTCTTTATTATTTTGTTGAGAATAACACATGCATGCGATTCTATCGCATGCATGGTGAATTCTTCTGTTATTACATTCTTTATTATTCTGTTGGAATAACCTATCTATGTGGATTACCGCATGCATTGTGAATGATCATTTGTATTCATATGAATAATATTTTCATTCAAAAGGGTTTTTTCGAGCGCTTTAATAATTTTTACGACCTCCAAAAATTCGGAAAAATTTGAAATGATAATTTGATGAGTTTTCTAGATTGTGTCCAAAATGGCGATTTTTGGATGTATAGATTAAGAGTTATGGATTTTATGGGAAAAAACTATTTTAAAAGTAAACCCTTATAACTCTTTGTGGTTAACTCCAAAATTGGTGAAACTTTTATTGGGAGTACATGTATATAACAGGAGTATACCCTATATATTTCAGAATTTTTAGACAAAGGTACAATTTATGATAAATGTCTAAATATTCAAATGGTTTTAATATATATGAAAATAGTAAATGAATTTTAAAAATTAGAAAAAATATATGTTCAATATGGGACTATATTCTGCTAAATTCCAGAAAAGAAATATTTCTGGGACTGATTTGGTATTTTTCATGAAAATGAACTAGTTATGAGTAAATGAATTAAATATTTTTTGTTAATTAACAAAATTAAAAAATTGGATTTTATGGCTTGGGAATCCTATATCGGGTATATGCAGATTTCTTATGAGGGATTTGATCATTGGTGATGAAATCTTATGAGTATGGCATTTTTGAATGATTAAATGCATTATTTGGTAAAGTGTAAACAATTGAAATAAATTATTTATAAGTTTAAGAAGTGATTAAAATATTTTTATAATATTAATAATATTAGATTATGAGTTTATTAAGTGGTTGATAATATTTGGATAAATTTAAAGTCTTTAATATTTATCCTTGTTTTCGTTTGATTAATGCTTATATCATTGTCATCATCCTCATGCTTATATGGTGATGAAAGTTATCTTTGGCTTACGTGCAAAGATGGACTATTGATTATTGAATTGTATATCTTTGGCTTACGTGCAAAGATGGATTGTTGATTATTGGTTTTATAGTTGTATATCTTTGGCTTACGCAAGAGAGAGATGGACTTGGTATGATTATGACGAGGATCATTGATTGTAATCATGACTTGTAATGTTATAAACGATGTGGTAAAAGTCCTCAATGGCATGTAAAGTGCATTGATGGGACGCTTTTTGGTATGATTATGACGAGAGGATTATTCAAAGATAGTCATGACCATTGATGATTTAATGAATATACTTGGCCGTGAGTGTGCGAGGATGATTCGATGACGTGGTTTATTTATTTAGATGAGTCTCAGCAATAAAAATTGATGAAAACATTTTAAATTATAGAAGATAGTAGATATCATGCTCTACTTGACTCTTCTAATGGATTGTTTATTCCACTGTAGTTAAACTTGATGTCTATTGTATTTTATCAGTTTAACATTGTTGAAGGCTAATGACAATTTATCCTGCATTATCTTAGTCATAATATTTCTTACTGGGCTAGTTGAGCTCACCCTTTTGCTTTCATTATTCTCTTCAGGAAATGAGAACGTAGCCGGGACTAGTCGGGGAACGGAGTGATGGTCCGAGATGGTGTCATAGTAGTCCTCACTATTCTATAAAATAGTGTGATAATAAATGTAATGAGGACTCCATTGAGTGTGGATATTATCTAGATGACAATATTTGTATTAAAACTCACAACATATGTTTTGTCGTATTTTACATGACAGTTGTATAATTAAGTTTTTATTTATATTTTGTACCATGTATTTGGCGACTCAAGATGGGTGATGTATACCTATTTTGGGGGCGTCACAGTTGGTATCAAAGCTTAGGGATATGACCTCTGGCTGAGATGTGAGACAAAAACTAGGAGGGGAGAGACGGGGAATTCCTTCGCTAGTATGACCTACCTAAGTTTATTTGGTATTTAATTGGTCGGTTAGAGTATAGGGATAATATTTGATATGTCAATTAACCCTTGTTTTGTGACAGTGTTTGAAAATGGCATCTGAAAATGTTGAGATCAGCAATGAAGCACATGAGACCGTTGAGTCACCAACGATCAATACTCGGGATAATGTGCAATAGGAAGACAATAATCCTCAGGTAAATAACAACACCGATCAAATGATGAACGATGGGATGTTCAGAGGCTTTATGCAATTCATGCAACATCAGGTAAGAGAGACTCATGTTCAAAATATAGGTGGAAATAATGGCAAACCACGGTCGGTCACCGCTAAGCAGTTCAAGGATCTGGGACCACCGGAGTTTTTGGGAAAGCCAGAACCACTTAAGGCAGAGACGTGGTTAAAGCAGATCACCAAGATATTTGATGTCTTGGGATGCTCTGAGGAGCAAAAGGTTCCCTTTGCCACCTTTATATTGCGTGAAGAGGCAGATTACGGGTGGGAATATGTAAAACGTACCCAGCCTGACGCACTCAAGATGTCTTGGGAGAAGTTTCAAGAGCTGTTTAACGACAAGTACTTTCCCAAAAGTATTCGTCACATGAAGGAGGTGGAGTTTATCAAGTTGGAGCAAAATCATATGACCGTGTCGCAATACGAGGCTAAATTTGTGGAGTTATCCCGGTTTGCATCCGATTTGGTCGATAATGAGGAGCGAATGACGCAAATATTTCTAAGAGGTTTGAAACCCGATATACGTTAATACCACATTTCTCACAAATTGTGTTTGTATTCAGATGTAGTGAATAGGGCTCAGTTATTGGAGCGTGATAATGAACCAGCCCAACCAAAAGGCAACGATAATAATAAATCGTGGCTGGCGGCCATCGTAATAATGATAACCATCGTCGGGGAAATTATCATGCTAAGAATGGTAACCACTTGAGTGGTAATCATGGCCAAGATAATAGGAGTGGAAATTTCAAGAAGAGGAGATTCAACAATGATGGAAAAATGTCAGCACCAGCACCTGTTGTTAAGGAAGGAGAACGATTACTGGTCGTATGTTACAAATGCAGAGGGGAGGGACATATCAGTCCAAACTGCGTGATGTAGTCCAAAGCATGTTACAAATGTGGAAAAGAAGGTCACCTAGCCCAATTTTATCGTGCACCAAAGTCAAGTCCAGCTGGGACGGTGGCACAAAAGGCGGATGCGAAGTCTATGCGTTATTAGATACTGGTTCTACCCATTATTTTATCTCTCTTGCTTGCGTTCAACTTTTAAATTTAACTCTAGAGAAGTTAGACTTTGACTTATCGATTGAAACTTCGTTAAGAGAAACCTTCATTTCATGTGTTATCCAAGTCTTGGATGAGAGTCACAATTTTTTAAATGATATTCTATCGTTAATAAATTTCCTGACGTATTCTTGAAGACTTCTTAGCCTACCCCTAGAGCGTGAAATCAAATTTTGTATTGACCCCAAAGACAAAACCCATTTCTTCAACCCTTAAATATTTCTTCAACCAAAATGAAGCGAATAATGCGCCAAAGATGTTGGCTCGAGATGTTGAAGATTGCGACTATACCACTCAATATCATCGTGGAAGAGCGAACGTGGTAGCTGACACGTTGAGTAGAAGATCGTATGCGTTTACGAGTGCGATGTTGTTAACACAAAAACCCATTTCGTATAACTTACAAATGATAAAGATAGAGTTAAAGACTCTAGGGACCCATGTGAAGATAACGAATATACGAGTAGAATCGACTTTAATTGATAAAGTTAAAGCCGTTCAAGCTACACACTCGAATCTGATAAATGTGAAGAAGAAGGTTCAAGAAGGCATTATCTCAACCCTTGATTTTATTGGCCCATTTGAAATCCTTGATCGAGTGGGAACTATGGCCTATAGACTCGTTTTACCGCCAAGTATGTCGTGTGTTCATAACGTTTTTCACGTATCGATGTTACGTAATTATGTGGATGACCCGAACCACATTATTGAATTAGAACTAGACGAGATAGCAGAAGATTTAACGTATGATGAGATACGTGTTAAAATCTTGGATAAGAAGGATTATATTCGACACTCAGAGGTTATACCTCAAGAGTTAGAATCTGAAATGAATTCAAGGTATCCTCACCTTTTCAGCATACCAGGTACGTACATAAATTTCGAGGGCAAAATTTCATAAGGAGGGGAGATTGTGAGACCCCAAATTTTATAAATAAAGATTAAAATTTCTCGAAATATTTTTTTGAATATTATGGTGTGCATTTGATATAATATTATAGTTGTGGGTAATATTTATAAATTTTTCAAAGTATGCAAGTTGTTATAAAATATTCATTTGGTCGGGGAATATTCTTTTTGTCGGGGAATATCCAAATTTACTCAAGACAATCATTAGTGGACCCACAATGTAAGTATTGTCGTCGTTAAAAATGATGTAATTATCATTTTATAAAAAAATAACGGCAAAAGTGTTACCGTTAAAAGCGTTGAACTACACCCGGTAAAAAAGTACGATGAATACGCTGTGGTTGCATAGTAGCACACGGTATTGATTAGTGATGCTTCAAGAAGAAGTCACTCGATTATACTCAATTATCGCTACATGAATTCACGCATCACATCTCTCATATTATTGATTCGATTATTGTCACAGTATCATCTGCATAATATTTTATATATTACTAAATCAATAATTGAGACAACAAAGTTATTCATATTATTGAATTACAATATTTACAATATCTAGAAGTTCTGACAAGGAGAGGTTTGGTCATCTAATTGTGCGCCAATAAGGAGAAATCCTTATCGAAAAGCACCCTCTTTCCTAGGAACGACCTGGTTGTTAAATATTGTAAGTTATAATATTAATGATGAATAAGTTCGTGTTGATTAAAGATGAAACTGATAGTTCCATTGTGTTGGAATTATTAGTATTAGTGGAAATCAACATTTATTTCGATATTAATTGATGTCTGGAAGTTATACTGACCAGTCGGGTAATTAATCGGATAAATGAGCAATTAATTGCTATTAATTCACATAATTATAACTATTTGTTCATATGTGTGTACTATTGAGTCACATTCACTTACTATTAGGGGAGTTGGTGCAAGATTGATAATACTTGCATGACTAAGTTAAAAATGGAGGTATAGATGGAGGTACTATACTGTAATTCGTATTTTCACATGATTATAACTATTGATTCACATGATTGAACTATTGAATCACATTATTTACTATTAGGGGAGGTGGTGCAAGTTTGATAATACTTGCAGGACTAAATTAAAAATGAAAGAAAAGTTGAAGGTATTGTACTGTAATATTTCGAGCCCCAAAGCGTGCAATTATCGAAACTATATTTTCCTATAAATAAAAGCTCATTCTTCCTTCATTTCTCACCAATTCACTAAAGCTTTAGAGCAATTATTATAGAGAGAAATTATAGAGAGAAAGAAGAAGAGAAGTCTTGTGACGCCCCCAAATCCAGGTCCCTTTGAACCTCGGATTCGGTCCGCTACGATACTACTATCATCAAACTATTTATATCTTTTATTCATAACTTAATGAATATAACTTTACTTATTACAATTTAGAATATAAATTCTTATCATATTTAGGATCTATGTATAATGACCCCAAACTATTATAAGTTTCAAATCTTAGTCATTTACTATTCTTGTTTTACATCACATTTGATGTTATACAAATATGAGGAATAATTTAAACTTTTTCATTCTCCTTTGAAAATAATCTTTTATTGATTCCTTAACTTGAATCAATTACATATCCTTGAATCAAATTATGTTATGATTCATTCTATTCGAATTATTGTATAAATTTTTATATCTCGATTCGAATTTCTCTATGTATCACATAGTATGAATTAACAGGTATTACACATTATAAACTACTATCATGTACATCTACTAGAACCTAAACATGGTTCAAGAGCATCTAGTTAAATAATAAATCAATCTTTTTTGATACTATTGGACTTTATCAATCAAGTAGCAAGTAACCTTTACCGTGTATCCTTAACCTGTAAAAGTGGTTATTTGCAAGGGTGAGCTCGACAGCCCAGCAATTCTAACAGTTTTCATGCAGCACATAGCATATAATAGCATATTCAGTTCATGCATTCATAATCAATTAATATTTACTACGCATGTTACTTCTCACATAATAGGCATAGAGATTTACTTCACAAGTATATCATCAAAGATCAATTTTCACATTTCATACATATCTCATATGCATTTCATATATATATACATCAATAGTTGCATAACATAATATAGATCAACTAGCAGTTATCAAATTCATATATCAAATAGGAACTGAAAGACTTGCCTGATTCGTAGTTTATGAACTACAACTTAATTGCTTAACGCTTAACTGCACTTCGTGTATTCCTACACAATTATATAATCATGGATTCATATCCATCAGTAACATATTTCATGCATTCTCAATGTAATAACGATGTTACATTGTTTTCTAACTAGGTTTGAAAAACCTACATTTCACTTCCTCAATATACTCTTAGAATAGCTAGGTATGTCTATGTATACCTTACCCACTCGTATATGACATCAACATTCATATATAGCTACCACACACTTGACTCGCTATGTGTTCGACACATATTTAAAGTTTATAGATACGCGATCCACATCGTTCTTATATTTTACAAACTTTAATAAAATTAGAAAATTTGGGTTTTATATAACCAGTACATGCTCACATGCTTAAAACATCATTTATGACAAGTATTATAGCTTTAGACATTCATTACACATATGCTTTAAAGTTCAGATGACTACTAAAATAGTTTTGGCAACATCGTCATGGCTAATATTGCTATGATTTAGGTTTAGGATGGGCATTGCTAGGTCATCCCCGCCGCTGCACTGACATTTGAATATTTAGTTTCTGGTTTCATCAGAGTCCTTAGCATACATGAATGTTAACACATAACTAACCCACACATTAAGAGGTCTTAGCACAAGTTGGGTGCCTCTTGTGTTTTTACTTTAAGTTTTTTTCACTAAGTAGGTTCATGTATAAGGAATGAACTATCTTAACCATTTCATCACGTAAGGACGTTAAATGCCTATAATGCATATGCTCGTATATATTCAACTCATTAGTTCATCATTTGAGAAATCATTACAATTCATACTTGCACAACTTATATGGTGTCTAACTAGATGAGCACACCTGTAAGCCATGTTTATAAAAGCTTAGTTTCGCAAGGCGTTCAAATTCACTTTTTAAAAGTCATTCTAGGCCAAGCTAAAGCAACTAGGTACAACTTTAAATCTCATTTCATAGCTAACTAAGCCATGTATGTATGTTATTACATTTAGAACTTTAAGTCTATAAGTTACTTTAAGTTCGTTCTCAAAGTTTTAAGTTTTCTTTAGAAATCATTTTCAACTAAGCTATTGTAAGTTGATAATAAGTAAAGCAACTTTAAATCACTTCTCATGCTTAGGTATACTCATAACTCAATAATATGTATGTGTTAAAATATCATAACTTTAAAGACTCAATGTTCGTCAACATTCGTTTTTTCAACATTCCAAGTTTCTTTTCAAAACACATACTAAGTTATGTTAAAGAATTCCATTATGAGTAAAGTAATCTTAGCTATATGACATGTCTATAATCATTCATTTTCATGTTATATCACTTAGAATAACATAATCCATCGTTGGGAGCACTATACTTGCGTATGTGCTCGCTCGACGCCCTCTGATTGCCTCCGAATACGTAACAGTCATAAAGATGACTATTTTTAACCTTCCTAACGACCTCAAATTGAAAACCTTAAAGAACAAAAGTTGTAGGTCTATTCGTCCTTGTTCCGGATCATTTTGAATCACCTCAATCAGAGTTCATATGAAAACGTTATGCCTAATTTACTGCAGCAGGTCAAACCAGTCCATCAGTTACTGATGTCCGATGCAACTGCGCCCTAAATGGCCTTCTGGGCAGCGCAGCTGCGCCCCAAGTCGCAGAACAAGCCCTCAGGCTCTGATCTTCGCAATTACATAGACCTCATCTCCTTCCGATTTTCATAACATGAGTTATACTCATCCAAATCAGTCCATTTTCGATTCTATGGGTTCATAACTCATAAAACTACAACATACCAATTACCCAACAATTAACATAAAACATTAACTAACCCAAATATGGATTTCCAACTCATGTTCATACTAATTTTTATGTTTTGACAAACTTAGCGAATTCATTAACCACGAATTCGTTTCTCAACCAAATTGGTTCGTTTAACTTCCGTTATTTTCGTATTGAACTATATTATCAGTAGCTAGCAATAATTCATGGATTATAACAATCCTTAACCATCAATTTTGTGACTCCAAAGATACTTTTTCTTGTTATTTCTAAGGAATTGAAGAACTTAAATTCAAGAACATATATGTTAGAATCATTACCTTTTGATGGCTTCAATTTGTTATCTATAGCACTCCAACCCTCTGCTAGCTCTCAATACTACTGAACTTCCAAGTTCTTAGAACACTTGTATGCTCTCAATTCCACACTAGCAATTCTCAGCAATGAAATTAAAGAAGGAGAGTTCATACTTATAGGAAAATCAATACACAGACAATGACATCTCTCACTAAATTAAACTCGTGGATTGAAGGATTGTATAAAGGTTAAGAGAGAGTTTGTAAATGGTTGTTGGAGATCATCATTATGCCCACTCCCTCCATGATCATTGTCTAGCCAAGCTTGGAAGAAAAGAAGAACATAGGCCTTAGCCTTTATGTTCTACACGTGATTGAGAATTGGGAGAAAATGGGACACTCAATTTGGGATAATCCAATAATCTAAGTATGCTTGCAACACTTAGCCCATACACTTATACACATTTCTACTCTTATGTTATACCAACCATACATTAGCTATAACTTAATGTTACAATATGATTTACACATTTAATATTTTAAGGTAGTTGATACTAATCATACCTATAATTCATGTACACTTTATTTTAATGTTTCCCCACATGCATATTGTCACATACAACTCTTATGATGTATTCCTATCATATAGTTTCAATAAATCTTGATATATGGTTACTATATATAGTATAGTCACATATGTGCCGTACTACACTATACAACGCAGTTAGGCATTATTATCCGAGTAGTTCCAAAATTATTTCTACTACTCACATTTTTCCCATATCACACACTATAATACTATTAATATTTTAATTGGGCTACATATTATTCATTTGGGTACTTTCAACCCATTATCATATTTTAATATCACAACGATTAATTAATATTAATCATTTATCTTTTTAATATCAACCCTTTTATATATTACAAAACTATGTAATACATTAAAATATTAACATACTTCTTTCACCCTCTTACGCTAAACACATATGTTAACTCACGCCACAGCCATACAAGGATTATAATATAATATTCCATAATCTCTCTTAATTAACCATATTTATTCCGGGTTAATTAACTAAATCTTTATTCAAGACATGTTTTCCTAACTAAATTTCTTCATGAACACTTAGTCACCATTCATGACCTTATAAGAGTTATTAGTATACATGGCTTGCAAATCACATTTTCATAAACTAACTCAGGGTTTTCTCTGATTCTGCAAGTAGCATTGCTGGTCATAGTTTCAATAATGGCGTCAATTGCGCCATACCAAATTCCTAAAAGTGCACCAGTTATGCTTTAATAGAAACAGAACTTAACTCGCAAATCCTTTAACATGCTCCCTACATGCTATCTTATTACACTAACCAAAATAAATCTCCAATGACTACATTCTTCAATAATTTAGAGATTAAACTTCAAGTTTAACTCTTCTCCCTTTAATCTATACATTTAACCATATCCCAGTATTAGTCAATAAATCTCTAAAAATATTTATCTAAAGATATATCAATTCTCTTCTCTTTTCAAACACGTATATAAATACAAGTCCAAACCTAACACACCTCGAGTCTTTAATAATATTCAATATAGTATACTGAGTGGTTTCCCACAAACAACCAACAAATCAGTTTTCGTCTCGTCTACACTGGTTTCACAGTGAGTTAGATCGGTTTACCAATTTGTATATACCTCTGTTCTCTGAAGGAATCGTTTAGCCCAGCTCCTATACGTCAACCATTAAAGAGTAAGATTGCACTACCCTAGACTTGATATTCACTCGTACATATACTCATGAAATTGGTGATTATCAAGGATATTTTAATGTCACCAACTTACTACCATAAAATAATTCTATAAATTATTTAATGTCGATAGATAAATCTTATCCATCTTCATATAACTTCATCTCTACAATTTCTAACAAATATATAAAATTGGTATATATTTATTAAACACAACAGTACTTATTACATAGCTCATATTACCCTATGTAACACAATACCACATACCTGGTAACACAATATATATTTTTGTTTGAACCCTTCACAAGCCTTAAGAATTTTATTCACTAAATTCTTATTTTAATATTTTCTGAAAATTCGGGTTCTTACAAGTCTGCTACCTCTACTACAAATTATCCAGTTTCTTTTCTAAGGTAAAGGGTATTATTTCTTTCGTATTCATGAAGAGAGCTTCATTATTCCATTCTTTATTATTATGTTGGAATAACCTCTCTATCTAATACCGCATACATGGTGAAATTCTTCTATTATTCTATTCTTTATTATTCATTGGAATATCCATGCATGCGGATTACGCTAGACACGGTTCCATTCTTTATTATTCCGTTGGAATAACTTTTGTTTTCTTGATTATCGCATGCATGGTGAATTCTTTGTTATTCCATTCTTTATTATTACGTTGGAATATCCCGTAAAGATGCGGTTTACGCATGACACAGTTCCATTCTTTATTATTACATTGGAATATCACATGCGTGTGTGGTTTACGCATGACCTGATTCCATTCTTTATTATTTTGTTGAGAATAACCTGTCTGTGCGGTCTATCGCATGCATGGTAAATTATTATGTTATTCCATTCTCTATTATTCTGTTAGAATAACCTGTCTATGTGGATTACCGCGTGCATGGTGAATGATCATTTATATTCATATGAATAGTATTTTCATTCAAAAGTGGTTTCTGCCAGGGGCAGTTTTGTAATTTTTCTAACCCTAAAAAATTCTGGAAAAATTTGAAATGATAATTTGATGCGTTTTTTAGATTGTGTCCAAAAATGGCAATTTTTGGATATATAGATTAAGATTTATGGATTTTATGGGAAAAGACTATTTTAAAAGTAAACTCTTGTAACTCTTTGTGGTTAACTCCAAAATTGGTGAAACTTTTATTGGGAGTACATGTATATAACAGGAGTATACCCTGTAAATTTCATAATTTTTGGACAAAGGTACAATTTATGATAAATGTCTAAATATTTGGCGGTTTTGGCCATATGAAAAATAGTAAATGAATTTTAAAAATTCCGAGAAATATATATGTTCAATATGGGACTATATTTCGCTAAATCCCGGAAAAAGAAATATTTTTGGGAGTGATTTGTTATTTTTCATGAAAATGAACTAGTTATGAGTAAATGAATTAAATATGTTATGTGAAGTTACAAAATTGGAAAATTGGATTTTATGGCTTGGGAATCTTATATAGGGTATATGCCGATTTTTGATGAGGGATTTGATCATTGGTGATGAAATCTTATGAGTATGGCATTTTTGAATGATTAAATGCATTATTTGGTAAAGTGTAAACAATTGAAATAAATTGTTTATAAGTTTAAGAAGTGATTAAAATATTGTTATAATATTAATAATATTATATAATGAGTTTATTAAGTGGTTGATAATATTTGGATAAATTTAAAGTCTTTAATATTTATCCTTGTTTTCGTTTGATTAATTCTTATATCATTGTCATCATCCTCATGCTTATAAGGTGATGAAAGTTATCTTTGGCTTACGTGCAAAGATGGACTGTTGATTATTGAATTGTATATCTTTGGCTTACGTGCAAAGATGGAAGGTTGATTATTGGTTTTATAATTGTATATCTTTGGTTTACGTGCAGAGATGGACTTGGTATGATTATAACCAGGGATCATTTGGTGTAATCATGGCCTGTAATGTTATAAACGATGTGGTAAAAGTCCTCAATGGCCTGTAGTGCATTGATGGTCAGTTTTTGGTATGATTATGACCAGGGATTATTCGGTATAGTCATGACAATTGATGATTTAATGAATATCCTTGGCCCGTAGTGCAGGGATGATTCGATGACGTGGTTTATTTATTTAGCTGAGTCTCAGCGATAAAAATTGATGAAAACATTTTAAATTATAGAAGATAGTAGATATCATGCCTACTTGACTCTTCTAATGGATTGTTTATTCTGCTGCCAGTTAAACTTGATGTCTATTGTATTTTATCAGTTTAACATTGTTGAAGGCTAATGATAATTTATCCTGCATTATCTTAGTCATAATATTTCTTACTGGGCTAGTTGAGCTCACCCTTTTACTTTCATTGTTCTCTTCAGGAAATGAGAACGTAGCTGGGACTAGTCGGGAAACGGAGTTATGGTCCGAGATGGTGTCATAGTAGTCCTCACTATTCTATAAAATAGTGTGATAATAAATGTAATGTGGACTCCATTGAGTGTGGATATTGTCTAGATGACAATATTTGTATTAAAACTCACATCATATGTTTTGTCGTATTTTACACGACAGTTGTATAATTAAGTTTTTATTTGTATTTTGTACCATGTCTTTGGCGACCCAAGATGCGTGATGTATACCTATTTTGGGGGCGTCACAGTGCAAGTTTGATAATACTTGTAGGACTAAATTAAAAATAAAGAAAAAGTGGAAGGTATTATACTGTAATATTTTGAGCCCCAAAATGTGCAATTATTGAAACTATATTTTTCTGTAAATAGAAGCTCATTCTTCCTTCATTTCTCACCAATTCACTAAGTCTCACAAGAGCAATTATAGAGATAGAAGATATAGAGAGAGAAGCTATAGAGAGAAAGAAGAGGCGAAATCTGCTACTTCACTACTCCAGTATACAGTCTTCTTCTGAGGTAAGGGATATTATTTTTTTTATATTCTGAAGTGATATTATTTTTTGTATTCATTTGAATATTATAATCGTTCAATATTCATTATATTCATTTAATATTCGTAAGGAATATTATTTTCGTTCAATATTCGTAAGGAATATTATTTTCGTTTAACCGTTGTAAGTAAGGGGTTTCTGCCAGGGGTAGTTTCATAATTTTTCCTACCCTCAAAAATTTTGGAAAAATTTGAAATGATAATTTGATGAGTTTTCTAGATTGTGTCCAAAAATGACGATTTTTGGATGTACAGATTATGAGTTATGAATTTTATGGGAAAAGACTATTTGAAAAATAAACTCTTATAACTCCTTGTGGTTAACTCCAAAATTGATGAAATTTTTATTGGGAGTACATATATATAATAGGAGTATACCCTCTAAATTTCAGAATTTGTGGACAAAAGTACAATTTATGATAAATATCTAAATATTCGGCAGTTTTGGCCTTATGAAAAATAGTAGATGAATTTTAAAAATCCTGAGAAAAATATATGTTCAATATGGGACTATATTATGCTAAATCCCAGAAAAGAAAACTTTTTGGGACTGATTTGTTATTTTTCATAAAAATGATTTAGTTACGAATATATGAATTAAATATGTTATGTGAAGTTAAAAAATTGGTAAATAGGATTTTATGGCTTGGAAATCATATATAAGGTATATGCAGATTTTTGATGAGGGATTTGATCATTGGTGATGAAATCTTATGAGTATGGTATTTTGAATGATTAAATGCATTATTTGGTAAAGTATAAACAAATTAAGATAAATTGTTTATAAGTTTAAGAAATGATTAAAATATTGTTATAATATTAATAATATTAGATTATGAGATTATTAAGTGATTTATAACATTTGGATTAAGATATTATAAATATTGATATGGATTTTATTGTGAAACTTTATCTTTTTGTACCGGGATTACTATTCATGTATACGATACTATTCACGTATACGACACTATTCATGTATATGGCACTATTTGTGTATATGACATTATTTATGTATACGGTACTATGTACGAATACGAAGTACTATTTACGAGTTACTATTCATGAATTACTATTCACGAGTTACTATTCATGAGTTACTATTCACGAGTTACTATTTATGAGTTACTATTCACGGGGTACTATTTACCTGAAAAATATATTTCTTTTCTGTCCAAATTATTTTTGGTACGTGAATATTATTCTTGAATTTTACTCCACAAAGCATTATCATGTTGACAATTTAGATATTTTTAAAACTTTGGATAAATTTAAAATCTTTAATATTTATCCTTGATTTCGTTTGATTAATGCTTATATCATTGTCATCATCCTCATGCTTATATTGTGATGAAAGTCATCTTTGGCTTACGTGCATAGATGGAATGTTGATTATTGGTTTTACAGTTGTATATTTTTGGCTTACGTACAAAGATGGACTGTTGATTATTGGTTTTATTGTTGTATATTTTTGGCTTACGTGCAAAGATGGACTGTTGATTATTAGTTTTATAGTTGTATATCTTTGGCTTATGTGCAAAGATGGACAGGTGTATGACATGATCATAACCACTAGTGATAATAACGAATATCCTTGGCCCGTAGTGCCTGGATAATTCGATGATGTGATTGGCAGGATCATGACCCTTAATTAACAGTTGAAAGTCTTTGGTCGTAGTGCACTAACAGATAATTGATTGGTATGATCATGACCATTGGTTTTATAGTTGAATATCTTTGGCCCGTAGTGCAAAGGTAGACAACTGATTGGTATGATCATTGTTATTACATTTGAATATCTTTAGCGTTTGGGGTAAGGATATTGAGTAAACGTTCTATTAAGCCTTTGTGGCAAGGAGAAACTGTTGATTTACAATATTATAAATATGAATTGTGGATTTAACTAACATCTTTGGTGGTTTAGGTGAAGACAGGTGATGATAGTTCTTTTTGTCTTGGGTATAACAAAGAACTGTTGTTGAGTATTACAGGAATGAAATATTAAAGATGGACTTTTAATCTAGAAGAGATAGTAGACATTATGTTCTACTTGACTCTTCTAATAGATTGCTTTATTCCGCTGCAGTTAAACTTGATGTTTATTGTATTCTATCAGTTTAACACTATTGAAGGCTAAGGATAATTTATTTTGCATTATCTTAGTCATAATATTTCTTACTGGGCTAGTTGAGCTCACCCTTTTCTTTCACTGTTCTCTTTAGGAATTGAGAATATAGCTGGGACGACTCGGGAAATGGAGTAATGATCCAAGATAAGTGGCTTTAGTAGTCCTCACTATTCTGTAAAATAGTGTGATAATAATTGTAATGAGGACTTCATTGAGTGTGGATATTGTTTAGAAGGCAATATTCATGTTTAAACTCCCAGCTATGTTTTATCATATTTTGCACGATAGTTGTATAATTAAGTTTGTATTTGAGTTCTGTAGTGTGTATTTGGCGACTCAAGATGGGTGATATATACCTGTTTTGGGGGCATCATAGCTAATGTGGCAACCTTTGCTTCATTTCCCACACATAGGATTACTTATCTTTATTTAGCTTTCTACTTCTGCTTGGTCCCTTCATAAATCTATATTTATAATAACCAAAGTCGGTATCCAATTCCCAAGTAGAACCCTGACTTAAAGAAAAATTTATTTTAAATCATGAACAAAATTGTATTGTAACCGAAACTTCACTAAGCTTCTTCTGGTTAGCCTCTGCAAGATGCTTCTCATAATTTCTTTTCCAGTGTTTAGGCTTATTGCAGTGGAAGCAAACTCTTTTGCTATCCATATCAATTTTGTTCTTATTATTCTTTATTTTTGCCTTTCTATTTACCTTCTTAGAATCGTTCTTCTTTTCAAAAGATCCTTTTGCCCCTACTAGTAAGACTTGGTCTTTCTTGGTTGAAAAGTGACTCTCAACATTTTTTAACATGTTAAGCAAATCAGCGGGGCTGATCTTTAGCTTGTTCATATGAAAAATTCACAACAATTATGAGAAAGAGTCTAGAGTGACTACAAGATCAAATCTTGGCACAACTCTCCATCCATGACAAAACCCGTTGTCCTTATTATTCAATCAAATTAATCATGTTAAGGACTTTTATCTGTATTGTAGTGTCATCGGTCATTCTAGATCGAAAGAGCTCCTTAGATATCTGATATCTATTAGTCCTACTTTGCTCACCACCAACTACTTGATGTGCAGGAATATAGTAGGAGCATCCATAGTTTCATACTGACGCTGAAGCTTGTTACTTATGGATACGAGCATGAAGCATTGAGCCAACTGTGCATCATCTTGCCACTTTCAAAAAGTAGTAATTTCTTCCTCAGAGGCATTGTCTGCAACCATTGCAGGGATAAGCGTATTAAGGACATAAGATAGCTTTTCAGTCGTAAGAACTTTTCTCAATTTCCTTAACCAATCCATTTAATACGGTCCGGTTAAATAGCATCTAATATGCTTCGCAGTGATAGTAATTTAGACATTGTAAAATTCAGGAAATGAATTTGTAATTAACAACATTTTCGCATACATTCTTTTATTAATTACCAAAATAAATTAGGTCTTATTTTAAATTGGTATCTCCCACTACTTTCTTCAAACTATATTACCCTCACTTATATAGTTCGGCAAAATCTAATTAAAGATTTTCTAGTAAGAATAAGGATCTCATTTCAAATGTATATAGCCTTGTGGTGACACAACAAGCTATATATAAATAAATAGGTAGACAACTCTTGTCAATTACATCAACTATGCAACTCCTTGTATTTTGCCTCTTAGATCATAATGGTCTAGTGTGTGCACATTCGAACTAAAATGATTTAAGTCCAACCTAGCACTCCATATATTCAAAAAAGAAAAATATTGTCCTTGTGGTGACATAACAAAACAACATTGTTCAATTTTCTTTATAAGCATCAAATGTGATAAAATTAACATCTCAAAGAATTAAGATAAGCCTTGTGGTGACACAACAAACTTATAATAATTAATTGATACTCTAATATTTTTATCATGTTAGAAGGCAATGTTCGATATTCCAAATATCTTTGAACGCTTAGGACTTAATATAAAAATTTGAGGGGTTTGTTATTAATTTGTCTCATCTTGTTTAGCGCGCATGCAAATATTTATAAAATACGCGTCATATTAATTAACATACGAAGCATGTTTGCATAATATATAATATATATAGTATAAGTATGCACATATAGAATACTATATTCTACCTGGATTAATTATGGACTTTTATTCTACTTTGATTCACAAGAGCCACCAAGTGAACCAAAAAGTCAAATCCTAGGGGTGCAAGAATTAATATTTAAATATAACTATTACATTTAAACCCCGGACTCCATTACAAACGGGTCTGCAAGCGCTCCTTGCTCCTTGCTCCTTGATCTCCAATTCTTCAAAATAATTCTAACTATTCCTATTATAAAACTATTTAAAATAAATAGAAACCTTGATCAGCAGTCAATGGGAAGTACATAGGAGGGAGATAGAATTTACATTAAGAAAAATTAGAGAAGACGAGATACGCAGACCCCATTTAATAAAACTCATACATTCATGCTTTCAACTAAAATAAAATCCAATCACATTGGTCAATAGTCCATAATCAATCCCATTTATTATCATACACATCTACATATGCATCAGTAAATAAATTCATTTCATGAATAATAAACATTCAATATATATATTGATATCATTTAATGGGCAAATTTAGTTACTATAAAATCTAATTTTGAATTGAAATAAGCTCTTTTATTTTAATTCAAATTTAAATCTAAATTAATCTCTTTTATTTTAATTTATCCTATTTTGAATAAAATAAACTATTTTATTTTAAATAAAATTTTTAATCAAAATAAACTAATTTATTTTAATTAATTATGGAATCCAATTCCAAGTAAAAAAAACTCCTTTATTAAAGGAAACACGGATTCTCTTTCCTATTCAACAATAGACTCATTTATTTTGAATAATATGAAATCTTATTCCATATCTAAATAAACTCCTTTATTTAAGTAAATTAGGATTCTATTTCCTATTCACAAATAAACTCTTTTATTTTGAATAATATGAAATCCTATTTCATATCAAAATAAACTCATTATTTAAGGAAACATGGAATCTAATTTCAACTTCAATTAGTTATCATGGAATCCAATTCAACTCTAATTAGTTAGCATAAAATTCAATTTTAAAATTAAAATAAACCTTTTATTTTAAGATTAAAAATAAAATTATTTTAATTATAAAATAATTAAAATTTATATATATATATATATATATATATATATATATATACGAATCACCGATTCACGCAAGGAAGTGAGCATCAGATGCACGCAGGATCATATATCATGATTAATTATATATTATATATACAGTACATGATATAATACTTAACAATTATATATATATATGATCTGTTACTGCAACATGATATCTATATGATTACTCCTGAAGTTAGTAACCTTTTAAATAAAAAACCATCCACGTGAAACACTGTTAACTATTAACATCCAATCACATCTTTTTTTTAATTTTATTATTGTTTTTTTTATAAAATAAATTTTATACAACAAAATTATGCCCAATTAAATTGTTCTAAACACATATCAATATACATATCAAATTAAAATAATTAATAATTCGCATAAAGGTTTGGCTCTGATGTCACTGTTAGGTTTGTAATATTCATGAACGCAATCAAATTGCATAAAATAAGCGGAAACGTGGAAAATCGGAGTTTTAAAATTTTACAAACCATATACCCGGATCATCCTTTATGCACAATTATTAATTAAATGAAAATATGAAGAACAAGAATCATACCCTTGAAGTTTCGAGCTTCCTAAGGTACAAGTTCACCTCCAATCCTTTTCGCGTTCAACTTGAACCCACCGGGTTTGGTTCTTTCCTTTAATCAACGTTAGCCACCCAAATGTTTGGCCTCTAGAGGTGATCCACCAAGGAAGAAGAAAAATTCAAGAAGATGAGTGTTTGATAAAATCCTAGTTTTCTATCTCTCATAGAAAAAGAGCGTACTCTCCAACAATTGGAATCACGTTTATTGTGAAAAAGTCAGCAACAACTCTACACCCATAATAAGACTCCTCTTATTTATAATGTGGACAATCCTCATTAACAATTAAGGATTTGGTTTTATTTTAATTAATTAAACTACTTTAATTAATTAAGCTCCCTAATCTTATTAGGGATAATTAATTAAACACTTTTAATTAATTTAACATCCTAATCTTATTAGGATATATGAGAGTACTTTTATTAATTAATTCTCAAATTCCTTTAGGAATTAAATAATAGTAGTAGTAATAATAATAATAATAATAATAATAATAATAATAATAATAATAATAATAATAATAATAATAATAATACTCCTCTTATTAATTTATATTTAATATTTCCAAAATATTAAATAAATATTAAGCTATTTAATTTATTCTATCACCATAGATTAAATTAAATATACTTAACTTATTATTACGATTATTCCATTAACTTCTTAAATAATTATTCTTCCTTTTATGGTGTGACCCTTTAGGTTCTCCATATTAAATCGGTTGTGAATAAATCAATTAGAAAAATTCTAATCCTATTTAAATAAATAAATTAAACTATTAATTTATTTAAATAAATAATATTTATTCTACAATAGGGATAAGCCTCCCTAGCGATCAACGACATTCCAGATAATATAGATTTCAACATTAATCATAAAAGAACCTTTGAGTAAATAGTTACCGTACAATTCAATCCTTCCACCATACAATGTCCCGATTAAATATAAGACATGGAATTACTGTCAAGTTTTATTTTATTTAATTATATGTATTTCGACTCTTAAATGCACAACTCCAAGTAATGCAAATTAGAAACTCCTTTCTAATTTTATTCTGCCTTAGACAAGGACTACTGGGTTGTCATTTATCGAATCACATAGGACATTTCTCTTCTTTTACTAGAAGTGGTAGATTCTTTATTGATCATACATTATCTCCATGTATAACTTATTATACCCAAGCATACCCTTTGATATACCCTAAGGGTATAACTCATCATACACAAGATACTATGATGATCTCAAGTCCAAGGATTACTTGTACTACTATCACTACAGGAATTCCTATTGACAGGCAAGTAAAACTCCATTAGGTATTCCTTAATGAGCCACGCTCAAATGAACTTATTCTCTAATACGCACCTACATACTTGCTTTAGTGTCTCCACACAAATGATCATGAGATAAATCATCCTCATCCAATGAGCAAGCAACGTATGTAATTAATCTATCCGGATTCACTAATCCCCAATTTAGTAATCCAACGATTGGGAACTATTTTAGTTTTAAGCTTTCTAAGAATTTAGATCTCATTAGAATGATCATCATCATTATTCTAAAAGCATTACTTAAAACTATGAGTTTATCACATATTATAAATTAGCATCATGTAGATAATTTAAGAGCCTTTAATAAATTAATATTTTTTATTAATAAATGAACAAGATTGTTACAAAGTATATGCTTTATCATTAAACATGATTGGCTTGTGTGCATACTACTTTCAGTTAGTGCATCCTCAAAATCATTCCTATTCCGAGGAATGTGGATGAAGGATATTTCTTAAAACTTCGAAGCCATCTGTAGAACTTGTCGATGGTAAGGCAACAAATGTAGCTCTTTGGTGTAATAGATTCCAGTGGTTTGTCTGATTACCAATTCGAAATCTCCAAAGATAGTTTCTGATGCCCATTGATTGGGTAAGTTTTAGCCCCATGATACAACTTTCATACTCAGCTGTGTTGTTGGTGCTGACAAATTGCAATTTGACGGTGACGGGATGCTGCTCTCCCGTATCGGATACTAGAACTGCTCCACCCGTAGAACCTTCCATGTTTACAGCTCCATCAAAATACATCTTCCATGATTGGTATGCATCGTCCTGATGGTGTTGCTGAACTGTCATTACCCCTTCATCCGGATGTATGTTTTTAAGGGTTTGAAATCCCCTAAAGGTGCGGCGACCAGTTGATCCGTAATTCTTTGTCCTTTGATGGACTTTTGCGTCACGTAGACGATGTCAAATTGTTATAGGATCAACTGCCATCTGGACAGTCGATAATTTATCATGGGTTTGCTGAACACGTACTTGAGAGGATCCATGCGGGATATGAGATGGGTTGTGTGACCATGGAGGTAATGTTGTAACCTCATGGAAGCCCATGATAAAGCACAACTAGTCTTCTCAATCAGAGTGTACTTGTGTTCACTGCTGCTGAATCTTTACTGAGGTAATAGATAGCTCGCTCTTAGCCTCTATCGTCTTTCTGTCCCAGCATGCAGCCCATGGCATTGTCATTGATTGAAAGGTACATGAATAGGGGAACATCATCCCTGGGTGGTACCAAAAAAGGAGCTTTGACTAGCTGCTCTTTGATTATAAGGAAGGCTTTCTGACACTCATCATTCCATTTCATGGAGGAGTTCTTCCTTAACAACTTGAAGATATGCTCACAGGTTGCTGTGAGTTGGGAGATGAATCGGCTGATGAAGTTGATCCTTCCCAAAAATCCTTGTATTGCCTTCTCTGTCTGAGGAATGGGCATTTCTGTAATGGCCTAGATTTTTGTGGGATCCAGCTCAATCCCTTTGTGGCTGACTAGGAACCCTAGTAACTTTCCTAATTTAATGCCAAAGGTCCATTTAGCTGGATTCAACTTCAAGTTGTACTTACGCAACCTGTTGAAGAGCTTTCTGAGATGGTCTAGGTGGTCTTCCTTCCTTCGAGATTTGACAATGATGTTATCCACATAGGTCTCTATCTCTTTGTGCATTAAGTCATGGAAAAGAGCCATCATAGCTCGCTGATAGGTAGCTCCGGCATTGACGAGGCCGAAGGACAACCGTCTGTAGCAAAAAGTTCCCCAAGGAGTGATGAATGCAGTTTTCTCACGATCTTCTTTGGCAACCATGATTTGATGGCACCCCGCAAAACAATCAACAAAGGACTACATGTCGTATTGTGTTGTATTGTCAATGAGTATGTGGATAAATGGTACGGGAAAGAAATCTTTTAGGTAAGATTTATTCAGATCCCAGTAATCCACGCAAACTCGCACCTTTCCTCTAGGTTAAGGCACGGGGACTATGTTGGATAGCTATTCAGGGTCTGTTAAAACCATGATGATGGCGGCTTGAAATAGTTTCACAATTTCTTCTTTAACTTTTAAACTCCACTCAGGTTTTAATCGCCTGAGTTTCTACCTGACTGACTTGACTCCCTCTTTGATGGGGAGGTGATGAATGACAATGTCAGTGGAAAAACTGACCATGTCTTCAAGAGACCATGCAAACACATCCTGGAATTGGGTCAATAGAGTAACCATGTTATTCCTTTGGTTTGGAGTGAGGTACGTACCAATCTGGATTTATTTGGGGTTTTCTAAGGTTTCGAGGTTGAATGAGGTGGTTTGATCAAGATTTGGCTTGGGTTTGTCTTCGACCCATTCTTTGATCTCCTAAGGTATGTCATAGTCCTCTTGTATTTCCATCAAGTCTGAGTCCAACTTTATATCAAAGTTACAGTCATCGTGGAGAATAGGCACCTCATCAGCAAGTATAGGCACATCTAATTTTAGAGTCTTGAAACAAAAAATGCTTTCACTTAATATATAAAAATGTTCAATCATACAAAGTGTTAGCATGTAATGACAAAACAACTGCTAATAATATGCAAAAAAGTAAGCAGTTATTGTAATCTACAGGGCAAAGGGAGTTTCTGCCCTTTTTACCCTTGTCGACAAATGCAAGGAGTACTGCTCCAATTGTCAAGGGTGAAGTCCTGGTGGATGTAGCGCCCCCAAATCCGGATCCTAAATCACCACGGATTTGGTGCACTATTTCTATAACTATTGCGGAAGATATAAACATAAATTGTTTATAGATTAAACATTATACACTATCCCCAAGGTCGAGTAACCATAACTTATACACAATTCATTTTCTATCTGACATACAATGTTATTATAATAAATTACTTTTATAAATCTAGCTGCACACATAGTCCCAAGCTGAGCTTGGCTTTATCTTTCCTTGTATCCAACACATTCGCCTTAATTTGCAATGTTTTATTATGATATAGCAAGGGTGAGCATGAAAGTTGCCCAGCAAGTTTAAATACAATGTAAGGATATATCATGATTGAAAGAGTCTGAATAATAGGCTGGCTATAATTCATCAATGTAATTGAGAACTATCACGAACAAACTTTTGACTGAACAAGTATTAAATATGAACAATTATATCTGAACCGAATGGTAATGAAGGTGATCAACCTTTCATACCTGACTTATACATTCAAGATGTACAGAGTACAATTCTACATGGAAATCAGTAATGATTAACCATAAGCATATCTGAATGAAATAACTCTTAGTAGAGTTAAGAAAAACTTGCCTGATTTGTTGATTACCGTTACGAAATATAACGTAGCTTTATCCAAAGACCTAATATAGATAATACCGATCTCCAAATATTAGAATAATATTATCACAGTATAAAATAACCTAAACACATTACCACGTAATCCTATCAGTCTATACAGCACATAAGACCTAGTATCAAGTCAAACTATTGCAGTCTGAGTTGAGTTCGGTACTATTAGGACTTCCCGACGGCCTAGTCGGACAATTATCGAGTTTAAGTTCAATTAAACTTTGCCTAAACACTTAACAATTATCTTAGATAATTTATAAATCAGTCAAAATAATTTTCCATATGCTCATAATAATTTTTAAATAATTAATATCATTTATCAAAAAATTTCAATCACTTATATCGTATTTAAATGAATTAAATACCACATAATTCCTTAATCATTAATATTAATTTAATATTAAATATCAATGAGAATCATAATATAATATTATAATATATTTATAATATCACAAATTATTTTTTAATACTTTAATTTCTCATTTATATAATTTTTAAACACTTAAATTCATTATCCGATAATTGATATTAATATTAAAATATTAATATTTTCATGACAAAATATCAAAAGTTATATTTTATAACTTAAAATATTTTTATAACACTTCAATTATTTTTATATAATTTTAAAGCATTAATTTATTTTTTATAATTTATTTAATACATTTATTAAATAAATTAGCTACCATTAATAATAATTTATTAATGAAATTCATCACAAAATATCAAAAGTCATTTAAAATAACTTCAAAATATTTTCTTATATAATATAATAATATGATTTTTCAAGTATTAAAATCATTTTTAAATAATTTATTTAATATTATAATTAAATAAATAAATACTTTTATATTCCAAAAATATTAAATATTTATGAAATATACTCAAAATAATTATAAACAAATTTTCAGGCTTTAAAATAATTTTTCATAATTTATTATGTATTTTTAATAATTAAAATCCATTTAATACTAATTATTTATTAAATAATAATTTTAGAAATAAACTGTCGCTAAAGGGCCCTATAGCGACGAAACTGTCGCTATAGGTGTTCTTGGGTTGTTCTTGAGGAATCCAGAACATCAAGTCAGTTTACTGGATGCTAGGTTTGACCAGCTATAATTCTCAACCTAATGTGTTTAAAATTTGGCTAAAGCTTCTAGATTGTAGTAGTATTCATGTAATACTACAAATAAATCAAGTTTCATGGTCATTCTTCAATAGATCGAGAGATCTAAGCTCTCAAAATCTTGTCGACAGTGTTCTTGTAGTTTCTGGGTTTTCCAAAAACTCGAGCAGTGTGAGGGTCCCTACTTTGCATCCTTATATCTTTGATTCTAGGAATGTTTTAAGTGATCTATGAATTCAAAAGTGTAGTACAGGTGTCAGGGTACAATAACATGCTATCATTTCAGTCTAACATCATAACACATGCAAGATCCAAGCTAGTCAAACTATGTCAGAAGTTTCGGCAGATGAAGATCTAGGTTTTCCAGAAAACCTTCATGAGCCATTTCGGTTAACCTAGTTTGACCAAGATTATCTATAATTCTGCTAATGATCTGGGGTATCTAGATACATCAACAAGAATCCTACATGTCACACAACAACTGTAAAACAACAACATGGCTATAACATTTAACAGAAGCAAGATCTGAAGCCCAGAAAATGATCAGATGAGAGTTTCGGGAAATCTTCAGGTTTTCAAAACCAGATTTTGTGTTCGGTCAACGCTGTTTGACCGATCATAACTTGAAATCTAGACATGATCTGAGGTTGATTCAAGTTGCAGAATAAAGACCACATGGCATACAACAACATATCCATAACATAAAACACCATAAACATCTAACACAGAAGAATCTAGAGGCTCTAACATTTGCTTGTCAGACCTTATTTTTCAACATTCCCAGATTTTTGAAATCTTTAATTTCGAGCATTTAGATTATATGGATCTGTGATATTACAACCCAGATCACTAATATAAACTACAAACAACATATCTAAACACTTAATCATAACATCTAACATAAAATATAATGATCTTCAAATTTAGGGTTTATACCTCTTTTAAAGCTTGGTCTAGATTCTAATCTTTGATGTTTGTTCTCGCAAGCTAAAGATGACTTTAGCTTAACTTATCACTCACTCTCACTCTACATTTTGAATTTTAGAGAGAGAAGGTCTCAAGCTAAGTTGAAAAGTAAAGTAAGTGAATTTTGCTTTCCTTTTAACTTTGATCTTAGGTTCAATGAATTTGTAGGATGCAAGATGGCTGGTATTTGATGATTAAAGTGGGTTACTAGACCACATATCTAGCTTAGGGTTGGTCACCAACCATTTGTAGGGTTAGATCTACACTCCACCTCATTATAATATTAGAAAGGGTAGTTTGGTCTTTTGACTCATAAAGTGAATGGCAACTTGGTAACTTCTCACAATCATTAGGTTTTAACCCTTAGGGTTTAACCCTAAGGTTACACAAATTTATGATCTAGTATTTACTAATTAAGATTAGGGTTCCCTAATTATAGTAAAGTTTACTAATCACATTCAAGCTTGCTAATTTGGGTTAAGGCTTCCTAATTAACATTAAACTCTATAAATTAATAATTAGGTTTTCTCTAATTGTACATTAGGGTTTCCAACATTAGAAATTAGGGCTTTCTAATTAATCAATTAGGGTTATCCCTAATTATACTTACAATTAATAACATAGAAACTTTATACTTATCTTTAAGCTTCCCAATTAGGGTTTTATTATTCTGAATTAGGGTTACGGATTCCCAAAACCAAAATTAGGGTTTCCATAGCTGGTAATACGGTTTCTTATCAATCGTTAGGGTTTTCTAACTGAACGTCGATGTTCTAAAATATTATTAGGGTTTGTGATTGATATAATTTATTCGGCCAACCCTCGACCTTTAACCACATACTGCACACACATATGACCAAATACACAGATATTCTTAACACTGTAAACCTTTACCAAAAGTTTTTAAAGTCACAAAATTTATTCCCAAAAATGTCAAGTACATGCACTTATTTTCTGGCTAGATTTATTATTTAACCTCTATTAAATCTTTTAAGATTTTTTTTAAAATTGTCTAAATTCTCGGGTTGTCACATTCACCCCTTCTTCTAAGAATTTGGTCCCCGAAATTCAACTTACCCCTCATACCTTGCATACACAGCATCACATGTTACCCAATACACCACTCACAAGAGTAAAAATTTTAAAATTGTGCTGAGGTGTTATATAGACTATTTGTCTGTCATTTTCGTAAAGGTTTTATGGAAATTCATCCGTAAATTGTCATAACTTACGGACACAAAGGGTGATTAGCCCGATATGCCCTGTACTGGCCATGTACTGCTGGTCGGAACCATTTGTTCCTTTTATCCGCCTTAGGCGCACTAAATTTCTTACCTCAGTCTTTTTGGATTCTACACCAAAATAATTTGGTTCGGGAAATTTCTTTCAATGAACACTTAGAGTTTTTATAACATTAGTCTAGCTAAATCGATTAGCATAGACTCATATCAATAATTCAATTCAATCGAATTATTTAAGTATAGCCAAACCCCGTTGGCAAATTAAAATTTTTGAAAATATTTTTGAGAATGACGTCATGATGTCGTACTGTATTAACAATCCATTTGAGGATGCCGTCATTGTATGACTTCGTTATAACACATCATACAATAGTGGAACAATGATTTTTAGATCAAATTCACACTATGTATTCCTGTATTTATAACTCTATCAACTTTTTATCTTCTCTCGCACTCAAAGTTACATGGTACATATGAGTGATAAATAAAATATATTTTGATATTTCAAATCATTGCGTCTAGCCAAAATAAGTAGCATAGACTATGCTTTAAATCGTTTCAAAAATGATTACTTAGTCTATATATATTTTTTAAAAGCATAGTAGCGATTTAGCTTGATGTCAAAATTTTGAAGTCTAGCATAGCTAGGAGTTTTGGAAAACTTATGTCTTCCACTAATAATCATTTGCTTAAAAATCTATATATATTCTTATAATCCTCAATTCTCCATTCACACTATACCCAGTTCATCAAACTTACCACACTTATAAGTTCAGGAACTTTCCACAATTATATGAGTTTAAGAACTTGTCCTAGTTAGACTTTTGGCGTCCATTCGCTGAGGGGTTCATAAACATTTCATATAACCATGAGTCACGAACGTAACATAAGTATGAGTCTTAAGAACTCGTACTTAACCGTGTATCCTCTACCTATAACCTATCTATTCGTTATACACACGAAAAAGGAATCACCCTCTTAACATGCATATAACAAATAGCGCGACTCAAACATTTCAATGATTACCAGGGCCAGAAACTAAGTGGTTTTTACACCAAGTACAATTCAACTCCCATACGAAGAATCATACAACTCAGCTGCTGGTATGAGTCCTCAATTGAAATCCCCACCTAACCTTAACTCCCTTCTCAATACGAATTTCATTCAACTCGTATTCATAATCCTTTCCGAATCTGTACTAATTCATAGTACAACATACACACAACAATCTTGTCTGTAACTTTCCAATCATAAGATTGATTCTTCTCCCTGCTATCACCTTATCAGATCACGGGGTGATCTCATCGTATATATTACGATCCATTTCTATATCTTGATCGTTTTGTTTTACGATCTCCTATCCCTGCACTTTTAGTCTTTGAGACTCTATCTATCCATTACTACTGTTCACCTTTATTATCAGAGTTAGGGAACTCCGTATCTTTATAACTCGCCGAGATTCGTCTTTGAATCTTACCGACACACTAACTCTATGTGAGTTAGATCTTATCCTAATCACTGCGGTTATTAGTCTAAGGTAACTCTACCCTAGGTTTATAACCAACAAACTTTGATATTAAATGTATACCCCAAATCCGGGTCCTAAATCACCACTGATCCGGTGCACTATTTCTATAACTATTGCGGAAGATATAAACATAAATTGTTTATACATTAAACATTATACACTATCCCCAAGGTCGAGTAACCATAACTTATAAACAATTCATTTTCCTATCCGACATATAATGTTATTATAATAAATTACTTTTATAAATCTAGCTGCACACATAGTCCCAAGCTGAGCTTGGCTTTATCTTTCCTTGTATCCGACGCATTCGCCTTAATCTGCAATGTTTTATCATGATATAGCAAAGGTGAGCATGAAAGTTGCCCAGCAAGTTTAAATAAAATTTAAGGATATATCATGATTGAAAGAGTCTGAATAATAAGCTGGCTATAATTCATCAATGTAATTGAGAACTAGCATGAACAAACTTTTTAGTGAACAAGTATTAAACATAAACAATTATATCTGAACCGAATGGTAATGAAGGTGATCAGCCTTTCATACCTGACTTATACATGCAAGATGTACAGAGTATAATTCTACATGGCAATCAGTAATGATTAACCATAAGCATATCTGAATGAAACAACTCTTAGTAGAGTTAAGAAAAACTTGCGATTCGATTGATTGACATCGCTACATTTAAATATAACTTAGCTTTATCCAAGACCTAATATAGATAATACCGATCTCCAAATATTAGAATAATATCATCACAAGATAAAATAACCTAAACATATATTAGAATAATAATCCTATCACCATATAACCCTAACACATAAGACCTAGTATCAAGTCAAACTACTATTGCAAAACCGAGTTGAGTTCTAATATTATTAGGACTTCCCGACGGCCTAGTCGGACAATTATCGAGTTTAAGTTCAATTAAACTTTGCCTAAACACTTAACAATTATCTTAGATAATTTATAAATCAGTCAAAATAATTTTCCATAGGCTCATAATAATTTTCAAATAATTAATATCATTTATCAAAATTTTTCAATCACTTATATCATATTTAAATGAATTAAATTTCACATAATTCCTTAATCATTAATATTAATTTAATATTAAATATCAATGAAATCATAATATAATATTATAATATATTTATAATATCACAAAGTATTTTTAATACTTTAAAATCATTTATATATGATTTTTAAACACTTAAATTCATTATCCGATAATTGATATTAATATTAAAATATTAATATTTTCATGACAAAATATCAAAAGTTATATTTTATAACTTAAAATATTTTTATAACACTTCAATTATTTTTATATAATTTTAAAGCATTAATTTATTTTTCCATAATTTATTTAATACATTTATTAAATAAATTAACTACCATTAATAATAATTTATTAATGAAATTCATCACAAAATATCAAAAGTCATTTAAAATAACTTCAAATATTTTCTTATACCATATATAATTTAATATGATTTTTTCAAGTATTAAAATCATTTTTAAATAATTTATTTAATATTATAATTAAATAAATAAATACCTTTTATATTCCAAAAATATTAAATATTTATGAAATATACTCAAAATAATTAAAACAAATTTTCGTGCTTTAAAATAATTTTTCATAATTTATTATGTATTTTTAATAATTAAAATCCATTTAATACTAATTATTTATTAAAATAATAATTTTGGAAATAAACTGTCTAAAGGGCCCTATAAATGATGTAAACCAATCGCTATAGGTGTTCTTGGGGTGTTCTTGAGGAAACCGTAACATCAAGTCGATTATCGAGGATGCTTAAGTTCGACCAAATTATAATTCTCAACCTAATGTGTTTTCGGGGTATGGCTAAAGCTTCTAGATTGTAGTATTCATGTAATAGTGCAACTGAAATCAAGTTTCATGGTCATTCTTCAACATATCAGAGAGATCTAAGCTCTCAAAATCTTGTCAAACAGTGTTCTTGAGTTTCTGGGTTTTCCAGAAACTCGAGCAGTGTGAGGGTCCCTACTTTGCATCCTTATATCTTTGATTCTAGGAATGTTTTATGTGATCTATGAATTCAAAAGTGTATTAGAGGTGTCAGGGTACAATAACATGCTATCATTTCAGTCTAACATCATAACACATGCAAGATCCAAGCTAGTCAAACAATGTCAGAAATTTCGGTTGATGAAGATCTGGGTTTTCCCGAAAACCTTCATGAGCCGTTTCGGTCAACCTTGTTTGACCAAGATTATCTACAATTCTGCTAATGATCTGGGGTATCTAGATACATCAACAAGAAGCCTACATGTCACACAACAACTGTAAAACAACAACATGGCTATAACATTTAACAGAATCAAGATCTGAAGCCCAGAAAATGACTATAAGAGTTTTTGGGAAATCTGGGTTGACCAGAAACCAGACTTTATGTTCAGTCAACGCTGTTTGACCGATCATAACTCGAAATCTAGACATGATCTGAGGTTGATTCAAGTTGCAGAATAAAGACCACATGGCATACAACATAACCATAACATAAAACACCATAAACATCTAACACAGAAGAATCTAGAGGCTCTGACATTTGCTTGTCAAAACTTATTTTTCAACTTTCCCAGATTTTTGAAATCTTTAATTTCGAGCATTTAGATGATATGGATCTGTGATATTACAACCCAGATCACTAATATAAACTACAAATAACATATCTAAACACTTAATCATAACATCTAACATAAAATACAAGGATCTTCAAATTTAGGGTTTATACCTCTTTTAAAGCTTGATCTAGATTCTGATATTTGATGTTTGTTCTTGGCAAGCTAAAGACTGACTTTGGCTTAACTTATCACTCACTCTCACTCTACATTTTTCAAATTTTTAGAGAGAGAAGGTCTTGGCTAAGTTGAAAAGTAAAGTAATTGAATTTTGCTTACTTTTTAGCTTTGATCTTTGGTTCAATGAATTTGTAGGATGCAAGATGGCTGGTATTTGATGATTAAAGTGGGGTACTAGAACACATGTCTAGCTTAGGGTTGGTCACCAACCATTAGTAGGGTTAGATCTACACTCCACCTCATTATAATATTAGAAAGGGTAGTTTGGTCTTTTGACTCATAAAGTGAATGGCAACTTGGTAACTTCTCACAATCATTAGGTTTTAACCCTTAGGGTTTAACCTAAGGTTAAGTTAAATTACATAAGCTTTTTAATGATCTAGTATAAACTATAGAAAAGATTAGGGTTCCTAATTATAGTAAAGTTTACTAATCACATTCAAGCTTGCTAATTTGGGTTAAGGCTTCCTAATTAACATTAAACTCTATAAATTAATAATTAGGTTTTCTTTAATTGTACATTAGGGTTTCCAACATTAGAAATTAGGGCTTTCTAATTAATCAATTATGGTTATCCCTAATTATACTTACAATTAATAACATAGAAACTGTATACTTATCTTCAAGCTTCCCAATTAGGGTTTTATTATTCCGAATTAGGGTTACGAATTCCTGAAACCGAAATTAGGGTTTCCATAGCCGGTAATAGGGTTTCTTATCAATCGTTAGGGTTTTCTAACTGAACGTCGATGTTCAAAAATATTATTAGGGGTTGTGGCTGTATAATTTATCCGGTCAACCCTTGACCTTTAACCACATACTGCACACACATATGACCAAATGCACAGATATTCTTAACATTGTAAACCTTTACCAAAAGTTTTTAAATTCACAAAATTTATTTCCAAAAATGTCAAATACATACACTTATTTTTTGTCTAGGTTTATTATTTAACCTCTATTCAATCTTTTAAGATTTTTTTTAAAATTGTCTAAATTCTCGGGTTGTCATAGTGGATAACAGTGATGAAGGGGCTGTTATCGTCCTCCTTCTTCTGAATGATGACCATGATGTCTGGACAATCATCGTCTGGGATATCTCTGTTCATACCCTCAGTATGGACAATGATGCGTATGTTTGATAATCGTCTTGCAATGTCTTGTTTACGCCTCCGATCCTTTTCCTCCGCCTTCGGATCTAGCATCAAGACTTCCTTTCCTTTGACCGATATCAATTTAGGAAATAACATAGTCATCACATGAGCAGGAACCTTTAATGAAGGCTGTGTAGGTTCAGCCTCTGTAGGTTTAAGCAATTGGCATGTGGCTGAAGATGAAGGAAACTATTTGTGTTTATGAGGATTCCCGTGACTGGAACTAGCATAATTACCTAGTCTGGCTGTCCCTGTTTGATTGGGAACTCGAATTGGTCGCTTAATGCCCTGATGATCTTTGCCCAACCCTTGTCCAGGTTGATAACCCAAGGACATCATTTCTTAACTTGCCGACATTACCTCGGCAGAAATTATGGGTATCAAAGGTTGCGCCCCAATGGGATGATAGTGAGTGTTTCTCACTTCCAGGGCCTGAAAGCTGACAGGCTCAACTTCTGCATTAAAACTGATGAGTGGTATGTCACCTTGTTCAGGACATTCCAGCTCAGAATTAACAGTGATTAGGCTATTGTTAATGATGTATTTGAGTTGTTGGTGAAGTGTGGAAGGGATGGCTCCAGCCATGTGAATCCACGGTCTTCCCAAAAGCAGGTTATATCCTGTAGCTATGTTGAGCACATGAAAGGATACGTAGAATGTATGTGGACCAATCTCCACAGGTAGTTCAATCTCTCCGACAACATTTCATCGGGATCCATCAAAAGCCTTAATAACCATATGGCTATTTCGGATTCTGTTGAGATTGATATTCATCTTCTCCAAGGTGGCATAAGGGCAGATGTTCAAAGATGATCCTCCATCTATCAATACTCCTACTATCACGTATCCAGAGGACATAACCGCTATGTGCAACAGTTTGTAATGACCCATTCCTTCGGGAGGTATGTCATCATCAGTGAAGGATATCACATTGCTGTTAAAAATGTGATCAACCAGGTGATGGAACTTTTCAACATCCACTAATTTTGGCAAATGCACTTCTTCTAAGACTCTCAGTAAGACCTTCATGTGATCTTCCGAGGAGAAAACCAAGTCCAGTATGGAAATCTGTTGTGGAACTTCTTTCAAGCTTAAAACCACCTTGGCTTCATTGTGGCCCATAGTACGGAGAAATTCTTCGATCTTCTCCATGGGAACTTTCCCCTTTGATTTGATGGTAGGCTTCATCACCCTTTGGGGAAGATACAGTGGATTCTCCTTTGACACTGCAACAGTTATATGAGATGTGGATCCTTCAGCCTCTCCATAATTCCATAGCACTTTTTGTAGGCTGACAACAGGATATTGTGGTCTGGATGGCAATATGATTGGCTTTGGCGCAACCACTTGAAAAGGATTTTTAGCACCTTTGAGTTGAATCGATTGTATTGTGAGTGGTATGGCAGCCAAATCATCCCCAGAGGATTTAATTGCTACGGTCTCCTTCCATTTTGTAGGAAATTTGTCCCAACTCTGCTGTAATACAGTGTCATTATCTGCCAACTGCAGGACACCGCTGTCAATGAGGTTCTGGATAAGATGGCGGAGTGCCCAACATTCTTCAGTGCTATGACCGCGAGAGTGGGAGTGGTACTAACATACTCCATTAGAATTGAACCGTCATGAGTATGGGTTGATTGGAGATAGTAGAGCTTTAATTCTTCCTTCATTGATTAGCATCTGAAATATCTCTTCTATCGGTTGGCCTAGATAGGTAAATTTCCTTTTGTTGGCAAAATCGCGACGGGCTTTGGCATTGCTCTTTTTGTAATTTTATCCTCCAGCATCTCACCTTCTAGAGTTTGTGGTGGAGTATTTGTAACAAGAGGAAGGAGACTAGCATGCTCCTGGCTGTATAATTGGCGTGTGACTTGATGTTGATGGACCACCAGTTCTGCCAATTGTTTGACTTGCTCACAAAGAGTATTCATCTTCTGTTCCATCATAAACTGGAACTGTGTGAAATCCCATTTGTCAGCACTATCCTTGTTGGTTTGGGAGGATCCACCGTCGTAATGGGATGTCTGTCCATTACTCCAATTAATCGTGTTGACCTCTTCTTCTTTGTGTTGAGGAAGAGGGTTATCTTGTACATGGGGTTGGTCGGGTTTAGTTACCATGATCTCACCATTATAAATCAAATAATGGATCTTATGCTTCAAGGCCCAGCAATCCTAAGTATCATGGCCTGGAGCTCCAGCATGATAAGCACACTTCTTGTTAGCATTGAAACCCTTCCCACTCGGGTTGGTTGGTGGAAGAAGATGAATAATTTTCTTCTGAGTTGTTAGAAGATTGAGAATGTTCTCGAGTGAGTCCTCTAAGGGTGTGAATACTCGAGTACGTCTGACTTCTCAACTCTTTGGCAATGGAGGGTTTGAAGATTGTGCTTGGAAAGAGGAGTAATTCCTTCGTTGAATAGGCATGTCCTGACTGCCTTTTTATCCTTGTAGTATCAAGGAAACATCCTCTTCTTTCTTCTTATGGACCCTCCGGGGGTTGTTTCCATAACTTCCAGACTGGATGTGCTCAACTACAACTTTTAGAGCAGCAAGGTCTTGAATCTTTCCTGATTTTAATCCCATCTCAGCCATTTCTCTATGTTTGATCATTTCGGAGAATGGCTTGCCTATGCTAGCTAAGACTCTCTCATAAAAGGGAGCTTCTTGAATGTCTATGAAGGTTATCACCATTTCAGACTCAGTCATATAGGGAATAACTTGAGCAGCCAGACGTCTCCATCTTTGGGCATACTCTTTGAAAGACTCATTGGCTTGTTTCCTGATCTTGGTAATTTGGTACATGTCTGGAGCCATCTGAGTTTGGAAACTGTACTGACTGAGGAAAGCATGAGCTATCTCCTCCCAGCTATAAATCTTGGAGTTTTCCAATCTGGTGTACCATGCTCTGGCTTCTCTAGTCAGACTTTTCAAAAACAGCTGCATTCTGAGCTTTTCATCTTCGGTATAAAATCCGAGTTCTCCGATGAATACTTTCAAATGTGTGTAAGGATCTCCCAACCTATCATATTTTTCAAAATCGGGAGTTTTAAATTTTTCTGGATAATGAACCCCAGGAAAAATGCAAAGGTTTTAATATGAGCCAATCCCTTTGATAAACGAATGGTCTCTTCCATTTGTAGGACTTTCTTCCTAATATCACCGGTGTCTGGATCTTCTTTAAGATGGGTAATTTCAGGGGTTTTGTTGGTTTTATCCAACTGAGACTCAGGTACTAGAGTTTCTTTGTCTGGTCCCTAGGTTCCTGCATGTGCAGAGGATTCTGTATGTATGGGCATTCGTGGACCCTGAGTGGACTGGTGTAGTTCTTTAAGCAGAACAGTCAACTCTGTAATTTGGTTGCTTAATCCTTTGAACTCCTTGCGAGAGACAAGAGTAGGACTAGACTGGTCAGATGTAGTCATGCTTGGCTGTAGGCTTTTTGCCTTTTTAGATTTTGAACGGGTAACATCACCAATTGTTTCCCTACAAAAAGACTTATGTAGTTTAGTCTTAGGGAATGTGGAAATGTTACATGCTATGTGATGTATCCGTTTTAGGAGTGTTATCATGTAAAATGGATGTTAGCTATTTTGTATGACAAGATAGCATGTCAGATTTTGATATAAAAGGAAATGCATATACACATATTCCTTCATATTTTCCATTACATTAAGATTGCGATGGAAATGAAATTACAAGTAATTGAATTTACAAGTAATTTAAAATTGGAAAGTATGAAGAAACTTCCCTCCACGTTTGGTTTATCAGAGGCTGACCTATCTTAGGCTACTCTCACGACTTTTTGGCATGAAGGTTCCCAGATCATCACAATTTACTTGATGGGAAGTTAATCCGGTCTTTTAACTGGAGCGAATCTGGGTGGTGCCTTTCTTGAGCCTCGTTGGAATTAGTCTCCCTACGAGTCCAGTAATCAAACACCGATAGGATAGCCTCCTGATGGAGGGACCACACAACATACATTCACATACAATGTCTCAGCGTTATAGAAATGATGACATGTGCGAAGCACTAATATCACAGGCAGATATAGTGAAGTAGTAAGTGTAGTAAGTAAATGCATTCGTGCACATTCATTCAAATGTAAATGCAACATCCACACACAAGCAGATAATGGTTTCGAAAAGTTTGTAATAACGGCTTAAGCCCTCTTACTAGTGTCCCCAGTAGAGTCGCCACCTGTCGACGTCAGGATTTTTATTTGTCCCTTTCTGTTCTTATTTTTTGATGTTCTCATGTTAGGTGAGATTTGTTTGAAAAAACAAGTTGTGAAAAGGTCCGACATGTATGTGTCAATGATTGGACTGTAAGCGTCGCCAGTTGGTATTTTTTTAATGGTTGCACCAACTCAACCGAGAAAAGGTTTACACATTGACCTAGTGATGTAACACTGCTTAACAGGTCTGTGAAACCGAGATTCGTTAGGGTTCGGGGCTTGATTAAGTGGAGGGAAGGTGTTAGGCACCCTACGACTTTTGTGTTACCACGTTGACCACAACTTTTCAATTAAAACCATTATCTGAATGTGTGTGTGAGTCAATATGAAATTATCTGGAAGTAGTGATATGCCTCGTTTGCACCTATATACAAAGGGTTTGAATTTTGTATAAAAGTCCAGTTTTAACAAGATATAGCAATGGTGTTTTGTAAAAGAGGTTTTTCAAACCCTTATGCACAATAGTAATTGAGGCCTTCGATACTTCCATTTTATTATGTGTTCAGCTTGATTGCTTTTATTTTCGAGATGTGAGGCATCTTCGAGAAAATAATATACATAGCAGTGCCGAACTTCTTGTGGGCATGAGAGCCATCTAAGGAAATTCAAACATCGTGAATAGTTTACAAGCTGGTTACAGCCGAAAATGTCCATCACGGGAACCGAATCTAGATTTAGGAGACTGAATATGTGATCACATGATTCCTAGGCTCACATGATGTTGCAGTTTATATGAAAGCTATAAGCAGTTATATATATATATAAGTTGTAAATATATATATATATATATATATATATATATATATATATCGATCGCCATAAGTAAACTCAAAGTAGTCTAAATGTAAATATATATATATATATATATATATATATATATATATATATATATATATATATATATATATATATATAAAAGCAAAGAAAGACGATCAACCATCGTGAAATAAACTCAGGGAGGGACTAAATGTAAATATATATATATATATATATATATATATATATATATATATATATATATATATATATATATAGCGAGAAACGCCTCAGGATATGTATCCGTGCTCAATCGAGGCATAATATATCCTAGGAGGCGTTATCGCTTTTATATATATATATATATATATATATATATATATAGATACAAAAGAAATAAAAAACCATGGACCGAAGTCCGGGCATACACACGCAACACAACTCTCAACGTGAATAACTATGTGTGCACAAAAGTGGAGTAAGGCTTTAAGAAATGTAAGAAGTCGTACAATGGGCTGCCAAGAAGACTTCAAATGGCTTTGAATAGCTTTAAATGAATGAACACTCGGTTTCCACCGGTAAAATATAGCAAAATATAAGCTCACAAATGTTTGAAATGAGAAAGCACTTAATTTATAGTGTACAAAGCAAAATGGAAAAGGCTTCCTCGTCTCTTCTCTCTTCTCAAATGGCCACCCCAAGCCCTCTATTTATAGAGGGGGAGCCTCAGGTCCACCTACGGCTACCCGGGGTTCCCAGGTTCCGTGGGCCCCGTCGTCTCAAAGTACGTGCACACATGCAATGCGTTATCCTCTCAAACCTTCATAACTTTCAATCCGGGCATCCAATTGAGGTGTATAAGACCTTTCTGGAATGCTGTTGTCGAGAGCTACACAATGACATGGGATAAGAGGTTGTACGAAGTCAGGAAGATGGGTCCATGCCCAGGTCTTCAAGCTTTAAATTATATCCGGTGTGTTGTCTTGCGTAGTAATCACTCTGGATTCTGAGATATGGTTCTTTTAGGACACTTCTGTGTAGGATGTAGGATGAAATATTGTTGAGACGGCGTGAATGTGGAATCGAGGTAGCAAAATGATGATTTTTCCCCTCATCGAGTTCATCTCAGGGTTCGGGGTGATTTTGGCGCCGTTGCTCAGGTTATCTCCGAGATGGGGTCATTAGTGCAAGTCTTTGAGTGTCCTCAGGGTTGTCTCTGAGGTGTACCTAAAATCTCGGGGTTATCTTTGGGGTTGGAGTTGAGTGCCTCGGGGTTATCTTCGAGGTTGAAGCTGACTGCTGGTGGTGGAAACGAGCTTTTCCGGGTTTATCTCTAGAACTAGAACTGCATTTCTCGGGGTTATCTCCGAGGTTGAAACTAAATCTCCTGAGGTTATCTCCGAGACTCTAATTGAGTATCTCAGGGTTATCTCTGAGATGGAAAAGATTTCTCCGGGGTTATCTCCGGAACTAGAACTGCATCTCCCGGGGTTGTCTCCAGGACTATAACTGAGTATCTCGGGGTTATCTCCGAGATGGAAAAGACTGAGTATCCTGGGGTTGTCTCCAGGACTGGAACTGCATTCCTTGGGGTTATCTCCGAGGTTGAAACTGAATCTCCTGGGGTTGTCTCCGGGATTAAGCTGATTTGACCTCCAAGGTTATTTATGGAAGACGATTCTACCGTCCTGCAAGGTTAGTTACAAGAATACAAAATTTTGAGTGTCTACAAGCGCAAGTAGAAGAAATAAAAGAATGGGTAGAACCGTTATTAAATAAGGTATAGACCTCGCAAGAGTTTATGATTAGCTTACCCATGATAACATCGTTCGGGTTCCTCGACAAACGCTCTCACTTAAACTACCGGCTTTGACTTGTCTGGGACAACATTTGATGTCTTCATCCCAGCTGGACTTGACTTCACTATATGACAAAATCAGGCTAGGTGACCTTCTCTTCCACAATTGAAACACGCTTTGGGTTGCTACGTACAATTTGGACGGATGTGTCCCTCTTGTCTGCATTTGTAACATACGACCGGTGGTCGTTCTTCTTCCTTGGAAACGGGCGCTACTGTTGTCTTTCCATCATTATTGAACGTTCTCTTCTTGAAATTTCAACTTCTATTATCTTGGCCATGATTACCACCTAAGTGGTTACCATTCTTGACATGATAATTTGCCCCACGATGGTTATCATTGTTCCGATGGTCGTTGCCACCAGTATGATTATTATCGTGTTGTTGGTCGTTACCTTTTAGTTAAGCTGACTCATTATCGCGCTCCACTAACTGAGCCTTGTTCACAACATTTGAATATAAACAAAGTTTGTGAGAAAAGCGGTATTGACGTATTTCGGGTTTTAAACCTCTTAGAAATATTCATGCCATTCGCTCCTCATTATCGACCAAATGGGATGCAAACCAGGATAACTCTGTAAACTTAGCCTCATACTTCGATACGGGTATATTGTTTTGCTCCAGCTCGATGAATTCCACCTCTTTCATGTGATGAATACTTTCAGGAAAGTACTTGTCATTGAACAATTCTTAGAACTTCTCCCAAGACATCTTCAGTGCGGTAGGCTAAGTACGCTTTACAGATTCTCACTAATGATCTGCCTCTCCTCGCAACATAAAGGTGGAAAAGGGAACCTTTTGCTCCTCTGAGCATTCCAAGACATCAAATATCTTGGTGATCTACTTAATCCACGTCTTTGCCTTAAGTAGTTCTGGCTTTCCCAAAAATTCTGGTGGTCCCAGCTCCTTGAATTCCTTAGCAGTGACCAGCCGAGTTGCCATTGACTCCACCTTCATTATGAACATGAGTCTCTCTCATTTGGTGTTGCATGAATTCTAAAAAACTCCTAAATATACCATTATTCGTCATTTGGTCGGTGTTGTTATTTACAGGAGGATTATTACCTTCCTAATGCACATTATCCTGGTTATTGATCAACGGTGACTCAATGGTCTCATGTGCTCCATTACTTATCTCAACATTTTCAGATGCCATTTTACTGTCACAAAACAAGGGTTAATTGACATGCCACATATTATCCCTATATTCCGACCGACCAATTAAATAACAAATAAGCTTACGCAAGTCATACTAGCGAAGGATTTACCCGTTTCTCCCCTCCTAGTTCTAGTCTCAAATCTCAACCAGGGATCATATCTCTAAGCTTTGATATGAACTGTGACACCCCCAAAATAGGTATACATCACCCATTCTGAGTCGCCAAATACATGGTACAGAATGCAACTACCACTTAATTATACAACTGTCGTGTAAAATACGACAAAACATAGCTGAGAGTTTTAACACGAATATTGTCTTCTAGACAATATCCAAACTCAAATTCAATCTCGTTACAATTATTATCACACTATTTCACAGAATAGTGAGGACTACTAAAACAACCATCTGGACCGTCAATCCATTCCCCGACTAGTCCTAGCTATATTCTCATTTCCTAAAGAGAATAGTGAAAGAAAAGGGTGAGCTCAACTAGCTCAATAAGAAATATTTTGACTAAGATAATGCAGAATAAATTATCCTTAGCCTTCAACAGTATAACAACTGATAGAATACAATAAACAACAAGTTTTAGATCAACAACTGCAGCGGAATAAACAATACATTAGAAGAGTCAAGCAGAGCATGTTATCTACTATCTTCTATGATTTAAAAGTTTATCACCAATTTTATCGCTGAGACTCGGCTTAATAAATAATCCACATCACTGAATTATCCATGCACTACGGGCCAAGGATATTCATAAGTATCACGACCATGAATTATCCATGCATTACGTGTGACACTCCCAAAATAGGTATACATCACCCATCTTGAGTCGCCAAATACATTGTACAAAATTCAAATACAAACTTAATTATACAACTGTCGGGTAATATACGATAAAACATAGTTGAGAGTTTAAACAAGAATATTGCCTTCTAGACAATATCCACTCTCAATGGAGTCCTCATTACAATTATTGTCACACTATTTCACAGAATAGTGAGGACTACTAAAGCAATTTATCCTAGACCATCACTCCATTCCCCGACTCGTCCCAGCTATATTCTTATTTCCTGAAGAGAACAATGAAAGAAAAGGGTGAGCTCAACTAGCCCAATAAGAAATATTATGACTAAGATAATGCAGAATAAATTATCCTTAGCCTTCAACAGTATAACAACTGATAGAATACAATAGACAACAAGTTTTAGATCAACAACTGTAGCGGAATAAGCAATCCATTAGAAGAGTCAAGTAGAGCATAAAATCTACTATCTTCTATGATTTAAAAAGTTTTTCATCAACTTTATCGCTGAGACTCAGCTTAAAAAAAATAAACCACATCATCGAATCATCCCTGCACCACGGCCAAGGATATTCATTAAATCATCAATGGTCATGACTATACCGAATAATCCCTGGTCATAATCATACCAAAAACTGCCCATCAATGCACTACAGGCCAATGAGGACTTTTACCACATCATTCGTCACATTACGATTATGATTATACCGAATAATCCCTAGTCATAATCATACCAAGTCCATCTATGCACGTAAGCTGTGACGCCCCCAAAATAGGTATACATCACCCATTTTGAGTCGTCAATAACAAGGTACAGAAACAACTACAACTTTATTAATACAACATAAAAACTGTGAGTTTAAATACAAATATTGCCATCTAGACAATATTCACACCCAAATAAGTCCTCATTACAATTATTGGTAGATTATTTTACAAAAATGGTGAGGACTACTAAAACAACTTTCTAGAACCATCATTCCACAGCCAAACAAGAACTCGCTACATTCTCGCCTCCTGAGAAGAAAAATGGAACAAAAAAAAAGGGTGAGCTCAACTAGCCAAGTAAAGAATATTATGACTAAGATAATATAGAACAAATTATTGTTAGTCTTCAATAGGGAAAAATCTGATAAAATACAATAGACAACAAATTTCAGATCAATATTCGCAGCGGAAATAATATTTCATAGATGAGTTACTTAGAGAATCAAATCTACTATAATCTATGAATTTAAAAGTCCATCATCATTATTTTATCCTTGTAACATCAATCAATATTCCTCTTGAATCAAATATTCATCTTTGCACTATAGGCCAAAGATATTCATCAATTGGTCATGTTCATCTCAACACCTGTTCATCTTTGCACTACGGGCCAAAGATATTCATCAGAAAATCATTAATCTTTGCACTAAAGGAAGGCCAAAGATATTCAGTAGTATTATCATTTAGGACTGAGGATGATGAAAAATATTTTAAAGAAAACGAATCCAGTGAAACAAAAGAACAAATATTAAGGATTCGTACTTTAAATAATCCGAGTTCAAAAATACTTCATAAATAATCATAGTGGAGCAAAATTCAAGAATGATCAAAACATGGATACAATCAAAGCTAGTATCCATAATAGATATTTGGGTTAAGTTCAGATGACCACCTGGGGTTTGAGCGGTTTTCCACTTAACCACCTGTAGTCAGTAAAGCTACATTTAAACTCCCGACTTTTTGAGTTAAAGTGAAAAAATGCTTTTCGTCTTAACTCCGTTACTTAATTTGCCTAAAGACTTAATTATCCTCCATGTTTACAGGCAAGGGAGCAGAGAATACAAAACTTTGCTCTGCTTTATTTTAATCTCAATAAAAAAAAATAATCCAATAAAAAATCTGCTATGTAGTAATACGATCAAGATCTGCTCTGCTTTAATCTCAACCAAAAAAAATAATCCCTCAAGTAAACATTTAAGAATATTAAAAATAAAAACAAAATGAACCCAATTTTCCCATCTCTGAAAACAGTTTCATGGCTTCCCAATCAAATGAACTCTGCATGTACCCAGAAATCATAAGAACTTAAGAAGCATACACAGATGCACAAATACATCAGTAATATACACAGATCCAAATTTTGAAATGTAACAAACTAGAGTAAAGAGATACAAAATAGTGAATAAAATAGTGAATAAATCTCACTATAGTCACTCTATTGGGTTACGCTTTGAGATACAAAATGTAATAAGAAGTATATACGCATAAAGTGAAATCTCCATCTTGAATCACAGAGAACAACCACGAAAGGCTACATTCAATGAACAAAAAATAGGTAAAATATGATGTAACGAAGATGAGCTAAACAAAACACAAATTGCCTTCGAAAAACATTATGCTCGCTCCGGTAAATTACTCCCTTTCAATTACGGAACCCAAACATCGGAAAGAATAGGAAACAAAGAAAGAAAATAAGTAACCTGTAATTTGAGAAATTTGAGAAACACATCTGCAAAATCAGGTAACTTGATCCCCTCCACTTCCAAAAATCCATCATTTGTATCATTCCTATCACACTTCAAAGGAGTCCTCCTAATGCACCCACCAGACCAATTTCCCCTATGCTACTAATCTTCAAACCTGGGAACAAACCCTTCAACACAACTACATTTACTAGAGAGTCTAGAATCCTACATAGTACAAACTTAAAATACCAGATTTATCAGAGATTGGATTCTCTCTATTTGTAACCCATGTGACTGACTGTACTTGAACTCTGTAGTACCATATGCCAACATATCGCAGAGTCTAGAATCTTGTATTGAAGATCAAAAAGAGTAAGCAAAGGTAAACAATTCTTGGGTTTCTGCAAATTCTGGCCATTTCATCACATCAAAAGTAGAGCGCAGATAATCATCTAAAGAACAGATACAATCATGTTGTAGAAAGCAGAAACCAAAGATTGAAACTTTGAAGTGATGACTCATTCTTCGGCCTATCACCGCCTCGGTGTCCGAAAAACTATCCGTTTCTGCTTCGGTGTCGCCACCGGAATCCACCAGGCTCCCGATCCACTGAACTCAATCACCGGAATCCACCTTGAAGTGATGACTCAATCTCTTCATCAGGACATTTATGCCCTCCACTGAACTCACCGACGGCTACGGTAAGCTTAAGCAGCTACTCTTCTTCCTGGCTAGGTCACTCCACGATACAAATCTAGCCGATACGAAACTCAGACTCGACGGACCCAAACTGATCAGCGAATGGGTTTTGTTTAATCTTCATCGATTACTAACCCTCAGCCTCCAAAAGCTTCTAGAAGAAGTGCTGATCAGTAATTGGGTTTATTACTAACCCTCGTGCACAGCTTCTTTGGGTGGATTTGAAATTGGGGAAGAACCCTAGAAAATTGGGAATCCTACTACGATTTGGGGATAGATTGAGAAGAAAAAGAAGGGATGATGATGGGATGAAGCAATTTGGGATTCATGAATGATGAAGAAGAGAGGAGACTGAAGTTTGATCGGAGAGGAGAGAAATGTTAAAGAGGAAAAAGAAAGACATTTCAGACATTTACTTGTCCTTTTTGATTGTTATAGCCTCTTCTCACGCGTTTTTGGCGTCTGACATACACGCATAGTTAAGTTGGATGGAAAAGGTAACGTTTTCACTTCAACTCAAAAAGTCGAGAGTTTAAATGTAGCTTTACTGACTACAGGTGGTTAAGTGAAAACCGCCCAAACCCCAGGTGGTCATCTGAACTTAACCCTAGATATTTTGGACAAAAAATGAAAATTTAATTTTTTTTGTGAATAGTGCCGTATTCGTGAATAGTACCATATACGTGAATAGTGCCGTATACGTGAATAGTAATCCTGACACTAAAAGACAAGAATTTCACAAGAAAAATACTATCAATATTCCAGCATAATGATACTGAAAGAAATAATATCATTTTTTTAAAAATAATATTCCTTACCTCGAAAAGACAAGACTTAATTTGGAATCTGGGATATAGTCTTTGAAAGAACTTGCCAGTGTATAGCAACACTCAAAGTATCAAAATACTCACAAGAATATGCTCGATAATATAGAGAGAGAAAGAGAGAGTAAACTTTAGTTTCTAGTGTGATTTTCAATTCTAACCTAAGCATCCTATTTATAGGAAATTGCTTAGAACACCAAAGCAGAAAATTTAATAAAATATTATTATTTATTACAAAACTTCCTACGCACACCTTTGAAGATCTGAATTCAGCCAAACATGTACCAACATCACCAAAAACGTTTTTCATGCAAAAATCACTTAAAACTCCAAAAAAATAATAATCAATTAATCCGGAACTTCAATAATTCATAATAAATAGCCCTTTTATCAAAAAAATTCAAACCATATGTCCTTCCCATAGGAAATCCCATTCTCTACAACTTTGCAAAAGAAAGTTTTTCCAAATTCCAAACAAAAATTGACCGAAATCCACAAATGGACGATTTTACATGCTATAATCAAATTTTAGTCAAGAAATGGGGTCCACAAACATGAAAAACATGTTTTAAATATTTTTAGTAACAAAAATACTCTTCCTCCTCATTTATTCATATATCGCACATTTATTGTAAAATATCATCATTATTATATTATTAAAATATAATAATATATTTAAATGAATTATTTTATCGGAAAAGATAAAATATCAATTTTCAACAATTGTCACATTAAAAAAATTTCTCCATCTATATCCACATAAAATGAATATTTTTCTTATCATAATAATCCATAATTAAGTATTCACAAATAATATTACAAAATCACAATCTGACAACTGAGCCTGTAGTTCAGAAAGAGGGGCTTTCCAATAAGGATTTCTCTCATCTTGGCTGCGCAATTAGGTGACCAAACCTCTCCTTAGACGTAACTTTCTAGACATTGCCAATAATGTTATCTAATAATATTATTCAAATAATATGAATTATTGATCCGATAATAAAAATATCGTGTATTGACAATTATTGAAACAACAATAATATAAAATATTAACGTAGCAATTATTGAATCAATAAAATAAAATATTGAGCGTTGACTCATTGTAACAATTATTGAGTAGTGCCTTCTTCACGTAAGAATCAATAATTGGTGCAATACTGGTGTAAATTACGTGTGTTTTAACCACGTGTATTTTAACATTATTAATGAGAATAACTACGGCCGTTATTTATAAACAACTTATACTTGTCGTTTTCTTCATCCAATCGCTTTCAAGTTATGGGGCCTATAGAAGCTCTTTCTGTCGTATGTATGAATATTCCCAAGCGGTAAGAATATTCCACGACCAAACGAATATTCTCCGATAAAAAATGAATATTCTATATCCATTTGCTTATTTAAAATATTTGCGCATTTTACCCATAACTAACCACATTAATCAAATCAACCCTTACTATTTCAAAATAATAAATAGAGGAAATTCAACTTCATTTAATAATAAGTTGGGGTCTTATAACCTCCCCTCTTTATGAAATTTAGTCCTCAAAATTGACGTACGTACCTGATGTTTCGAAAAGGTGAGGATACCTCGCTTTCATTTCTGTTTCCAACTCCCAGGTCATTTCTTCAATAGCATGGTTTCCCCATAAAACTTTGACTTGGGGTATGACCTTTCTGCGTAGAACATGCTCCTTCCTATCCAAGATCTTAACAGGTACCTCCTCGTACGTTAAGTCTTCGGCTATCTCGTCCGGTTCTAACTCAATAACGTGGTTCGGGTCTTTCACATATTTACGTAGCACATATATGTGAAAAACATTATGAACACGAGACATACTTGGAGGTAACACGAGTCTATAGGCCAAATTTCCTACTTGGTCAAGAATCTGAAATGGACCAATAAATCGTGGATTGAGCTTTTCTCTCTTCCCGAATCTTGTAACTCCCTTCCATGGAGCGACACGCAACAATACATGATCCCCAATACTAAATTCCAGGTCCTTTCGATGAATATTCGCATAACTCTTTTGTCGATCCTGTGCCGTTTGTATACGTTGTCGAATCATTTGGATCTTTTCTGTAGTCATACGTACTAATTCTGGTCCCAACAATGTTGCTTCACTAACCTCATCCCAATATACTGGAGAGCGACACTTACGTCCATATAATGTTTTGAATGGAGCCACACCTATGCTTGCCTGATAACTATTGTTTTAGGAGAATTCCACCAAAGGTAAATATTTATCTCAACTTCCTTTGAAGTCTAGGACACTAAGTCTTAATAGATCTTCAAGAGTTTAAATAGTCCTCTCTGATTCTCCATCCGTTTGAGGATGGTATGGTGAACTGAATCGTAAATCCGTGCCCATAGCTTTTTGCAAGCTAACCCAAAATCGTGAAGTGAATCTTGGGTCACGATCCAAAACTATGGATACTGGCATGCCATGCAATCTTATAATCTCATTCACGTACATAAGAGCAAGACGTTCAAGGGAATAAGTCTCCCGTATCGGCAAGAAATGAGCAGACTTAGTTAATCTATCAACAATAACCCAAATATCATTTATGCCTTGAAAAATCGTGGGAAGACCCGTAACGAAATCCATGGTAATGTGTTCCCACTTCCATTTCAGAATCTCAAGTGGTTGCAATGGACCCTTAGGCACTTGATGCTCCGCTTTTACACATTGACAAGTTAAACACCTCGAGATAAACTTTGCGATCTCTCTCTTCATATTTTTCCATCAAAATGTATGTCGAAGATCACGATACATTTTGGTACTTCCAGGATGAATTTCAAACGGTGTATTGTGTGCCTCCATCATGATCTTGTTCTTCAAATTAGAGTCGTTAGGAACACAAAGTCTGGAGTGGACTCGAAGTGTTCCTTCTTCATCGATTCTTGCTTCTGGAATAACACCTTCTTGTACTTTCTTCTTCATACGCATTAGCTCCGGGTGTGTGGCTTGAGCAACTTTAACCTTTTCTATTAAAGTTGGTTCTATGCGTATACTTGACATCATCGCACTCGTTCCTGCATATGATCTTCTACTCAACACGTCAGCTACTACGTTTGTTTTTCCAGGATGGTATTGAATGGTGTGGTCATAATCTTTTAACAGCTCGAGCCAACGTCGTTGCCGCATGTTAAGTTCCTTTTGGGTGAAGAAATATTTGAGGCTTTTATGGTCTGAATATATCTCCACTTTCTCCCCATATAGATAGTGCCTCTAGATTTTTAGCGCGAAAACAACTGCTGCCAACTCTAGATCATGAGTAAGATAATTCCTCTCATATTCTTTAAGTTGTTGCGAGGCATAGGCTATGACTTTCCCATATTGCATGAGAACACATCCTAACCCTTTGCCCGAAGCATCACTGTAGATAACAAATCCATCCGAACAAGATGGTATTGTCAGAACAGGTGCCGAAATGAGTCTCCTCTTAAGCTCTTGAAAACTCTTCTCGCATTCCTCGCTCCATACGAATTTTGTATCTTTCAATCAGCTGAGTTAATGGAGTAGCGATTCGAGAAAATCCTTCCACGAATCTCCGATAATAACCAGCTAAGCCCAGAAAACTACGTACTTTGGTCACCAACTTTGGTTGCTCCCAACTTTGTATTGCTTCAATCTTCGCCGGGTCGACAGATACTCCATGTTTTGACACCACGTGCCCAAGGAATGCTACTTCCTCAAGACAGAACTCGCATTTCTTCAACATGGCATATAGCTTGTTTTCACGAAGCCTTTGGAGTACCAGCTTCAAATGGTGCTCATGATCTTCATGGCTTTTGGAATATATGAGAATGTCATCAATAAAGACAACAACAAACTGATCCAAATAATCCTTGAATACTCGATTCATCATATCCATGAAAGCTGCAGGAGCATTAGTCAATCCAAAAGACATGACTAAGAATTCATAATGCCCGTACCGAGTTCTGAAGGCAGTCTTTGGAATATCCTCAATTCTAATCTTCAGCTGATGATACCCAAAATGAAGATTGATCTTTGAAAAGAATTATGCTCCTTGCAACTGGTCAAACAGGTCATCAATGCGAGGTAGCGGATACCTATTCTTGATGGTGACATGGTTCAATTCCCGATAATCAATACAAAGTCGCATACTCCCGTCTTTCTTCTTTACAAATAAAATAAGAGTACCCCAAAGAGATGTACTAGGACGAATGAAACCGATGTCCAACAATTCCTGTAGTTGGACTTTTAATTCTTGAAGTTCAATAAGAGCCATTCGATATGGGGTTTTAGAAATGGGCTTTGTACCAGGTTCAAGATCAATAAAGAATTCAACTTCACGTTCTGGGGGTAGATCGGGATGTTCTTCAAGAAATACGTCAGGAAATTTACTAAAAACAGGAATATTATTCAAATCCGACGTGTCTTTATTCAAATCCATAACATGGGCTAAGAAAGCTTGACATCTGTTTTTTAATAAACGAATAGCTTTATGACTTGATATGACAGTGATTTATTTTAGTGGTTTAGTTTCTTGAATTCGTACTACATGTTGGTTAGGAATATGAAAACTAACAACCTTACGAAAATAATCAATTTTGGAATGATGAGTAGTTAACCAATCAATCCCTAAAATCACATCAAAAGCAAGTATATTTAAAGAGATAAGATCAACAGGTAATGTGATGGTGCCAACTTGGATCAAACAAGATTTATAAACAGTGGATGTGATGAAAGTTTCTCCTAATGGAGTCTCCACAGAAAAATCAAAGTCTAATTTCTCTGGAGTTAAGTTTAAACGTTGAGCACAAGCAGGAGAGATAAATGAATGGGTAGCACCGGTATCTAGTAAGGTATAAACTTCGCAAGAATTTATGATTAGCTTACCCGTGATCACCTCGTTTAAGTTCCTTGCATTTTGACTAATCACGACAAACGCTCTTCTAGGAATCGTTGACTTTGACTTTTCTGGGACAGCCTTTTGAGTCACCATCCCTGCTGGACTTGGTTTCGCTACCGTACAATCTCGAGCGATATGTCCTTCTTTTCCACAATTATAGCATACCTTGGTATTGTCAGGCGCTTTTGGTGATATGTCCCTCTTTTCCACATTTATAGCATACGACTGGTGATCGTTCTCCTCCCTTAGAACCAGTTACTGCTGGTGCTAACGTCTTCACATGGTAATCTTTGCACTACAGGCCAAAGATATTCAATAATATCATCATTTAGGACTGAGGATGATGAAAAATATTTTAAAGAAAACGAATCCAGTGAAACAAAAGAACAAATATTAAGGATTCGTACTTTAAACAATCCGAGTTCAAAAATACTTCATAAATAATCATAGTGGAGCAAAATTCAAGAATGATCAAAACATGAATACAATCAAAGCTAGTATCCATAATAGATATTTTGGACAAAAAACAAAAATTTAATTTTTCTGTGAATAGTGTCGTATTCGTGAATAGTACCATATACGTGTATAGTGCCGTATACGTGAATAGTAACCCCGACACTAAAAGACAAGAATTTCACAAGAAAAATACTATCAATATTCGGCATAATGATATTGAAAGAAATAATATCATTTTTAAAAAAATAATATCCCTTACCTCGAAAAGACAAAGATTTAATTTGGAATACGGATATAGTCTTTGAAGGAACTTCTGTAACCAGATATAGCAACACTCAAAATATCAAAATACTCACAAGAATACGCTCGATAATATAGAGAGAGAAAGAGAGAGAAAACTTCAGTTTCTGGTGTGATTTTCAATTCTAACCTAAGCACCCTATTTATAGGAAATTGCTTAGAACACCAAAGCAGAAAATTTAATAAAATATTATTATTTATAACAAAACTTCCTACTCACACCTTTGAAGATCTGAATTCAGCCAAACATGTGCCAACATCACTAAAAACATTTTTCATACAAAACTCACTTATAATTCCAAAAAAATAATAATCAATTAATCAGGAACTTCAATAATTCATAATAAATAACCCTTTTATCAAAAAAATTCGAAGCTTTTGTCCTTTTCATAAGAAATTCCATTATCTACAACTTTGCAAAAGAAAGTTTTACCAAATTCCAAACAGAAATTGACCAAAATCCACAAACGGGCGATTTTACAGGCTATAATCAAATTTCAGTCAAGAAATAGGATCCACAAACATGAAAAACATGTTTTAAATATTTTTAGTAACACAAATACTCTTCCTCCTCATTTATTCATATATCCCACATTTATTGTAAAAGTATCACCATTATTATATTATTAAAATATAATAATATATTTAAATGAATTATTTTATCAGAAAAGATAAAATATCAATTTTCAACAATTGTGACATTAAAAAATTTTCTCCATCTATATCCACATAAAATGAATATTTTTCTTATCATAATAATCAATAATTAATTATTCATAAATAATATTACAGAATCACAATACCAACAACTAGGCCGTTCCAAGGAAAGAGGGGGCTTTCCAATAAGGATTTCTCCTTAATGGCGCGCAATTAGGTGACCAAACCTCTCCTTAGACAGAACTTTCTAGACATTGCCAATAATGTTATCTAATAATATTATTCAAATAATATGAATTATTGATCTAATAATGAAAATACTGTGTAGTGACAATTATTGAAACAACAATAATATAAAATATCAACGTAGCAATTATTGAATCAATAAAATAAAATATTGAGCAAGAATTCATCGTAACCATTATTGAGTAGTGCCTTCTTACGTAAGAATCAATAATTGGTGCAATACCGTGTGCTACTATGTTTTAACCACCGGGTATTTTAATAGTATTAACAGTAACAACTATGTCGTTATTTATAAACAACTTATACTTATCGTTTTCTTCATCCAATCGTACAAATATTCCCCGACAGTAAGAATATTCCACGACCAAACGAATATTCTCCGATAAAAAATGAATATTTTATAAACACTTGCTTATTTGAAATATTTGCACATTTTACCCATAACTAACCACATTAATCAAATGAACCCTTACTATTTCAAAATAATAAATAGAGAAAATTCAATTTCATTTAATAATAAGTTGGGGTCTTACATAAGCCAAAGATGACTTTCATCACAATATAAGCATGATGATGATGACAATGACATAATAATTCAATAAAACAAGTTCAAGGATAAATTTTAAAGATTTATAATTTAATTTATCCAGGAATCAATAACGTCAAATTGTCGACATGATCTTTGCTTTGTGGAGTAAAATTCAAGAATAATATTCATGTACCAAAAATAATTTGGACAGAAAAGAAATATATTTTTCGGGTGAATAGTACCCCGTGAATAGTACATTGGGAATAGTACCTCGTGAATAGTACCCCGACAAGAAAAGTGTCCCGAATACCCGAGTGAATGATACTAGAGTGAATAGTAATCGAGTGAATAGTAACCCGTGAATAATAATTTGTGAATAGTACTCCGACACGAAAAGTGCCCCGAATACCTGAGTGAATAATACTAGAGTGAATAGTAACTCATAAATAGTAACTCGTGGAAAAAATACCAAAAAAAATGATATTCCATGACGAGTACAAAAGAAATGATATCTCATACGAGTAAAATAGAATATATGAAACTACAAATGAATTTTCACCCGCCATGCGGCAATCCACGTAGACAGATCATTTCCAAAATTTAATAAAGAATGAATACGAAAGGTCATTCACCATGCATGCGGTAATCCACATAGACAGGTTATTCCAACAGAATAATAAAGAATGGACTAACAGAAGAATTCTCCAGGCATGCGATAGACCGCATAGACATGTTATTCCCAATAGAATAATAAAGAAAGGAACCATGTCATGCGTAATCTGCATAGACACGATATTCCAACAGAATAATAAAGAATGGAGCAAGGTCATGCATAATCCGCACAGACAGGATATTCCAACAGAATAATAAAGAATGAAATAACAACAGAATTCACTGTGCATGCGATGAGATGCGATAGGCGAAGTTATTCAACAGAATAATAAAGAATGGAATAATGGAAGAATTTCACCATGTATGCAAGACTTAGCATAGAGCGAGTTATTCAACATAATAATAAAGAATGGAATAATGAGAAGAATTTCACCATGTATACGGTAGTCGCGTATACGAGTTATTCTATGAAGAATAATAAGGAATGGAATAACAAATATAGCTCTCTTCATTGAATACGAAGAAATAATACCCCTTACCTCAAAAAAAAGACTGGATAGTGGAATAGTGAGGGTGAGACTTCTCTTCTTCTTTCTCTCTATAATTTCTCTCTATAATAATTGCTCTATAGCTTTAGTGAATTATTGAGAAATGAAGGAAGAATGAGCTTCTATTTATAGGAAAATATAGTTTCGATAATTGCACGTTTTGGGGCTCAAAATAATATAGTATAATACCTTCATCTTTTCCATCATTTTTAATTTAGTCTTGCAAGTATTATCAAACTTGCACCATCTCCCCTAATAGTAAATCATGTGAATCAATAGTTCTAGACATGTGAAAATACGAATTACAGTATAGTACCTCTATCTATACCTCCATTTTTAACTTAGTCATGCAAGTATTATCAATCTTGCACCACCTACCATAATAGTATAAGAATGTGAGTCAATAGTAAACACATGTGAATAAATAGTTATAATCATGTGAATTAATAGCAATTAATTGCTCATTTATCCAGTTAATTACCCAACTGGTCAGTATAACTTCCAGACATCAATTAATATCGAAATAAATGTCGATTTCCACTAACACTAATAATTCCAACACAATGGAACTATCAATTTCATCTTTCATCAACACGAACTTATTCATCATTAATATTATAATTCATAATATTTAAAAACCAGGTCGTTCCCAAGAAAGAGGGGGCTTTCCGATAAGGATTTCTCCTTATTTAGCGCATGATTAGGTGACCAAACCTCTCCTTAGCCAGAACTTCTAGACATTGTCGATATTGCAAATAATAATATGAATAACTTTGCCGTCTAAATTATTGATTTAATAATATAACATATTATATGACGGATGATCTTGTGACAATAATTGAATCGATAATATAAGAGATATGATGCAACAATTCTTGTAGCAATAATTGAGTATAAGCGAGTGACTTTTCACGTAAGCATCAATAATCAATACCGTGTGCTACTATGCAACCACGCGTATTACTGTACTTTACTATCGGGTAGTTCAACAGTTTTGAAGGTAACACTTCCGCCATTATTTTTATTAAAAATTATTACGTCTTCTTCTTACTATGACAATACTTCTGTTGTGGGGTCCACCAATGATTGTGTCGTCGCACGGATTTTCCCTGACAAAAAGAATATTCTCCGACCAAACAAATATTTTATAACAACTTGCATACTTTGCAAAATTTATAAATATTACCCACAACTATAACATTATATCAAATCCACACCATAATATTCAAAAAAATATTTTGAGAAATTTAAATCTTTATTCATAAAATTTGGGGTCTCACAATCTCCCCTCCTTATGAAATTTCACCCTCGAAATTTACGTAACGTACTTGGTATCCGAGAAGGTGAGGATATACCTTGACTTCATTTGATTCTAACTCTTGAGGTATAACCTTTGAGTGTCGAATATAATCCTTCTTATCCAAGATTTTAACACGTATCTTCTCATACGTTAAATCTTCTTCTATCTCATCTAATTCTAATTTAATAATGTGGTTGGGTCATCCACATATTTATGTAACATCGATCACGTGAAAAATGTTATGAACCGCGACATACTTGGCGGTAAAAAGCGAGTTTATAGGCCGCAGTTCCTACTCGATCGAGGATTTCAAATGGGCCGATAAAATCGAGGGTTGAGATTTCCTCTCTTCATCGATTCTTGCTTCTAGAATAACGCGCCTCTTGAATCTTCTTCTTCACATTCATCACTCACGAGTATGTAGCTTGCGGCTTTAACTTTATCGATTAAAGTCGATTCTACTCGTATATTTGATATCACCACGTGGGTCCTTAGAGTCTTTAACTATATCTTCATCATTTGTAAATTATACGAAATGTGTTTTTGTGTTAACAGCATCGCACTCGTAAATGCATACAATCTTCTACTTAACGCGTCAGCTACCACGTTCTCTCTTCCACAATGATATTGAATGGTATGATCGTAATCTTCAACAGCTCGAGCCAATGTCTTAGGCGCATGTTGCGTTTATTTTAGTTGAATAAATATTTGAGGGTTTCAGAAATGGGTTTTATACTGGGGACAATACAAAATTTGATTTCACGCTCTAGGGGTAGGCTAAGAAGTCTACAAGAATACGTCAGAAAATTTATTAACAATAGAAATATCATTCAAAACTGTGGCTCTCATCCAAGACTTGGATAGTGCGTCACATTGATACATATCAACTTGCCATCGTCATTCACGACGTCGCCTACAGAAAGTCTGGCTTCGGTGCATTCCACATAAGGAAGTCAACAACGAAAGGATCGGGGCTCTTTACTTATGGCTTGATATAACAATGATTAACTTTAGTGGTTTGGTTGCTTGAATTTGCATGATAGGTTGATTAGGAATATGAAAGCTAAAAACCTTACGAAAAGCATGATGAGTAGATAACCAATCGATTCCTAAAATCACATCAAAGGCAAGTATTTTCAAAAAGATAAGATCGACAGGTAACGTGAAAGTGTCTATTTGAATCAAACAAGACTTATAAACTGTGGAGGTAAGGAAGGTTTCCGCTAACGAAGTTTCAATCTATAAGTCAAAGTTTAATTTTTTTCTAGAGTCAAATTTAAACGTTGAGCGCAAGCAAGAGAGATAAAAGAATGGGTAGAACCGGTATCTAAAAAGTTATAGACTTCACAAGAATTTATAATTAACTAACCCGTGCTAACTTTGTTTGGGTTACTCGGTTTTTGAGAAGTCATAAAAAACGTTCTTCCTGAAATCACCGACTTTGTTTTGTCCGTATCCGCCTTTAGTGCCACCGTCCCAGCTGGACTTGACTTTGGTGCACGACAAAATTGGGCTAGGTGACCTTTCTTTCCATAATTGTAACATGCTTTGGTACGCATCATCACGTTTTGGTGATATGTCCCTCCCCTCGCATTTGAAGCATCTGATTGGTGGTCGTTCTCCTTCCTTGAAAAGCAGGTGTTGGTGTTGTTGTTGTCTTTCCATAGTTGTTGAACCTTCTCTTCTTGAAATTTCCACTCCTATTATCTTGGCCATGATTACCACCCAAGTGGTTACCATTCTTGGCATGATAATTTCCCCACGATGGTAATCATTGTTAGATGGTCGTTGCCACCGGTATGATTATTATCGTGTTGTTAATCGTCGTAGCCTTTTGGTTGTCTTGACTCATTATCGCTCTCCAATAAGCGAGCCCTATTCACAATATACGAATATAAACAAAGTTTGTGAGAAATGAGGTATTGACGTATATCGGGTTTCAAACCTCTTAGAAACATTCGCGTCATTCTCTCCTCATTATCGACCAAAAGGGATGCAAACCAGGATAACTCCATAAATTTAGCCTCGTATTGCGACACGGTCATATTATTTTGCTCCAACTTGATGAACTCTACCTTCTTCATGTGAAGAATACTTTGGGAAAGTACTTGTCGTTGAACGACTCTTGGAACTTCTCCCAAGACATCTTGAGTGCGTCGTTTGAGTGCGTTTTTCTGATTCCCACGATGTAATCTTCCTCTTCACGCGCAACATAAAGGTGGCGAAGGGAACCTTTTGCTCCTCGGAGCATCCCAAGACATCAAATATCTTGGTGATCTTCTTTAACCACGTCTCGCCTTAAGTGGTTACGGCTTTCCCAAAAACTCCGGTGGTCCCGGCTCCTTGAAGCGCTTAGCGGTGGTGGCCAAGTGAGTTGCCATTATTTCCACCTATATTTTGAGCAGAGTTCTCTCTTACGATGTTGCATGAATTGCATAAAGCCTCTCGAACATCCCATCGTTCATCATTTGATCGGTGTTGTTATTTACACGAGGATTATTGTCTTCTGTTGCACATTATCACAGGTATTGATCGTTGGTGACTCAAGCGGTCTCATGTGCTTCATTCTTTGATCTCAACATTTTCGGATGCCATTTTCAAACCTTTGTCATAAACAAGGGTTAATTAACATATCACATATTATCCCTATACTACTCGTGAGACCAATTAAATACCAAATAAACTTAGGTAGGTCATACTTAGCGAAGAATTCCCGTCTCTCCCCTCCTAGTTCTTGTCTCACATCTCAGCCAGGGATCATATCCCTAAGCTTTGATACCAACTGTGACGCCCCTAAAATAGGTATACATCACCCATCTTGAGTCGCTAAATACATGGTACAAAATTTAAATACAAACTTAATTATATAACTGTCGAGTAATATATGACAAAATATAGCTGATAGTTTAAACAAGAATATTGCCTTCTAGACAATATCCACTCTTAATGGAGTCCTCATTACAATTATTGTCACACTATTTCACATAATAGTGAGGACAACTAAAGCCATTTATCATAGACCATCACTCCATTCCTCGACTCGTCCCAGCTATATTCTCATTTCCTGAAGAGAATAATGAAAGAAAAGGGTGAGCTCAACTAGCCCAGTAAAAAATATTATGACTAAGATAATGCAGAATAAATTATCCTTAGCCTTCAACAGTATAACAACTGATAGAATACAATAGACAACAAGTTTTAGATCAACAACTGTAGCGGAATAAACAATCCATTAGAAGAGTCGAGTAGAGCATAAAATCTACTATCTTCTATGATTTAAAAAGTTTTCATCAACTTTATCATTTGAGACTCGACAAAAATAAACCACATCATTGAATCATCCTTGCACCACGGCCAAGGATATTCATTAAATCATCAATGGTCATGACTATACCAAATAATCCCTGGTCATAATCATACCAAAAACTGTCCATCAATGAACTACAGGCGAATGAGGACTTTACCATATCATTCGTCACATTACGGTCATGATTATACCGAATAATCCCTGGTCATAATCATACCAAGTCCATCTATGCATGTAAGCCAAAGATGACTTTCATCATAATATAAGCATGAGGATGATGACAATGACACAATAATTCAATAAAACAAGTTCAAGGATAAATTTTAAAGATTTATAATTTAATTTATCCAGGAATCAATAACGTCCAAATTGTCAACATGATACTGCTTTGTGGAGTAAAATTCAAGAATAATATTCATGTACCAAAAATAATTTGGACAAAAAAAAATATTTTTTGGGTGAATAGTATCCCGTGAATAGTACTTCGAAAATAGTACCCCGTGAATAGTAACCTGACACGAAAAGTGTCTCGAATACCCGAGTGAATGATACTAGAGTGAATAGTAATTGGGTGAATAGTAACCCGTGAATAGTAACTTGTGAATAGTACTTGACGAAAAGTTGCCGAAAACTGAGTGAATAATACCGAGTGAATAATACTAGAGTGAATAATAACCCATGAATAGTAACTCGTGAAAAAAAATACCAAAGAAAATGATATTCCATGACGAGTACAAAAGAAATGATATCTCATACGAGTATAATAGAATATCTGAAAGCGCAAATGGATTTTCACCGCCGTGCGGTAATCCACGTGAGCGGATCATTTCCATAATTTAATAAAGAATGAATCTGAAAGGTCATTCACCATGCATGCGGTAATCCACATAGGAAAGTTATTCCAATGAATAATAAAGAATGGAATAACAAAAGAATTCACCGGGCATGCGATAGACCACACATACACGAGTTATTTCAATAGAATAATAAAGAATGGAACCAGGTTATGCGTAATCTGCACAGACAGGATATTCCAACAAAATAATAAAGAATGGAACTAGGTCATGCGTAATCTGCACAGACAAGATATTCCAACAGAATAATAAAGAATGAAATAACAACAGAATTCACCAGGCATGTGATAGACCGCACAGACATGTTATTCCAACATAATAATAAAGAATGGAATAACAGAAGAATTTCACCATGTATGCGGTACTTTGCATAGACAGGTTATTCAACATAATAATAAAGAATGGAATAACAGAAGAATTTTACCATGTATACGGTAGTCCGCGTATACAGATTATTCCAACAGAATAATAAAGGAATGGAATAACAATAGCTCTCTTCATGAATACGAAAGAAATAATACCCCTTACCTCAAAAGAAGACTGGATACTGGAATCGTGAGGTAGCAGACTTCTCTTCTTCTTTCTCTCTATAATTTCTCTCTATAATAATTGCTCTATAGCTTTAGTGAATTGGTGAAAAATGAAAGAAGAATGAGCTTCTATTTATAGGAAAATATAGTTTCGATAATTACACGTTTTGGGGCTCAAAATATTACAGTATAATACCTTACTCTTTTCCTTCATTTTTAATTTAGTCCTGCAAGTATTATCAAACTTGCACCATCTCCCCTAATAGTAAATCATGTGAATCAATAGTTCTAGACATGTGAAAATATGAATTACAGTATAGTACCTTTATCTATACCTCCATTTTTAACTTAGTCATGCAAGTATTATCAATCTTGCACCACCTCCCCTAATAGTACAAGAATGTGAATCAATAGTACACACATGTGAACAAATAGTTATAATCATGTGAATTAATAGCAATTAATTGCTTATTTATCCAGTTAATTACCCGACTGGTCAGTATAACTTCCAGACATCAATTAATATCGAAATAAATGTCGATTTCCACTAACACTAATAATTCCAACACAATGAAACTATCAATATCATCTTTCATCAACTCGAACTTATTCATCATTAATATTATAATTCATAATATTTAAAAACCAGGTCGTTCCCAAGAAAGAGGGGGCTTTTCGATAAGGATTTCTCCTTATTGGCGCGCAATTAGGTGACCAAACCTCTCCTTGACAGAACTGCTAGACATTGTCAATATTGCAAATAATAATATGAATAACTTTGTAGTCTCAATTATTAATTTAATAATATAACATATTATACAGATGATATTGTGACAATAATTAATTCAATAATATAAGAGATATGATGCAGCAATTACTGTAGCAATAATTGAGTATAACTGAGTGACTTTCCACGTAAGCATCAATAATCAATACCGTGTGCTACTATGCAACCATGCGTATTACTGTACTTTTACTACCGGGTAGTTCAATAGTTTTAACGGTAACACCGTTATTTTTATAAAAAAATTATTCTGTCATCTTCTTACTATGACAATACTTCTGTTGTGGGGTCCACCAATGATTGTGACGTCGCACGGATTTTCCCCGACAAAAAGAATATTCCCCGGCCAAACGAATATTTTATAACAACTTGCATACTTTGCAAAATTTATAAATATTACCCACAACTATAACATTATATCAATTCCACACCATAATATTCAAAAAAATATTTTGAGAAATTTAAATCTTTATTCATAAAATTTGGGGTCTCACAATACGGGCCAAGGATATTCGTGTTTTCACCAATGGTCATGAACATGCCAAACAATAATTCATCTTTGCACCCTTGGTCGAAGAGAACGCATGGTCATGATCATACCAACAACTGTCCACCAATGCACTACGGGCCAATGAGGACTTTTACCACATCATTTGTAACATTACAGGTCATGATTATCCCGAATAATCCTTGGTCATAATCATACCAATCAACAATCCATCTATGCACTACGACCCAAAGATGACTTTCATCACAATATAAACATAAGGATGAGGACAATGATATAAGAATTCAATCAAACGAAATCAATGATAAATATTAAAGACTTTAAATTTATCTAGAGTTTAAAAATATCCAAATTGTCAACATGATACTATTTTGTGGAGTAAAATTTAAGAATAATATTCACGTATCAAAATAATTTGGACAGAAAAGAAATCAATTTTCCAGGTGAATAGTACTCCGTAAATAGTACTTCATAAATAGTACCCCGTGAATAGTACTTCGTGAATAGTGTCATACGTATGAATAGTACCGTACCTGTGAATAGTGATGTATGTATGCATAATGTCATATAAATGAATAGTGCCCATAAATAGTACTCTGACATAAAAAGCTTAAAATTTAACAAGAATGTTCAGAAAAATATCCTTGTGAAATGATACTAGATGAAGCACAAATTCCAAGAATATTCTACTAATTTTAAAGAGTATAGAAGCAATACTTATCAACATAAGTGTAGAATTTGGAATATAAAACGAAATAATATTACTTACATACTACAAAGTATGGAAGAAAATATTATTTCTTACGAATATTGAACCAAAAATAATATCCCGTATGACTGTTGAACAAAAATAATATTCCTTACGAATATTAAATGAAGACAATATCCCTACGAATATTGAACGAAAATAATATGCATTATGAATATTGAACGAAAATAAAATTTCTTATGAATACGAAAAATAATATCGTAAGCGAATATGAAATAAATAATACTCCTTACCTCAAAAAGAGAACAATTCCGACTGGTATATCGGATATATTCTTGAAGAAAACTTATACTATTTTCTACACTCAAAGCTTCCTTAAACTCTAAAGAAATACGCTCAATACTATAGAAGAAGAATTCTTTGATTCTGGTGTGATTTTCTTTTCTAAACTAAGCATCCTATTTTATAGGAGAATGGAAGGATACTATTTAAATTTAGAAAATCATGGACTACACAGTGGGGAAGTTCACGGGCGAATTCAATCGGCTGATTTTTTATTTATTTTACTATACAAACACTATGCATAATAAAATATAATATATTCTATTTTACATAAAAAAACTTATTATAATATATATATATATATAATAACAATAATAATACTAATAATAAACTCCCTCCCTGACTTTCTTTCCCCTCCCGTGAATCCCATTTCATTCCTCCCCCCCCCCCCCGTGACCCACTCGTGGCCCCCATCTTATATATATATATATATATATATATACTGAATAATTTTCTACCGATTATTTTGAAAAATGGGTAAGTGGGGGTCCACATAATAAGCAAAATTTATAACAAATACTTCATAAAAATCCCCTCAATATTTTTAACAATATTTATTCATCAATAATATAACTTGCAATATTAACAACCAGATTATTTCCAAGAAAGAGGGGGCTTTCCGATAAGGATTTCTCCCTATTGGCGCGCAATTAGGTGACCAAACCCCTTTCCTCGACTGAACTTTCTAGACATCGTCAATAATGCAAATAATAATATGAATAACTGTGTTGTCTCAATTATTGAAATAATAATATAAAATATTGTGACAATAATTGAATCAATAACATGAGATACTATACGCGTGAATTATTGTGGCAATAATTGAATAAAACCGAGTGACTTCTAACGTAAGTATCAATAATCAATCTGGTGTACTACTACTAACGATGCCAGCGTATTCATACTTTATCAATGGGTATTTCAACAGTTAATGGTAAAACTTTCGCCGTTATTTTTATAAAAAGATATTTCTGTTGTTTACTAACTACAACAGTAATTCTGCTGTGGGGTCCACCAATGATTGCGCCGTTGTACGAATTTTCCCTGATAAAATAAATATTCCCTGACCAATCGAATATTTTATAACAAATTTCATACTTTGAAAAATTTATAAATATTATCCACAACTATAATATTATATAAAATCCACACCATAATATTTAAAAATATATTTCAAGAAAAATTAATCTTTATTCATAAAAGTTGGGGTCTTACAGGCCTCGACTTGTGAGGACTTGATGCAAGTTGACACATTTGATGATGAGTATTCCATTCGCTAGACCTTTTGTCGTTGGGCTTCTGCTTTTGAGTTAAGAACTTTCTTGAGAATTTTCCCCTTCTTTTTTAGGGGCAAGCTTATGTCGCTATGATTTCTTTTAAGAGTTCTCCCCTTTGTTTTGATGAGAGGCTTGATCCTGCCTTAAACTCCTTCCCTTTCCTGGAATTGGAAAATGCCCCAGTACTTTCGCATGTTATTGTCGGGGATTTATATAAGAAACTCTCTTTGTTTACAATATTGCGAAAGAGTAATATCTTGCATATCAAAAGACCAAAATGCACCAAAAGCTTGACGGCTCGTCCGTCAGGATTAGTACACTCTTGTGAATAAGGCATTTGAAGTAAAAGTTTGTGAAATTGAATGAGTTATGAAATCACAAGGAAATCTTGAAGCATCCATGATCAGTATTCATGGGTAAGATTAAATTCAAAAGACTTATCTTCCTATATCAGAGATACTTCATCTTTGCTCTAGACGTTATTCTTCGCAGAATGGATTTTATATAACACACGCACTATGAGTGACGCAACTCTTAGTGGAGGTTTCTTTTCTATGCCTTCACAAATTTTCCTTAATTTTCATTTTTCTTTTCTCTCGCCTAACTTGTCTCATTTTTTTAGGCTATTCAGAATTACCCATGTAAAGAGTTTTGGAAGGATTTAGGGCACTAGGTGTTAAGACACCCCTTCGGGTTTACTGGCTCAAGTAATAAAGGCCACACTTCGAGATAAGTTAGTCGATCACTCTATTTGCTTCTTTTCCTGAGCTTGATAGGTCCATTTTCTTAGGCTTTAAGTCACCCATGTAGGGAGCGTTGGGCCGTTGACTCCCAAAACAGATGGCTTTAGGGTACCAGGTGTAAAGACACCCTTCAGGCTTAATTACTCGAATAACCTAGGCCACGATTTGGATCTGCTCAGGTTTTGCCTTTTCTTTTTTCAATGCTCATTTTCTTAGGTGCCAATTTACCCAATGTAACGAGCGTTGGGCCGATGACTCCCAAACCAGATGGCTTTAGGGAACCAGGTGTAAAGACACACCTCAGGCTTAATAACTCGAGCAACCTAGGCCACGATTTGAGACTTTAGGCTGGCGACTTATCTTTTATCTTTTCATTAATTGCCATTATTTTTGCCATAGCTTCATACCCCACAACTAAGAGTCAGGGAAACTGCAAAGTGGATATATGTATATAAGGTCAAGTCTGTTCTGAAAGTGCATTGAACTAGAATGTCGTGCCCAATCAAAAAGGTTGAATAGTCTTAATTCTTTAATCGTTCCCGTGATTCTTGCCCCACGGACGTTGACTAAAATTAATCCCATTCATAATAAGTTAAGTAAAAATCTCTTTCTAAGAATACTTAACATGTATATTATCGCTAATACATGTAAATAGAGACTGAAAGCTCATAAAGAGATGAAAGAGTCATACCTCACATGTGGATTATTCATTGTGATAACAGTATGATTGGAAAAAACCAAATGATCATACTGAATCGGTAGTGAGATGATATGAGGGAAGCTTTGATGATGATGGACCATGCTAATGGTGCTAATTGGTGCATTTTCCTCTTTTAGGATGGTTAATAAATCCCCCAGTGTTGAGTTGTTGCTGTTTTCGAGATTTCCCCAGCCTTGCTTGTCGTCTGGGATAGTTTCTTTGACAGATGGGCTGATAAGTTTCCAAGATCGCATGAGGCTTTTACCTATCTACCATATGGTGAACAGATAGTGGATTTGGGCTTTGATGCCCTCAATCATTTTTCCTGACTTATTTTTATAATCGACCTTGATGATTTTCTTTTGATTTGATGAAGAATTATGATTGAGGGCGTCGACTCTTTGAAGGTCCTTACTAATGACCATGCTTGATATATCGTTGTGTTGTTGTTTCAACTTTGATGATTGATGTCGAGAGGCCTTCGAACTCCACGAAATTGTCCCTAAGATCTCAGTTTGGTTGGTGATGACTTTACCCAAGTTTGATTTGATCTGCAAGGTTTAATTTGTTTTCTTGATCTGGGGGAAAAAGTTGTCAGGTATGAAATAGACTTTGCCACGATGGTTGCCCATGTACTACTGGAGGTCAAAAGAGATCAAGTCTTCTCGCACTTTAGGAGCGATGAGTTATTGATGAGTTACATCTTATGATGATGGCCATTTCATCCCTATTGCAGGTTGTCTTGGGATTGATGTTTGGGTTTGGATGTTCCTTTTGAGGGTCAGACTGCACCACTGATGGCTGCCTACGTACTCCCGTGTCTGGAGAGATCAGGTCTGCATAGTTCGAACATAGCGTGAAAAGGTTCGAAATGTTGAAGGTGGTGAAGGGTTTTTTAGATTTTCACAGAGGTTAGACTGCATGACTGATGGCTGCCTACGTACTCCTATTGATGAGGGGAGATCGGGTATTTCGTAGTTCAGGCTTTTGGTTGAGACCTGACTAGCTTGATTGTTTTATTTTTTATTTTTTTTTATTTTTTTTGATTTTTTGATTTTTTGATTATTTGATTTTTTTCAATATTTACATGCATGGAAAATAAAATTTGTTTCCTTTTCCATTGGCCAAACCTATGTTAATGAGATTTACTGTGATGTGGTACCCATGGATGTCTGTCATCTTTTAATGGGTTTCCTTAGCAATTTGATCATGATGTAATTCATGACGACCGTGCAAACACATATTCGTTCATGTTTTGTGGGAAGAAGATTGTTTTACTACTCGGTAGAGATAAGGTTGGCACACCCACAACGGTTAGTACCACTCTTTTATCCATACCTCAATTTGAGCATGCCATGATAGAATCAGGGATTGTTTATGTGCTCTTCACCAAACCTACCACCATAATTCCTCCTGTACAAGCTGCAGCGAAACCATTGTTAGCAGAATTTACTGATATCTTTCCTGAAGCACTTCCAACTGAACTACCTCCACTACGTGACATCTAAAATAAGATTGATTTAGTTCTGGGAGGTACTTTGTCCAACCGAACACATTATAGGATGAGTCCCAAAGAACATGAGTAATTACGCTGCCAGGTTGAGGAGTTACTAGCCAAAGGCCACATACGAGAGAACCTTAGTCCATGTGTTGTGACTGCTCTCCTAACCCCAAAAAAGGATGAAACTTGGCAAATGTGTGTGGATAGTCGGGCAATCAACAAGATTATCGTTCGCTATGGCTTTCCTATACCCCGTTTAGTTGCATCTATGGTTAATGTAGTTTAGTTTGTTCTGTTTTATAAGAATATATGTAATCTAAATAGTCCACGGAACAATTTCTCAATTATAAAGAAAAATGGTGGAAAAAAAAGAGAGAGCTAACAAAAATTTTTAGACAAGTAATAAAAAATAAAAAAGAAGAGTGAGATGACATAGATAGAGGGAGTGGGTGAGAAAAAAATAGCTATATGAGAAATTAAGTTTATGGGATAACTACATATTAGTTAAAGATGAGTAGAGAGAAAGTATATGAATGGACAAATGAAAGAGTGTTTTGGGCATTTGGTAGCATATTTAATTAGCAGTAATTTGGTTTCTTAATATATGTGCCCAACTCTAATGGTTGAATAACACTTTTGTCCCTCCAAGTTTCCAACCACTTTTAAATTCATCCAAGAAGTTCATTTTTCGTCAATTAATTCCTTAAAGTGATATTTTTTTGTCGATTTCAATTCGTTCTTTTACCCGATTTAACTGTAACCCGACCTAGTTTGACCTGACCCCAATTTCACCAATTCAATTTTTTTTAAAAAAAATCTAAAAATCTTAAATTTATTTTAAAAATAAATATTAGAAACTTTATTTTTTTTAGAAAATGAGTAAAGTTTCATAAAATAATGATTCAAAAAAATTAAAAAAGAAAATAAACTTTATTTTCAAAAAAAGTAGATTTTTTTTTCATTTTATCTAAAACTTTATTTTCAAAATTTATTTATATGTTTACCATTATTATATGTATTCTTAATATTAGTAATTCTAAAAAACAAAATATAAATTAAAATTAAAATTCAAAAAAAGTAAAAGATAAATAAAAAAACTTATTCAATTTGTTTTAAAACATAAAAATTAAAAAGTTTTAAAAATAATTATAATTTTAGGAAAATTAATTTGAAAAATTTTCATTTTTAAAAATATGAGTAAAATTTTATAAAATATAGATTAAAAAATAGAAAATTTTATTTTATTTTTTAAAAAAATGAGTAAGGTTTCATAAAATATAGATTCAAAAAAGTAAATAAAAAATTTTATTTTCATAAAAAAATTATTTAAACTTTAATTTTTTGAATCTATATTTTATAAATTTTACTCATTTTTGAAAAAAAAAAATAAATGTTTTTAATAGGTTTTCCTAATAATAATAAATATTTTTAAAACTTTTTATAATAATAATTTTTAATATTTTAAAATTAAATATTAATTTTAAAATAATATCTGAAATTCTAGGACTTTTTTTCCCTAAATATTTGTCGTTCTGGGATTTTTAGGAGAATTGGTTATAATTTTTCCCAAATTACAATTAAAATAAATTATCTACAATTTTCAATACTCATTTCTCGTCTTTATGTATATCCGTGCAATCCACATACTATCATCTCTCTCTCCTCTTACTAAAAGAAAAATGCATATTTCCGACGGAATTATTTTTTGAGAAAATTTATTTCGTCGACATTAAGCTAATTTCGACAGATAATTTCGTCGACCCTACACTACAAGAAAACTAGCTAAATCCGACGGAAGATATTCCCTCAAGAATACATTATTTACGACAGATTATTTTGTCGATTATAATTCTGTTAGAAATACTTTAATATTGACGTAATTCTATCGAGAACAAGGGTCAGCACTTAGCGCCAAGGTTCCCGCCAACACCAGTATTAAGTCGACGGAACAAAGGCTATTATCGACGAAACGTCCGTCGGGACTAAGTTATTTTCGACTGACCTAATTTTGACGCAAATTTCGTCGAGAATAAGTTTTAAAACCTAAATTTAGTCTCATTTCTTCAGATTCCTCATCAGTTCACACACACACACACACTCTCTCTCTTTCTCTCTCTCTCTTTCATATCTCTCGTACTCTTTCTCTCACCCATCCACCCACCAGTCCACCACCTCCATCCCTCCGCCATCGCCGCCGCCCCACTGCCGTCCCCACCCTCTGGTCTGTTCTCACTCATCCACCACCACCTCCTTAGAAACTAGGGTTCATTTGTTTCTAGTTTGCAAAGCATGTTCAATTAAATTTGTTAATTTCGCTAGGGTTCATATATATATATATATATATTCCGTTTTTAAGGTTTAGTTTTGATTTGGGATTGGAATATGAAATTGAGATTATTGGCCTGAAATTAAGTGTATTTTTTGATAAATTACTGTTGAAATTGAGTTGAATTTTTGATATTTTGCTGTTTAAATTGGGTTTATATATATATTCTGTTAAAATCTGTTTTTAAGATATGATTATGTTGGAATCTGAAATTGAGATTATTGGAATTATTAGTCTGAAATTGGGTTTATTTTTGATGCGTTGCTGAAATATATTGGGAAACAATAGTAGTAGATTTTTTGTTTGTAGTGAGAATTATTTTTCGATGAAAATTTCTGTGCGAATTATAGAATGTAAAAAATAAATCAATACTTAACTATAAATACATTAAATTAAATTAGTTTAATATATTAACATAAAAATAAAATAAAATAAATTATATAACATAAAATAATATATAAATTAAAATAAATTTAATTTAATTTAATAACATAAAATAAATTTTATAAATTATATAACATAATAAAAAAGTAAAAAATAATAAAAATTAGAATAAAATAAAATAAATTTAATTTAATTTAATAAATTAAAATAAATTTAAAAAATTATTTAATATAATATACTACAAAATAAAATAAAATAAAATCCAAAAATAAAATAAAATAATTATCATAAACCTGAGTAACATTTACTTAGTTTATTATTGGAAAAATAAACTAAGTAGCATTTGATTAGTTTTCCACAATTACATTAAAAATATCTGAAAAAAATAAAATCGAGCTAATAAATTAAAATAACATAATATAATTGAAATATATTAACCTAAAATAAAATAATAACTAAGTAGCATTTGCTTAGTTTTCTACAATTAAAATAAATGAATAAGTAAAAATATCCTAAAAAAATAAAATTAAAGCTAATAAATTAAATTAACATAAATAAAAATAACATAACATAATTGAAATATGTTAACGAAAAATAAAATAATAAACTAAGTAGCATTTGTTTAGTTTTCTACAATTAAAATAAACTGAATAAGTAGTCTCAATATTTGGTAAATAAAAGAAAATACAAATAAACTTAGTTTTCCATTGGTAAAATAAACTAAGTAGCATTTGTTTATTTGCCACAATCTTCAATAATATACATGTGCATGTTATATATATAGGTAGGAGCTTAGAAACTCATTTGACATTCACTCATTAATAGTGAATGTCGAATAGTCCCTAATTTGGGACTATTACTGGATGTTGTCTCTCACTTAGGTCAGTGCCAATTCACATGGTATGTTTTTATAAACTTTTGAGGATTTTTTAGTTGGTGTCTCTACATGTTCTCCTAGTGCATACTTAGACTAAGTTGTCTTGTTCTATTTTCGTGTACTTGGAGACCATGGGGAGGTGCTGCTAAAATTTTCATAAAATAGAAGAGTGGAGATATATACTAGGTAAACTAAATTCATGCATAAACCACATTCATGATTTTTTGTTCTAATTGGGTATTTTCTTTAATTAAAGATGTCATCCAACCGAAGTTGGATGTACCGTAGGATACGGATTGATGGGAGGGGATTAGTTGACGCGTACGAACAAAGAAATACAACATACTAATGATCTGAACGAAAAGATGAGATGCCCGTGTCTCAAGTGTAAAAACATGATATGGAAGACTGCCGATGAAGTTAAATTTGACTTATATTCACGTGGGTTTGTGGATGGGTATTTGGTATGAATTCATAATGGGGAATCCTGAGTTTAGAGAACTAAAAGACAATATTGTAGACTAACAAGTTCATGAGGATTCACAATTAGATAAATATGATGTCCTGCAGATGTTGATTGATGCGTATGGCCTACTGACCAATATTGAAATTTGAAACTAGCATCGTCAGCGATTCTTTCAAACAAAAAAGCCAAATGATTTAGCATCTGCCTTTTACAAGATGCTATCTGAATCGAGGGTCCCATTATATCCTGGAAATGACAAGCACACCAGGCTTTCTACAGTGACGAAGCTTTTACACTTCAAGAATCAGCATGACTGCAATGAGAGAGGATTCAATGATTTGGTTACTATTATCAGCCAGTTCTTGCCTAGGATTAATACTCTGCCTGTGAATTACTATGAAGTGAAGAAGACTGTTAAGGGGATTAATCTCGAGTATGAGAAGATCGATGCTTGTGCGCAGGATTGCATGTTATACTATGTGGAGGACAAAGATAAGGTGCAGTGTGATATCTGGAACTTTCCTCGGTACAAGATCTCAAAATGTGGGGGGAAGGAGAAACATGTTCTAAAGAAGATCTTACTGTACTTTACTCTTGCACTGAGATTGCAGTGGCTATTCATATCTTCGCACACTATTGAGCATATGAGTTGGCATAAAATAAGGGATGTCGTGCCTGGTCAGCTAAATCACCCAGCAGATGGAGATGAATAGAAGAATTTTGATGTCAATTTTCCAAAATTTACCAACGAAGTTAGAAATGCCAGGCTTGGCATGGCTACAGATGTCTTTTGTCTATTTAATAATTTTAGTCAACCCTACTCTGTTTGGCCAGTAATTATGGTAGCTTACAATCTTCCACCTTCAATGTGCATGAGGGATCTATATCTTTTCTTGAATTTACTCATACTAGGGATAAGAGTCCTACAAAAGACATAAACGTGTACCTTATGCCGTTAGTCGATGAACTTAAGATGTTGTGGGAAACAGGTGTTCATACTTTTGATAAATCTGTTGGCCAAAATTTTTGTGATGAAGGAAGCCTTGTTGTGGATTATCACTGACTTTTTGGCACTTAGGATGATGAGTGGTTGGTCGACTCATGGTAAGTTATCATGTCCAGTCTGTATGGGGGATGTGAAAGGCACACAACTACGTTTATGGGCAGAAAACTAGTTCCTTTGGAACTGCTCGAAGATTCTTTCCAGTTGAGCACAATTATAGAAAGATGTCTACAAAGTTTAACAGAAAAGCAAAAATAAAGGGGGTTGTTGGTCGCTTGTCGGGCAGCGATGTATTGGGTTGGCTAAGTGATCTGACATTTCCACTGCCTAGGAAGGAGCATAGTAAGTTGAGAGCAGTAGGGTACGGGGAAACTCATAACTGGACACACTCGCCCATTTGGTTTGAGTTGCTATACTGGCTCACACTAGCACTTCGTCATTGTATAAATGTCATGTATACAGAAAAGAATTTATTCGAGAACATATTTTACACCGTGCTAGATACGAGTGGTAAAAAAAAGAAAATGATAAAGCATGTAAAGACTTAGAGGAAATGAACATCAGGCGGGAATTGTGGCTCTGACCTAACAACTCAAAACCAAAAGCTCCATTTTGTCTTACCAAGCAACAGGTTGAAAACATTTTCAAGTGGCTTAGTGCATTGAAGCTCTCAGATGGATATGCTTCTAATATATCTCGTTGTACTAAGGTTGAGCAGTTGAAAATTACTGGGTTCAAAAGTCACGATTGTCATGTATTCATGAAGAAGTTGATGCCAAGTGCATTTCGTGAGTTATTATCGAGGAATATTAATGATGCCTTTATCGCACTTTCAAATTTCTTTTGGGAAATTTTCTCAACGGTTATAAAGTACAATTTAATCAGATGGATAAAAACATAGTGTTGACAATGTGCAAGCTCAAAATGATCTTACCATCGGGATTCTTTGACTCGATGAAGCATTTCCCTATTCATCTGCCATATGAACTTAAGCATGGAGGACCGGTGTAATATCGATGGATGTATCCTTTTGAAAGGTAATATTACCTACATTGTGCAATATTCATCATCTTTATAATTAATTTAGCCGATACCGTCATATTTTAGGTATATGCGTCGATTAGAGGGTTCTATTGCTGAACGCTATACGGAGGAAGAGCTTGTCAACTTCTGTTCCTTGTACTTTGATGATGTAGTCTCAACAAAGCACAACCGTTTAAGTTGAAATGAGGTCGTCGATCACCAATCTCGTGCTGATGAGTTGGATGTATTCACGTATCCAGCTAAACCATTTGGACATAAGACAAATAATTACCTAACCAATAAAGATTTGAAGATTGTATCTACATAAGTGCTTCTAAATATGTCAGAATTATCGTCGTACATCAAGTATGTATTATTATAAGTTGGAGCTTTAATATCTAACCTTAATTAACAATTAAATAACATCTTATTATTGTATGCAGTTCATTCGAAGCGAAAGCGCATGCTTCTAACCCATGACTAACTCTGACACAGATGGAAGCATTCACTAATGAAAATTACCATCAGTGATTTAAGAGAAGGGTTGAAGAAGGAAATGCTTATGAGCATTTTAGAGATATCACTTTAGGCTCATACAAACTTATTAGTTCATTTCCAGGCTGCATCATTAATGGGTATAGAGTTAGGGTTGATGACTTGAATGAACTGACATCAGTCAACTCTGGTGTTATTGTGTTGGGAAGTTGTTACCAAGATTCTTAGTCCAATTACTATGGAAGATTAGAGGAAGTTTGTGAGACCCCGAATTTTATGAAATAAAAGTATTCAATTTTTCTATTTTGGTAAATAGTTATATTGATAAAAGTTTAAAGTTAAGGATGATATTTGAAAAATTTTCAAAGTAAGCAAGTTGTCATAAAATAATCGGTAGTAAAAGTACAGTAATACGCGTGGTTGCATAGTTGCACACGGTATTGATTATTGATGCTTACATGAGAAGTCACTCAGTTATACTCAATTATTGCTATAGTAATTGCTGCATCATATCTCTCATATTATTGATTCAATTATTGTCACAATATCATCTGCATAATATGTTATATTATTAAATCAATAATTGAGACGGCAAAGTTATTCATATTATTATTTGTAATATTGACAATGTTTAGAAGTTCATCGAGGAGAGGTTTGGTCACCTAATCAAGGCTACCAATAAGGAGAAATCCTTATCGGAAAGCCCCCTCTTTCCAGGGAACGACCTGGTTGTTAAATATTGTGAATTATAATATTAATGTTGAATAAGTTCATGTTGATTAAAGATGAAATTAATGGTTCCATGTTGGGTAAAAGCTAATTATGCACAACACGCAAGCATACGTGGTCAACAAGTAATAAAGTGATAAGTAGAATATCGTTCCCACAGAGAATTATTTAATAAAAATCACCAAGTACTAACCCGTAACCAACTCAATCTTATTTAAATGAATGAATTTTAAATTATATAAATTAAACTACTATTAAATTCCACTAATTAATTTAAGATTATGGAGATTTAAGATCACAACTTTACTTATTGCTTCATTTAAGTTAACACACTTCTCATCAATTATTCTCTATCCTGAATTGTTAATCAAGAACACTAAAGTAGTATTAACCACCTCTCGATGCACTAATACCGTATTAACTTCAATCCACAATTAAGATAGAAATCCGTTAAACTCCTTAATCAACTAACCCACTATATCTCTATGTGAATTACAATTGAAGAAGGTTTAAGAGCAAGTTCTCTATCCGATTACATGCGATGTCAAGCATATCTCTACCTTAACACTCATCAAGTTTAAGCTATTAACAAAATCCTGAACACATGCTATCATGATAAGATCTAAATCAATACTTCATCTCTCGAGTTCATATAGATTCTCACGGTAATTGATGGTCAGTCAATTAAACAATTAAGTCCAAACCATAACAGACAATCCTCATAATAGAACATAATAATTGATAACAAAACATATTAAAATAAACAACACAATAAGATCCAATGTAATCTCAAACAAAGAATTAGTTCATAATTATTGAATTAAAACTAAGAATCCACAATTGAATACACATTAAAAGACAAAGATAGAAGAAGATAAGAAGATAAAATCTATTGTCTGTAGATTTGACTCTCCCTCCTTGCTCCTACTTTGAATCTTCAATGGTCTCCAAGTTGCTTCAATCTCCAAAACTCATAATAACTAGGGTTTTTCCCAATATACTCTAATCTAATATAATGGAATTCTTCCTCTAATCCTCCTGTAATCCTTGCAAATCTCCTCCTTTTATATATCTCTTTATATGTATTTAAGTCCTCTTGGAAGTCCTTGAATCAAACAACTCAAAACAATCCTTATCGGACTCAAATTCGGACAAAAACTACTCATTCTGCGCATAGGCAAGCTCCGACTTGCTAGTGGCCTGCTATTCCTCCCAGACCCCCAGCCCCGGCCGGATCCTAAGGCACAAAAGTACAAACCCCGGCTTGCTCCCAATCTGCCAATTATTTTTCTACTGCAGCGTCTTCTGGAAAACGGCCATAACTTTTGACCCGGGAGGAATTACGAGGCCTGCCACCTATCAAATCGAAGATATCGACGAGATATACAACTTTAATTCTTTGAGTTTTGAGAAATAACGAACAGATGAAGGTCGAAACTGGACTTGAAGTGACTGCTATGCAAATGGGCACCCAAAACAATGAAGTTCAACGACGTCCATTGGTAGAAATGTCATAACTCTTTCATCCGAACTCCGATTGGAATGATTCAAGATGTTCCGGAAATCTAAGCAGAAGCTCTTCAATATAGTCTAAGTTCCATGCCAAGAACATTAAATGAACATGAAATCCCAAATGATGTCCGGATTGCTTTTCTTTGCACTTTCCTTGCTTTTCCTTACCAATAGTCGCTCACACCACTCCCAAACATATAACCTACAACATGAACACAAAATGAATGAAAAGTAACTAAGACACATAAATATAAGCAACTAATTCAAGTAAAAGATATCGGATAAGTAGGTATAAAACCTACTTATCAAATACCCCCAAACTTAAACCGTTGCTTGTCCCCAAGCAACACAACATAATGCAATGCAATACAATGAAATGCATCAAATCTATATGCCTATGAATCCAGCAGTATTAACAAAGACAAGTCTATTCAATCGGCCTTAGAGAAATCAAGAAAACACGATAATACTTCATATCAAAACCAATCAACAATTTCATAGTCAATCATCAGGTCTTAAATTGTTATTATTGGTATAGTGCGTGTGTGCTCCACAATAATGTTAACTGATATAAAATTAAATTTAACACATAACAAGTCTCTTCGAAGGCATCATACAGTGTAAACTCAAGAAATCCAAAAATAAGCTAGATCCAACTAAAATCAAACAATTACCAATATCGAGGGTCAACATGGGATACTTATGCTTTATTTTTCATCTATGGGGGCTTTTTGCTCTTATTTCCCGTTTTATTCTCTTTTTTTCTTTTTTTTTGGTTTATATACACATAGCTATGCGATATCTTATTCCCTTAGACTTTTCAATGCTACCTTAAGGAGCTTTCGACCAACGACTCCCAGACCATTAAGACCTTAGGGCGGTAGGTGTAAAGACAATCCCCTCGGGCTTACTTACTCAAGTAACAAAGGCCACAAAACTAGACAAGCACGCCACGGTGTTTATTCATACTTTTTTTTTCTTTTTTTTTCAATAGCTTATATATCTCACATATTCCCCCAAACTTAAGTTCTTGTTTAACTTTAGCCATCACTACTTGTTCTTGTCATTCTTTCATTTAAACTAGCATTATCCTTTAGAGTCCCATTATGTATCAATTTAAACTCAATCAATCAACAAGTTGTTTTCTTTGTGCTATCCTTATTATACGGTTTCAAACAGAAAAAGACTCAATTCATAACAAGAAATCACATCAAAGCTCTAATAGTCAGTACTATACTTGCCTACTCAATTCCATTCTCATCATTGGCCAAAGCAAATTGTAAATATCTAACAGCTGGAATCATGCAAGATGAACATAGTAACTAACTATTATTTTTGAATTTTTGAATTTTATTTAAATAATGAACCTAAACTATATTAACAACATATGCAAAATAACATAACATAAACATGAAACTAAACATGCAATAACGAAATAAACTAAACTCCCCCAAACTTAGCAATTACAATATCCTCATTGTAAGAATATAGCGGTAAGTAGAAGAGAACTTCCCTGTAATCAGCTAAGCGTGAGTTGATGGTAGCGATGGCTGCGACGATCATTTTGCTATCCATTGGACCTCCAATACCTGCAATGAAGAGAGACAACATGGATTAGATTATAAGAGAACTTAATAAGCAACTTAATTCCTATCTACTAAATAAACTAGTAAAGCATATAAATATAAAAATTCATGGGTTGCCTCGATTCGGTAACTTGATTTATGATCTTCGACTGACTTTGTCGATCAACGCTATCAAATTCCTCGTCGATAATTGAGGAACCCTCCATCCATCAGAAATAATGTAGCTTTTGGTAGGTTCCCATTTGTGATAGCCATTGCATTAAAGTCACCTAGCATGCTTTCTTTAGATAAGAATACATTCAAGAACGTCCAACATCTAGGTGTTTTCTCCATTGTGTATGTGATCACTTTAGGGCATGGAAGCTTGTCACACACAATGGGCTCTTCATCTATCTTCTCTTTCTTGTCCCACCATGGATTCAAAATTGTATTCGCTCTTATGTCATAAAGAGCTTCGCCGACGACATGACTACCTAGCGGACAATGTTTTGCAAATTTAGCCGGATTCTTGAACTTTGGTGGAGAAGGCACTTGAGACATTAATAACATCGGCTCATCCTCGTTAGTATTCATAGTTAACTCTTCACCGACCTTGTTGTCATTATCCCCACTTGTCTCCTCTTTTTCAACATCTCGAGGCTCATCTAGTTGTAGATTTGGTTCGGGTTCTCCATCAATTTCGTCATCCATGTCATAAAGCCAAATGTTTGGAGGAAGGTTGCTTACGGCTTTGGTCATTTGATCTATCTTATTCTGCAGATTTTGAATTGATATCTCTTGATTCTGAGTAGACCGCTTTAGATTCTTCATTCCTTCCTCAGTTGATTATACGAACTTGTAAAATAATTCCTCCAACCTTGAATCTTCTGTTTCAGTCTCGGAAGCCATGTACTGATGACCATTGGTTGAGGTTGTGACACGTTGTTCCATCCAATTATTAAAATTTTGGCTTGACAACTCTTGACTAATACTCATCTCCTCTATGTTTGCTACGCACTTCAACATTACATCCCTCAGATTTGGCTTTTCTTCTTGTGGTAATGGAGGTGGACATGAAAATTCTGGTGTGTATGTTGAATTTGGAGCATAGTATTGGTCTTCATAATTGTAGCTCCATGATGAATCCGGGTGATACCCCCAAATTTGATGGTAATTATTATATGCATACTGATTGAGGTCGTTACCACCATACTGTACCGGCCCAAGATTTATGGTGCATTGATTACTCGAGTGATTGCCAGCACAATAGTCACACATAACTGCCATCCTTCGATTCTGTTGGGCTGCGATAACGTCCAACCTCCTCGAAAGTTCTTCAATCTGCATGTTTGACATTGCGAAAAGTTTCATGAAGTCATCAATCTCGCCCTTGGTTGAGTCATGTGGTCGTGTTAGTGTATGGCCATTGTACGCAAAGTCATCCATGGTATTGAAAAGAGAGAAATATAGGAAGAGAATTAAAATTAAAATAAAAATATTTAAATTAAGACTAATTTGATTGAAATTAATATTAGCAAAGAGATATTTAACTAATTCCCGAAGCTACGCGCCAAAAACTTGTTGGGTAAAATCTAATTCATACAACATGCAAGTATCGTGGTCAACAAGTAATAAAGTGATAAGTAGAGTATCGTTCCCAGAATTATTATTTAATAAAATTCACCAAGTACTAACCCAGTAACTTGACTCGATCTTATTTAAGCGTATGAATTTCAAATTATATAAATTAAACTACTATTAAATTCCACTAATTAATTTAAGATTATGAAGATTTAAGATCACAACTTTACTTATTGCTTCATTTAAGTTAACACACTTCTCATCAATTATTCTTTATCCCGAATTGTTAATCAAGAACACTAAAGTAGTATTAACCATCTCTCAATGCACTAATACCGTATTAACTTCAATCCACAATTAAGATAGAAATCCGTTAAACACCTTAATCAACTAACCCACTATATCTCTATGTGAATTACAATTGAAGAAGGTTTAAGAGCAAGTTCTCTGTCCGATTACATGCGATGTCAAGCATATCTCTACCTTAACACTCATCAAGTTTAAGCTATTAACAAAATCCTGAACATATGCTATCATGATAAGATCTAAATCAATACTTCATCTCTCGAGTTCATATAGATTATCACGGTAATTGATGGCCAGTCAATTAAACAATTAAGTCCAAACCACAATAGGCAATCCTCACAATAGAACATAATAATTGATAACGAAACATATTAAAATAAACTACACAATAAGATCCATTGTAATCTCAAACAAAGAATTAGTTCATGATTATTGAATTAAAACTAAGAATCCACAATTGAATACACATTAAAAGACAAAGATAGAAGAAGATAAGAAGATAGAATCTATTGTCTATAGATTTGATGCTCCCTCCTTGCTCCTACTTTGAATCTTCAATGGTCTCCAAGTTGCTTCAATCTCCAAAACTCATAATAACTAGGGTTTTTCCCAATATACTCTAATCTAATATAATGGAATTCTTCCTCTAATCCTTGAAAATCTCCTCCTTTTATATGTCTCTTTATATGTATTCAAGTCCTCTTGAAAGTCCTTGAATCAAACAACTCGAAACAATCCTTATCGGACTCAAATTCGGACAAAAACTACTCATTCTGCGCATAGGCAATCCCCGGCTTGCCTTTTCCCTTGTAAATAGCAAGCCCCGGCTTGCTAGTGGCCTTCTATTTCTCCCAGAACCCCAGCCCCGGCTGGATCCTAAAGCACAAAAGAGCAAGCCCCGGCTTGCCCCCAATTTGCCAATTATTTTTCTGCTGCAGCGTCTTCTGGTAAAACGGCCATAACCTTTGATCCAGAAGGAATTACGGGGCCTGCCACCTATAAAATCGAAGATATCGACGAGATCTACAACTTTCATTCTTTGAGTTTTGAGAAATAATGAACAGATGAAGGTCGAAATTGAACTGGAAGTGACTGCTATGCAAATGGCCACCCAAAACAATGAAGTTTAACGACGTCCGTTGGTAGAAATGTCATACCTCTTTCATCCGAACTCCGATTGGAATGATTCAAGATGTTCCGAAAAGCTAAGGAGAAGCTCTTCAATATAGTTCAAGTTAAATGCCAAGAACATGAAATGAACTTGAAAGCCCAAATGATGTCCGAATTGTTTTTCTTTGCACTTTCCTTGCTTTTCCTTACCAATAGTCGCTCACACCGCTCCCAAACATATAACCTACAACATGAACACAAAATGCATGAAAAGTAACTAAGACACATGAATATAAGCAACTAACTCAAGTAAAAGATACCGGATAAGTAGGTATAAAACCTACTTATCATTCCATTGTGTTGGAATTATTAGTGTTAGTGAAAATCAATATTTATTTCAATAATAATTGATGTCTGGAGGTTTTATTGACCAATCGGGTAATTAATCGGATAAATAAGCAATTAATTTCTATAGATTCACATGATTATAACTATTTGTTCACATGTGTGTACTATTGATTCACATTCATTTACTATTAGGGGAGTTGGTGCAAGATTCATAATACTTGCATGACTAAGTTAAAAATGGAGGTATAGATGGAGGTACTATACTGTAATTCGTATTTTCACATGTCTAGAACTATTGATTCACATGATTTACTATTAGGGGAGGTGGTGCAAGTTTGATAATAATTGCAGGACTAAATTAAAAATGAAGGAAAAGAGGAATGTATTATACTGTAATATTTTGAGCCCTGTAGTCACTCGAAATTTTCTGCATACACTATTACATTAACATTACAGAGGGCGATTCATCTTCAGAGATAACCACGGAAGGCGGTGACATCCATTCGGATACTAGGAAGTGCGATTCTAACCGAAAACACTGTTGGGAGCATCGGCCCAACTTAGAACACAAACCGGGAACTTCATCTCAAACCCGGAACACACACCGGGAATGTCATTTCCAATCTCGGGGATAACCCCGAGGTTTGCAAGATCAAAAGACCGGAAACAACATCGGAGAGGACAGTTCTATCTCGGCGATAACACCGCGACGTTCAGTTCCAGTCCCAGAAACAACACTGAGAGTAGCAACTCCATCCTTGGTGATAGCCCCAAGGGATGCTTTTGCAGTTCCAATGATAACTCCGAAATTGTTTGTTTCAAACACATGTGATCAGCTTCAAGCTCAGATCTCCTACGGAGGCAATCGTACCTTAGACCCGGAGATAACAACGGGCATATAGGTTCTTCCAAAGATGACCTTGCGGTATTCAAACACTTGCAGCAGTCCAATCTCAGATGTAACCCTGAGCAACGTCTGCTTTCTGCTCAAACCGGCGATAACCCCGGTAAGGAGTCAAAAGCGTCATCTTACCACCTCAACAAGATGATATCGCGACATACCAACAAGTAGTCTAATCTTAGATGTAACCCTGAGCAACGTCTACTTTCAACTCAAATCGGTGATAACCCCGGTGAGGAGTCAAACATCATCTTGTCTCTTCAACACCTGCGCGTCATCTTGACACTTCATACATACATACATACAACAATGTCCCACAAAAACCGAGGAGTAACAATCCCAAGTGACTATTACGCGTGCCAGTACTTTGGATAGAATTTGAAGCTTGAAGACCATGGGCATAGACCCCTCTTCCTGACTTCGTACAACCTTTAGTCCATGTCATTGCGTAACTCTCGACACAAGCGGTCCGAAAAAGGTCAGATATACCTCTTTCGGATGCTCGGATTGAAGTTCTGCAAGTTCAAGCGGACATTACAGTGCACGAGTGCATGTACTATGAGACGACGGGACCCGCGAGGCTCGGATGCACCACGACCAGCCGCAGGTACAACCGTGGCTACCGCAGGTGTACCTGCGGCCATCCGTCTATATATACAAGCCTTAGGGTCAGCCATTTGAAGAGGAGGAGAGAGAGAAAAGGCGAGGAAGCCCTGTACATTTTACTCTGCATACACATCTTTTGAGTGTTTCCTCACTTTTAAACACTTGTTAGCTCACATATAGCTATCTTTTATCCAGCGGGAGCTGAGTGTTTATCCATTTAAGGTCATAGAAGTCTACTTTGAGCCCACTGTAAGCCTTCTCACATTATATAAAGTTTTCTTCTCACATTATCACACATTGTTGTACACGTTGAGAGTCGCGTGAGTGTGTTTGCCCGGACTTCGGTCCGTGGTTTTCATTTCTATCTGTATATATATACTTATATATATACATGTATATATTTTTATACGGACTAACATTATCAAGTTATGCCTCGATTGAGCCTAGACTTCAGTCTAGAGCGTTTATTAGCTTTTATATATTTATATATAAATTGTGGTCAGACTCTGTCTAATGAGCCTAGATTTCGGTCTGGAGCGTTTAATTGCTTTTATATATATATATATATATATATATATATATATATATATACACACACACTTATATATATAATTGTTGTCAAACATATCTGATGAGCCTGGATTTTACATCCGGAGCATTTACTCACTTATATATATATATATATATACTTATATATATGATTGTTGTCAGACATATCTGATGAGCCTGGATTTTACATCCGGAGCATTTACTCACTTATATATATATATATATATATATATATACTTATATATATAATTGTTGTCGGACATATCAGATGAGCCTGGATTCACATCCAGGTTTATCTTTATATATATATATATATATATATATATATATATTCACACTTCTATCAGGCCTGGACTTTACTTCGTGGCCTTTTACATCTTTATTTACATTTTAATCTCCGCCTGAGTTTACTTCGTCATGATTGATCGCTTTACAACTTTATTTACATTTCGTCCCACTGGAGTTTACTTACGTGGTGGTTGATCATGTCCATATATATATATATAGATTTAGCGCTTTTATATATTTATATTTTCGATCCCCCATGGAGTTGCTTCATGGTGGTTGATCATAATCTGTACATATATATACTTTTATATATATATATATATATATATATATATATATATATATATATATCGCTTGCTTTCCATACAAATTGCAGTATCATGCGAGCCTAGGAATCATGTGATCACAAATTCAGTCAATTGAATCTAGATTTAGTTCCCATGATGGACATATTTTTCAGCTGTAAGCAGCTTGTAAATTATTTTATAGTGTCTGAATTTCCTTGGATGGCTGTCATGCCCATGAGGAGTTCGGCACTGCAGTATATTATTTTCTTGAGAATGCTTCGTATCTCAAAAATAAAAGCAAACAAGCCGAACATTTAATAATAAAATGGAAGTATGAAAAGGTCTCAATTCCTATTAAGCACAGGGTTTGAAAAACCTCTTTTACAAAACTTCATTGATATATCTTGGTTAAAACTGAATTTTTCTATAAAATTCAAACCTTATGTATATAGGTGCGAACGAGGCCTCACACTACTTTCAAATAATTGCACATTGATCCACACACACACACACACACATTCATATAACAATTTCTTTGAAAAGTGGCGGTCAGTCGTAGTAGTAACACGGATGTCGGGAAGTGCTAACACCTTCCCTCTGCATAATCATGCCCCCGGACCCAAAATGAATCTCGGTTTCACAGACCCGTCAAGCAGTGTCAAATCACTGGGTCAATGTGCAAACCTTTTAGGTTGCGTTGGTGTAACCAGTTAAATACACCAACTGGTGACTCTTAAAGTCAAATCGTCGACATTATACATGTTGGACCTTTTTCACTTATTTTTTCAAACAAATCTCACATTAACATGAGAACACCAAGGAACAATGCGAAAAAGACACTCAAAAATCCCGGCGTCGACAGGTGGCGACTCTGCTGGGGACTCCAGTAAGAGGGCTTAAGCCGCTATTACAAGCTTTTCAAAATTGTTATATGCTTGTGTGTGATTGTTGCATTTACATTTATGATGAAAGTGTACGAATGCATCTTAAATACTGCACTGCTAAATATCTATTTGTGATATTAGTGCTTCGCACATGTCATCATTTTGCATAAACGGTGAGAGACGTTGTATGTGAATGTATGTTGTGTAGTCCCTCCACCAGGAGGCTATCCTGTCGGTGTTTGATTACTGGACTCGTGGGAAGAATAATTCCCCGGGGCTCAGGAAAGGCACCACTCAGATTCGCTCCAGTTAAACGACCGGATTAACTTCCCGTCAAGTAGATTGCGATGATCTGGGATCCTTCATGCCAAAAAGTCGCAAGAGTAACCCTAAGATAGGTCAACCTCTGATAAACCAAACGCGGAGGAAAGTCTCTTCATACCTTCCATTTTTAATTACTTGTAAAAGCATTTACTTGTAATTTTATTCCATGTTCATCCATATTTAATGGAAAATATGAAGAATATATGTACATGGATAACATGTTATCAATTAATAACCGGTTTTGCAGGACCAAAATCCTAAACAGATATGTTATGATAACATTTACATTACCATAAGACTAAACTACGTAAGTCTTTTGTAGGGAAGCAATTGGGCCTATTACCCGCTCAAAATCCAAAAAGGTCATAGGCCTACAGCCAATCATATCTTCTTCTGACCATTCTAATGCTGTCTCCCGAGAAGAATTTGACGGATTGAGTAAACAAATTGCAGACTTGGCCGTTCTACTGAAAGAATTTCACCAGTCCACTCAGGGTATGAAGATACATACACATACAGAATCCCCTACACAAGGAGGAGTTCAAGGTCTGGAAAAAACAATTCCAGAATCTCAGTTGGATACAACCAACAAAGACCCTGAAAACACGCATCTCAAAGGATATCCAGACAACGGTGATATCAGGAAGAAGGTCCTTCAAATTCATGTTCTCAAAGGGATTGGAACACATGGCAGTGTTTCATATACAAACCTTTGCATATTTCTTGTTGTTCATTATCCAGAGAAATTCAAGACCCCTGATTTTGAGAAATATGATGGATTAGGGGATCCTTATACACATTTAAAAGGGTTCATTGGAGAACTTGGGTCTTACACGGAAAATGAAAAGCTCAGAATACAGCTGTTTCAGAAAAGTCTGACTGGAGAAGACTGTTCATGGTATACCAGATTAGACAACTCAAAGATCCATAGCTGGGAAGAGCTGGCTCACACCTTCCTTACTCAATCTGATTTTCAATCTCGGATGGCTCTGGCCCAGAACTTAGGTACCAAATTACCAAGGTCAAGAAATAGTCTAATGAGTCATTTAGAGATGCGCTCAGAGGTGGAAGCGCCTTCTTTGCTCAAGTTATTCCTTCATAATGAAATCAGAAATGGTCATGACTTTCATATATATCTGACAGAAGCTCCTTTCTATGAAAGAATTCTATTTGGTATTGGCAAACCATTTCTCTGAAATGATCAAGCACGGAGAAATGGGTTGAGATGGGATTGAAATCCGGTAAAATTCAAGACCTAGCAGCTCTTAAAGGCATTCTTTGAGCACATCTAGTCGGATCTTATGGAAACAACCCTGAGGGTCCATAAAAAAAGAAAAGAGGATGTTTCCTTGATACTACAAGGACAAAAAGGCAATCAAAGCATGCCTATGCAGAGGAGAAACTACTCCCCTTTTCCAACACAATCTTCAAACCCTCCATTGTCTAAAAGTGGAGAAGTAAAGCGGCCTCGAACGTTCACACCCTTAGGGGACTCACTTAAGAATGTTCTTGCTCTTTCATTTGCTTTCGGAAGAAAATTACACATCTTCTTCCACCAGCCAACCCTAATGGGAGGGGTTTTAATGCTACTCGGAAGTGTGCCTATCATGCCGGAGCACCTGAACATGATACTCAAGATTGTTGGGCCTTGAAGCATAAGATTCAAGATCTAATAGACAATGGTGAGATCGTGGTCACCAAACCAGATCAACCTCATGTGCAAGACAACCCTCTTCCTCAACATAAAGAAGAAGAGGTCAACATGATTAGTTGGAGCACTATACAAGGTTCTAATTCTAACAGCGAATCATCCCAACCCATCAAAGATAGTGTTTACAAATACGATTATGTAAATTTCCAGTTTACCATGGAACAAAAGATGAAAGATCTTTCTAAACAAATTGAGCAACTAGCAGAACTGGTGACCCACCAGCATCAAGTCACATGCCAATTAATCAAGCAGGAGCATGCCTATCTCCTTCATTTTGTTAGGAATGTCTCCTCATCACCTTCAGAAAGCGAAGCTATGGAGGATAAGGTTGCAAAGAGAGCAAATGCTAAAGCCTATCGGGATTTTGCCAATCAGAGGGAATTCACTTATTTGGGCCAATCTATGGAGGAGATATTATAGATGTTGATCAACGAAGGAAGAATTACCTTCCTTCTCCCTCCAATCAATCCCCGTTCGGAGACGAGTTCAATCGATGAAATGTGTCGATATCATTCACATTCTCGTGGTCCAAAGATGAGAGAAGAATCTTTGGGCACTCGCCATCTCATTCGAGAATCTTATTGATAGCGGTGTCACGCAAATAGCAGATGATTACCTTGCATCAACTCAAGGGTGGGAATGCATGTCCTACCAAATGGAAGGGATCGATGAGATTATATCTGAAGTGGATGATGAGGGCATCCAGTATATTTCCCATACAACTAATTCAACTCAAAGGAGTCGACAATCCTTTGAAAGTGGCGCGCACAGAGCCAATTTCTTTATCTTGCGGAACCTTAATATCCTGTTGTCGACTTACACAAAGTTCCATGGAATTATGGAGAAGTGAAGGATCCACGTCTCATACTCTTTGCTCTACGATTGTCGAAGGAAAATCCACTGTATCTTCCTCAACGAGTTATTAAACCTACTTGCGAAGCAAATAGGAAGTTGCCTATGGAGAAGATTGAAAAATTCCTCCGCACTATGGGCCACAATGAAGCCAAAGTGGTTTTAAGCTTGCGAAAAGCTCCACACCAGATTTCAATACTGGACTTGGTTTTCTCTTCTGAGGATCATCGGAAGATCTTACTGAAGGTTTTAGAAGAAGCCTATTTGCCAAAATCAGTGGACATGGAAAAATTTCAACATTTGGTTGATCACATTTTCAACAACAATGTGATATCCTTCACTGATGATGACATACCTCTCGAAGGGACCGGTCATTGCAAGCCATTGCATATTATAATTTTGTCTTCCGGGTACATGCTAGCTGGAGTTTTGATAGGTGGAGGCTCATCTCTAAATATCTGTCCTTATGCCACCTTAGTGAAGATGAATGTCAATCTCAGGAGGATCCAAAGAAGCCATAGGGTTATCAGAGCTTTTGATGGATCCCGATGAAATACTATTGGAAAGATTGAATTGCCAATTGAGATTGGTCCAAATACATTCAATGTATCCTTCCACGTCCTCAACATAGACTCAGGATACAACCTGCTATTGGGGAGACCATGGATACACATGGCTGGAGCCATTCCCTCCACGCTACATCAACAGCTCAAATACATTATCAACAATAGTCTAGTCATTCTCAACGCTGAGCCGAATTGTCCTGAACAAGGAACTCTACCAATCATCAGCTTCAATTTAGAAGTTGAACCGACCAATTTCCATACTTTGGAAATGAGTAACACGCAGTACCATTCTATTGGAGCGCCACTTCCCATGCCCAGGATTTCTGCCGAGGTTATGTCAGCCACTCAACAAATGATGTCATTGTGTTATCAACCTAGACAAGGGCTTGGTAAAGATAAGCAGGGTATTAAGTACCCTATTCAAATGTCCAGTCAAATTGGAACAGCCAGACTAGGCTATTCTGCCATTTTCACTCACAGGAATCCTCATAAGCATAAGCAGGTTCGTCAAGCTTCCCCCACACGGCAATTTTCTATACCTTTACCCCATGAGCTAATGCAATTTCCAGTAAAGGTGCCAGCCCATGTTGTGGCCATGCTGTTTCCTAAACTAGTGCCAATCAAAGCTAAAGAGGTGATGATTCCTGATCCCAAAGCAGAAGGAAAGAAACGGAAACATAAACATGACATTGCCTTGATGATGGCAGGCCTACGCGTCATTGTTCATGATTAACATACAAACAGATACACCCCAGACGATGATTACCCAGATGTTATGGTTATCATTCGGGAAAAGAAGGATAATGACAATCCTTCCATCACTGCAGTCTATCAGGACTTTGCCCTCGACAATTGGAGCAGCACTCCATGCATTGGTCGATGAGGGTAAAATGGGCAGAAAATCCCTCTACCCTGTAGATAACTTTAATTGCTTACTTTCATTTACAGTACTAGCAGTTATTTTATCAAGTACATGCTAACACTTTTATATGATCGAATAGTTGCATATATTAAGTGAAAGCATCTTTTATTTCAGGACTCTGAATTTAGATGTGTCTGTACTTGTTGATGAAGTGCCTTCTCTCTACAAGGGCTGTAACTTTGATGCAAAGTTGGACTCAGACTTGATGGACATCCAAGAGGACATTGAGACACCTCAGGAGATTAAGGAATGGGTCACAGACAAACCCAAACCCAATCATGATCAAACTACTTCTTTCAATCTTGGAACCTTAGACAACCCTAAGGTAATCCAAATTGGTTCAGACATTACAACAAATCAACGGAATGACATGGTTGCACTATTAACCCAATTCCAGGATGTGTTTGCATGGTCTCAGGAAGACATGGTGGGTTTGTCCACTGACATTGTTCTTCATCGCCTTCCCATCAAAGAGGGATTTAAGCCAGTCAGGCAAAAACTCAAGCGATTGAAACCTGAGTGGAGTTTAAAGGTCAAAGAAGAAATTGTGAAACAATTTCAAGCTGGCATCATCATGGTGTCTACATATCCAGAGTGGATATCCAACATTGTTCCCGTACCTAAATCAGGGGGAAAGGTGCGAGTCTGCGTGGATTACCGGGATTTGAACAAAGCTTGCCTTAAAGATAGCTTTCTCGTGCCCTTTATCCACATTCTTATTGACAATACTGCTCAATACGGCATGTACTCCTTTGCTAATTGCTTTGCGGGGTATCATCAAATTATGGTCGCTGAGGAAGATCGTGAGAACTGCTTTCATCACACCTTGGGGAACCTTTTGCTACAGACGGTTGTCATTCGGCCTCATCAATGCCGGGGCAACCTATCAGCGAGCTATGATAGCTCTTTTCCACGATTTAATGCATAAAGAGATAGAGATCTACGTGGATTACATCATTGTTAAATCCCGGAAGGAGGAGGAGCACTTAGACCATCTCACAAAACTTTTGAACAGGTTACGTAAGTACAACTTGAAGTTGAATCCCGCCAAGTGCGCCTTTAGTGTTAAGTCAGGCAAGTTGCTAGGTTTCCTAGTTAGCCATAAAGGGATTGAACTAGATCTACCAAAATCCAGGCCATCAAAGAAATGCCCATTCCTCAGATAGAGAAGGAAATACGGGGATTTTTGGGAAGAATCAACTTCATTAGCAGATTCATTTCTCAACTCACAGCAACCTGTGAGCCAATCTTCAAGTTATTAAGGAAGAACTCCTCCATGAAATGGAACGATGAGTGTTAGAAAGCCTTCCTCACAATCAAAGAGCAACTGATTAACGCTCCTATTTTGGTACCTCCCATGGATGATGTTCCCCTGATCATGTACCAGTCCATAAATGACAATGCTATGGGTCAGAACGCATCTTTGGATAAAAAGACAATAGAGGGCAAGAACGAGCTATCTATTACCTCAAAAGAAAAGATTCAAACATCGGTGAACACAAGTACACTCTGATTGAGAAGACTTGTTGTGCTTTAGCATGGGCTTCCATGAGGTTACAACATTACCTCCATAGTCACACAACCCATCTCATATCCCGAATGGATCCTCTCAAGTATGTGTTCAGTAAGCCTATACTGAATTGTCGACTGTCCAGATGGCAGTTGATCCTACAGCAATTTGACATCGTCTATGTGATGAAAATGTTTGTCGAAGGTCAGGGAATTGCGGATCAACTAGCCGCCGCACCTGCAGGGGACTACAAACCCTTGGAAACGTACTTCCCCGATGAAGGGGTAATGACAATTCAACAATAACATCAGTACAATACATACCGTACATGGAGAATGTATTTTAATGGAGCTGTTAACATAGAAGGCTCTGGAGCTGGAGCAGTACTAATATCCGGTATGGGGAAGCAGTATCCCGTCACCGTCAAATTGCGATTTGTCAAAGACCAACAACACAAATTTGAGTATGAAGGTCAGTATCGTGGGGCTAAAACTTGCCCGTTCAATGGGCATCAGGCGGTTAACTGTCTTTGGGGATTCCGAATTGGTAATCAAGCAATCCAAAGGAATCTATCAAACCAAAGAATTACACTTGCTGCCTTACCATCGACAAGTTTTACGGATGGCTTTGGAGTTTGAAGAAATCTCCTTTCTACACATTCCTCATAATAGGAATGATTTTGCAGATGTATTAGCAACGCTGGCCTCCTTGGTTTACATACCGGACAAGGAAAACATGCCAATCATCACGTTTACTCTGCAAAGAGCCCCAGTCTATGGGAATTATGTTGGAGAAGTATCGGATGAACTACCTCCCATCCACAATCCTTGGTATCAGCACATCAAGGAATATCTGCGAGATGGATCTACACCCGCTGAGGCGAGCCTAATTGAGAAGAGGCGGATTCATCGACTTGCTATGAAATTCTACCTGAGCGGAGATGCACTCTACAAAAGAGATGATGGATTAGGTCTCCTCAGATGTCTGGATAAAGACCAAGCTCAGAGACTCATGAATGAGACCCATGGTGGAGTATGTGGCCCTCGCATGAGTGGACCCCTACTTGTCAATAAGATCCTCAGAACGGGGCATTATTGGCTTACACTCAAAGCTGACTGTGATGATCATGTCAAGAGATGCTATCAATGCCAGATTTATGGGAATGCTATCCACGCCCCTCCAAGGGAACTCCACAATATGAGTTTGCCATGGCCCTTCTCAATGTAGGAAATTGACGTGATCGGGCCCATCGAGCCCAAAGCCAGTAATGGACATCGATTCATATTCACCATGATCGACTACTTCACCAAATGGGTAGAAGCAGCATCCTTCCCCAGGGTTACTAAAGAAGTTATCATTGCTTTCATCAGAAACAATGTCGTGTGTCGATATGGACAACCAGAGGTCATTGTGTCAGATAATGTTAAGAACCTCAACAACAAAATGATGGAGGAGTTATGCAAAAAATTCCACATCAAACACCTCAACTCCGTCATCTACCGTCCAAAGATGAATGGTGTTGTTGAAGAGGCTAATAAAAACATCAAAAAGATCATGCAGAAAATATTCGCCAATCACAAAGGATGGCCTGACCTCTTGTCTTCGACTTTATTAGCCTACAAAACTTCCATGCAAACTTCCACTGGGGCAACCCCCTACTCATTAGTCTATGGGATGGAAGCAGTGCTCCCCATAAAGGTGGAAATGGAATCCCTCAGAGTATTGATGGACGCTCAGTTGGGTGAAGACCAATGAGTACAAGACAGGTATCACCAATTGTCTCTAATAGACGAAAGGCAATCCGCAGCTATCTTGCATGGTCAGTTATATCAGCAAAGGATCGCACGATCCTACAACCGAAAAGTCTGACTACGGCAATTCAAACAACATGACTTGGTTTTAAAGAAGATCATTGACAACCAAGATCAATCTAAGGGAAAATTAGCTCCTAACTGGGAAGGCCCATTTGTTGACAAGGAAGTATTGACAGGAGGTGTTCTCAGATTGAAGGAAATGGATAGCGATGAATTTCCACAGCTTATCAACTTGGACACCGTGAAATGGTACTATGTCTGAAGTTACCATCAAACAAACATCTTGGTTTTGATCATCAAATCACTAGTCATTCCGGTTTTGAACCCTTTCCTTTCTACATACTCTTCTGCCCCTCAGGGAAACATACACTTCAAGCCAGCAGCCTGGTTTTACCTCAATTCAAACCTTCCATACAATCTCAGTTATCCTGAAGACGGGATTTAACCTTTCACAATTTCGGTTATCCTGAAGACGGGATGGAACCTTTCACACTTGCAGTTTATCCTAAAGATGGGATTCAACTTTTCTACATTTGCAGTTTGTCCTGAGGACGGGATCAAACTTTTTACACACCTGCAGTTTATCCCCATTATGGGATTAAACTTTCCTCTCCCCGCAGTGTAGCCTGCACATGGGATTCACGTTTCTCTTCAGCTGTGATTCATCTTGAGGGGCGAACTACGCCGACCTGATCTCCTCTTCAATAGGAGTACGTAGGCAACCATATGCTATATGGCCTGGTCGCAACAACAAAAACAACAAAAACATTTCTTCCATTTCTTCACAACAAAAAACATCAAAAACATCTTTATACCTATCTGCCTTTCACAATCAGCGTTGAACCTCCTACACGAGGTTTGAACTACGCAGACTTAATCTCCTTTTCAATAGGAGTACGTAGGCAGCCATTTATAGTTCAGTCTAATCCCTACCAGAACAAAAATTCTTGTCACACGATATTGGGATCAACCTTCAATTCGCCACATTTCATCGGTTTCAGATTAAAGGGATGGAATTACCCAACCTCTTCTCACAAATAGAAGACGGTGACCATCTAAGCCGCTGACCATCTAAGCCGCGATCGTGCCTCAAAGAACAATACCAACCCATAAGAGATGGAATTAACTAGGCTTCTCACAAATAGAAGTACTGGCAACCATCTGTGGTGCGGTCAATCTCAGAGAGGAAGAAACCACCCTCCTCTCCACTTTTCCATACAGATACCATTCCCAAGACACCAAAGATGGTAGGGATTTATTGAAATCAATGATCCGTTCTAAGAGATCTTGCGACGTCTCAATGTCCATCTATCAAGGATAAGTTCAGAATACATCAAGATCACAAGGCCTTGAAGAAACATGAAAACATCAAGCAAGTATCAAGGCATAACTAAAAGGGAAGTGAATTAAAATATATTTCCTTGCCATTCATAATACTTTTTGATATATACATCTGTGCTGTACATGACAAAATGGCTACGCTAGTTTGTGCAGGAAAATACAAAGCTATCTACAGATCTGTGTGTATGCAGACTATCAGATCTAACATAACATCCCTCTTTGACGACGGAGGAAGCACTCCAAGCTCATGCCCAAAGGTATCTACACGAACTAGCAGATCAGAGGCTAACTGCATGGTGTCATAGTGCTCATCAATGTAAGCACTCATATCGACAAGACTGACAGTCATCTGGGATCTAACGGAAGTACTATCTATAATGGCCATATCCCTAGCAGATAAGGTGGCATCCCGCTCCCCAATCAATGCATCCTTGGCTGATCTAGCCTCATCCCTCTCTAACAGAGCGGTATCTCTCTCATCAAGAGCTGTCAACATCGCGGCCCTAGCCTGATCTCTATCATAGGTCATCAGATGTAAGATTTGCTCCAAATGCTGTGCCGAATACTGAGTAACAGTGGAACTCGGGGTAGGAGAATCCATCACAAATGCTGGCAACCCAGTAGTCAAGTCATCGGTAGGAATAACAGCCTCCTCTATAGGCTCCTCATCGCCGTAATCGGTCTCTCTGACTTTGTGGATACTCCATGAATCGATGTACTCTCTGTCTCCATCCATGCGGAATACTCTGCAGAACCACCTGGATGACTGACAGAAAACTCAGCTAGCTCTCATTGATCCTAACAGGCATACAACCTGGATCTGTCCTCCGCTGACAAATAGTGTGAAGCAAAGCGCTGACTCACTGCCCCCTCATAAGAATTGAAATCCTGAAACTAGTCAAACTGACACATCACGACCAGTGGGTGGTAAGTAATCATGCCCCTTAATCCAGCCAGAGGGAGATAATCCATGCCCAGAGCATGAGTAATGAAGCTGTAGGGTGAGCTAAGCCTTGAACACGACAATATGGCAAACGGATCCCTAATCCCTACCAGGAAAGCTGACCACGATGCAGCATCTGTGCACTCTGCAGGCTAAAAGGATTATGACATGGCTATCTCCTGGGTGAAACAAAACCCCTGCCGTCTAAATGTGCCAATCGGTCTCAAGTGTGACGTAAACCACACATACAACGTGACCGAGCTACCTGTAAACACTCTTGCCAGATAAGTGCAGCAGTATGTAGCTGACCTCAGAGTCTCTACGATGAGACCCTCCCTGAGAGCTCTCAATGCCATAATGACACCGATATCCAGCTCATCCATGTAGTGCGGCATGAAGACGTATGACAATACGTATAGAAGCAGTACATCTACTCTGGTTGAATGCCAATTGTCCTTCGATGTGGTGAAATCCCCCAAATGTCGTGCATAGCTATCCTCAGAGCCAAACCTATCAAACAGGAAACGATGGGATATCACGTGGCCGGATGTAATCTCTTCCTGTACCACTCTATGTCTCAATCCGGTGAGGGTCATGAACTGTCTGCTCATGTCTCCAATAGCCATATGCACGCAAGGTCTGTCCAGCGGCATCATTGTCAACCGTGCATACTCCTCCAAAGTAGAAGTCAACTCCTGGGTCCCAAATTGGAAAACCTGCCTCTCCGATACCCAGTGCTCTAGCATGCCCTTTACAAATCCTATGGGAACACAAAACATTGCAGGTCATTGTATCTTTCGCAAAGAATCATCTACGATCACCATGTCGATGGTGATATACTATCATACCATGAACGATACAGATACCACCACAAAAATGGTGGGGTATGATCATATATGGCTAATCGTCAAGAAGACATACAGACGGCCGTGTCATAAGACCATCCAGGGGTCAATGTTGAATATCTCTAGACATACATATATATGCATAACATAATAACATGCATGATACAATAGATGGCAATATGATATAAGGAATGGAAAACTGTGCATACATTCCTAAGTATATCATCATCTAATACATCTCTGTACAGCAAAAATACAGGGAAATGGGGCTAAGCTACCCAACATACAACAGAGGCCTATCAAAAGATATAGAGAGAATGGGTCGAAGCTACCCATATGATAACAGAGGCCTATCAAAAGAAATAGCAAGAAATACATCAGAAAAAGTCAATAGTGTCGATGTCTACATCATCGATACTGTCCACCTGATGTAACTCCTCCTGAGTCACTGGATCACTATCTACATGGATGTCAGGCCGATACAAGGGAGGATGTACACCGGAAAAGCCATATGGGTCATCTGAGGGGCCAGCGCTAGAGCTGAAAGGATCAAAAGTATCTGCCTCTGAAGGATCTCTGCCCAAATGCCAAATGAAAAGATATGTCCGATCCAGCTGCTGGGTCAATCTGTGTCATATGAGTCGGATCTCTGACACAGGCTAGCCAATCCATTATCATCATGGATCCTGGAACCATATCCCCAATAAACTGTGTGGCGCGGATCTGAGCTCCAATCGTACGAGGGATCCACCAATGCTGGAATCTCCTGAGACTAGGGGCCCTCTGACAATGTAAAACTGTCAATCCCCATCAATGGGATGTCAATGACGGGTGACTGCGAAACAGGCCAATAACGCCTGGCAGGAGGCAAGATCGGCATACGGATCTCTCCTGTAGTGCTCCTAATAACACGTTCTCCTAAATAGAGCTCACATCTTCCATCTGTGAAGAGAGGAATCCTGCGGGTGGAAATAACGTACACGGGAACAGGGAAGCCCCTCATAGGTCCAAAACTGCCAACACAAAGGCAAACATCTGCTGTCAGTCAACACTTTTAACATGTACACGGGAAAAGATAAGAGAAATACTCACTAGCAGAAATGGGTAGAATCCTAACCACGCCTCGGTCAAGCCCTGCGATCACATGCGCATTCCCCTGAGGAAGTAGGCAAAGGTGTAGGAACCCCAATCATACTCTCCTATACGGTCCACATGTCGAGTGGTGCTTATCAAAGCGAAGGACACCGTAGAGGAATTATAGAGCTATGATGGCCCCCTAATGATCATTAGGAACAATCGTAGAAGAATGTGATCCACGACTCTCATCATCGCCGGGTATAGGCTCACTCAATAGCTCTTTCATAGCATCTACGCTCAAAGGACCCGTCACGATCAGTCCCCGCCCTTGAAGCGCCTCCATGAAACTCCCAACAAGGATCGGCGGCATTAGGGGTGATATCCGCCATACAAAGGCCTTTGGCTCCCTCCAAACTCCATATACGTGATAAACCGCCAATCCATCGGTGTCATTGTCATCATCACCTCATGATCCCAAAGAATGGGAGGATCGAGTGCGGTGAAACCACCGCTTTCGAGACAATGCCCCGAGGTAACCCTGGGGGACAAAGAACAGGTAGAATGGAGAAGAACATCCCAAATCCCCAGCCATGGATGATCGCTCTGTAGTCATCATGCAAAGCCTGATACATAGAGTGGATGCTAAACCAGTTCCCTCGAGGCTGTGTGAAGCCGGGAACCTACATCAAATGCAGATCAACATCAGAATCCTTAACTCCTCATCAATAGGAAATAAGGAAGATTAAAGATCTAACTTCATACCTCATTTGCGTGCAGGTATACTGAAGGATGCCTACTCAAGTCACCCAGAAGATTTGGGTTCGCCACTTGAATATCTGGCAATTCCCTACGGGGAACACGTACATCAGGAGCAGGAACCTCGATCGGTGCATCCTCCTCCTCGTCCTCGACATTCGACACTTCAACCCGAATAGGACGTATCACCGCCTCCACCAAACGACGAGGCTGTCTAATAGAACGACGCTGAGACTCTTCAGAAGCTCTCCTCCGTACACCAGAAGTGGTCCTACGGGAACTACTCGGCTGATCCAGATCCATAATATCTAGACAGTAAGTCTCCAAATCACTTCAGAAAGGGTGTAATAATTTCTTACCTTGAGCTTTTCAAAATGCATTGCTTTAACATACATCTACAGTATAGTTAAAAATGCATGACTACCCAATACCTACATTTTGGGAAAATTTTTCCATAGGCCCCTTTGTAAATGGGACTATCCACATGAACATAGGCATGACTAGGTGGCCATTCAATAGCACACAGGTACACAGTCATATACATCCTAAATTCATTAATCACATCATAGTAAAAATTCGTAAGTGTAGTCTAATTACCAGGATTATTTTACTTTTATGCCTTTACTCATTTGTCCTCATATAGGATAAGAAATGACAGTAAAAGGTGCCAATTTGACTGCTTCAAAAGTCAAATTTTTTCACATCATTATGTTCAGCATGGTTTAATACTAACATTTGCTATGTTGAATATTTTTTTATCAAGTCATATTAGCATGCATATTCACTACTACGTGTCTAAATGCATTTCATGTGATAAGTCATTTTCCAACGGATGGAAACTGGAAAAAAATACATGCATGTGTTACCAGGACAGTGAAGAACGCTTATACGGTGGCAGAATATGCAGAAAGTTGCCCGAACTCAACAGATCTGAAGAAGAGTTCTCAGATTTCCTTCGCTGAACAACTTGAAAATGACTTATGAAAGCAACCATTCGCCTATACATAGGCACAATTGGCCGTAGGCTCACCTACAACTCCTTCAGGTGTACCTGTGACACTCCTACATGGGTCCCACACCTCCGGCTCGCTCCAGTTAGAGTTGTAAAGGAGGTCTAACAAGCTGAAAAGGCCAAATCAGGAATAAAAATGCTACGCGATTGAGCGAAATAACCTGAAATCCTGGTTTCTCGTCGGTCAGAGTTCAACTCCCGTCGTCTCAACAGTATTCGCCTGAATACAGGGTATACTATACCAATGAGCTCAGCTTTCATAGATCATGCTCAGTAATACACCACAAAGGTCCGATGCCATCATTTGCAGGGTCACAACCCTAAACTTCCCCGGCGGGGGTTACAACGTAAAACCACGAAATATCAAACCTCCCCGGCGGGGCTTACAACGCCAAAGTTATTAAACATCTACGTATCCCCGGCGGGGGTTACAATGCAATGCAACCATTGATACACACATCAATGAAGGTCAAGCAGCCTTGACATCATGTCAGCTAATGGGAAGAAAACCCATCAAAGCAACCTTCCCCAGCAAGGGCTATAACACAATGCTACCATTGACACATGCATCAATGAAGGTCAAGCAACGTTGACAATACACCCACCAGGGATTTATCCGGTGATATACACATCAACGAAGGTCGGGCAACCTTGACAACGACAAACTGTTGGCAGTAACTCCGATAGAATGAGGGAATATGTTATACACATCCTCGAACATAAAGCTTTATCCCCATAGATCTCTTACACACAAGAGGTACCTCTATGGAATATAGGCCAATGTCTAGGATTCAAGACTTTAGTGATAGCCCCAACGTCAACATCCTTGGAGACTTGGATCTCATGTCCAAGCCATCACTGATTGTCATCCCAACAGGATTACCTGACAATCATGCATCATACATTTGCATCATGTTGCTGCATATAGCATCATGTTTATCTTGCTTGCATTTCAAGTGTCAAGGATTCTTTATTCTATCCATGCCTTACATTGTATGAATATGATAAAGTGGGGCATCTGTAGACACTCAAAATTTTCTGCATGCCTGTTACTAACATTACAGGAGGGCAGATTCGTCTTTTAGAGATAACCACGAAGAAGGCGGTTTACATACATTAGGATACTCAGGAATGCAGTTCAACCGAACACAAACCGAGAACATCAGTTCCAAACCGGAACACAAACTGGGAACTTCATCTCAAACCCGGAACACACACCAGGAATGTCATTTCCAATCTCGGAGATAACCCCGAGGTTTGCAAGATTAAAAGACCGGTAACAACACCAAAGAGGACAGTTCTGTCTCGACAATAACATCACGACGTTCAGTTCCAGTCCCAGAAAAAACACTGGGAGTAGCAACTCCATCCTTGGTGATAGCCCCAAGGGATGCTTTTGCAGTTCCGGCGATAACTCTGGAAATGTTTGTTTCAAACACATGCGATCAGCTTCAAGCTCAGACCTCCTACCGAGGCAATCATACCCCAGACCCGGAGTTAACAACTGGTAGATAGGTTCTTCCACAGATTACCTTGCAGCATTCAAACACTTACATCAGTCCAATCTCAGATGTAACCCTGAGAAACGTCTGCTTTATGCTCAAACCGGCGATAACCCCGGTAAGGAGTCAAAAGCGTCATCTTGCCGCCTTAACAAAATGATATCGTGGCATACCAACAAGTAGTCTAATCTCAGATGTAACCCTAAGCAACGTCTACTGTCAACTCAAATCGGCGTTAACCCCGGTGAAGAGTCAAACATCATCTTATCTCTTCAACACCTGCGCGTCATCTTGACACTTTATACATACATACATACAACAATGTCCCATAAAAACTGAGGAGTAACAATCCCGAGTGACTATTACGCGTGGCAGTACTTTCGATAGAATTTGAAGCTTGAAGACCATGGGCATAGACCCCTCTTCCTGAATTCGTACAACCTCTAATCCATGTCATTGCGTAACTCTCAACACAAGCGGTCCGAAGAAGGTCAGATATACCTCTTTCGGATGCTCGGATTGAAGTTCTGCAAGTTTGAGCGGACCTTATAGTGCACAAGTGCACGTAGTACGAGATGATGGGACCCGCGAGGCTCTGATGCACCACGACTAGCCGCAGGTACAATCCTTGGGGACAGCCATTTGAAGAGGAGGAGAGAGAGAAAAGGCGAGGAAGCCATGTCCATTTTACTCTGCATACACATCTTTTGAGTGTTTCCTCACTTTTAAACACTTGTTAGCTCACATATAGCTATCTTTTATCCGGTGAGAGCTGAGTGTTTAACCATTTAAAGTCATAAAAGTCTACTTTGGCAGCCCACTGTAAGCCTTCTCACATTATATAAAGTCTTCTTCTCACATTATCACACACTGTTCTACACGTTGAGAGTCGTGTGAGTGTGTTTGCCCGAACTTTGCTCTGTGGTTTTCATTTCTGTCTGTATATATATACTTATATATATATATATATATATATATATATATGTGTATATTTTTTTATATGGACTAACATTATCGAGTTATGCCTCGATTGAGCCTGAACTTGATTGATCCGAGCAGGCGTTTATTGACTTTATATATATATATATATATATATATATATATATATATATATTTATATATAAATTGTTGTCGGGACTCATTCGATGAGCCTAGACTTTGGTCTGTAGTGTTTAATTGCTTATATATATATATATATATATATATACTTATATATATAATTGTTGTCGGACATATCCGATGAGCCTGGATTCACATCTAGTGCGTTTACTGCTTTTATATATATATATATATATTTGTACATATATATATATATATATTTACATTTCTGTCAGGCCTGGAGTTTACTTCATGGCCTTTTACAGCTTTAGTTATATTTCGTCCTGCCTGGAGTTTACTTCGTGGCGGTTGATCGCTTTTACAACTTTATTTACATTTCATCCCACCTGGAGTTTACTTCGTGGTGGTTGATCATGTCCATATATATATATATTTGCCGCTTTTATATATTTACATTTCCGATCCCTCATGGAGTTGCTTCGTGGTGGTTGATCATGTCTGTATATATATATTTACAGCTTTTATATATATAACTGCTTACTACTTTCCATACAAATTGCAGTATCATGTGAGCCTAGGAATCATGTGATAAGAGATTCAGTCTACTAAATCTAGATTCAGTTCCCATGATGGACATATTTTTCAGCTGTAAGCAGCTTGTACATTATTTCACAATGTCTGAATTTCCTTGGATGGCTGTCATGCCCATGAGGAGTTCGGCACTGCTGTATATTATTTTCTCGAGAATGCTTCGCATCTCGAAAATAAAAGCAAACAAGCCAAACATTTAATAATAAAATGGAAGTATGAAAAGGTCTCAATTCCTATTAAGCACAGGGTTTGAAAAACCTCTTTTACAAAACTTCATTAATATATCTTGGTTAAAACTAAATATTTTTATAAAATTCAAACCTTGTGTATATAGGTGCGAACGAGGCCTCGCACTACTTTTAAATAATTGCACATTGATCCACACATACACACACACACACACACACACATTCATATAACAATTTTTTTGAAAAGTGGCGGTCACCGTGGTAACACGGATGTCGGGGGGTGCCTAACACCTTCCCTCCGCATAATCAAGCCCCCGGACCCAAAATGAATCTTGGTTTCACAGACCCGTCTAGCAGTGTCAAATCACTTGGTCAATGTGCAAACCTTTTGGGTTGCATTAGTGTAACCAGTTAAATAAACCAACTGGCGACTCTTAAAGTCAAATCGTCAACATTATACATGTCGGACCTTTTTCACTTGTTTTTTCAAACAAATCTCACATTAACATGAGAACACCAAGGAACAAGTAACGAAAAGGGACACTCAAAAATCCCGATGTCGACAAGCCCTAAAACGTGCAATTATCGAAACTATATTTTCCAACAAATTGAAGCTCATCCCTTCATTATTTTTCACCAATTCACTAAAGCTATAGAGCAGTTATTATAGAGAGAAATTATAGAGAGAAAGAAGAAGAGAAGTCTGCTACCTCACTATTCCAGTATCCAGTCTTCTTTTGAGGTAAGGGGTATTATTCTTTCTTATTCATGAAGAGAGTTATTTTCTTTCAATACTTGTAAGGGTTGTTATTCCATTCTTTATTATTATGTTGGAATAACATGTCTATGCGAAATACCAAATACATGGTGAAATTCTTCTGCTATTCCATTCTTTACTATTACATTGGAATAAACTCGTCATGCATGCGGTCTTCGTGATGCCTCGGTGAATCTGTTGTTATTCCATTCTTTATTATTATGTTGGGAATAACCTGTCTGTGCGGTCTATCGCATGCATGGTGAATTCTTCTATTATTCCATTCTTTATTATTCTATTGAAATAACCTGTCTATTTGGATTACCGCATGCATGGTGAATGATCCTTTGTATTCATTATTTATTAAATTGTGGAAATGATCTATCTACGTGGATTACCGCACGGCGGGTAAAAATCCATTTGCAATTTCGTATATTCCATTATACTCATCTGGGATATCATTTCTTTTGTACTCATCATGAAATATCATTTTCTTTGGTATTTTTTTGTAGAGAGTTACTATTCAACTGGTTACTATTCACTCTAGTATTATTCACTCGGGTATTCGGGGCACTTTTCGTGCCGAAGTACTATTCACGGGTTACTATTCACCTAATTACTATTCACTCTAGTATCATTCACTCGAGTATTTGGGGTACTTTTCATGTCGGGGTACTATTCACAGGGTACTATTCCTGAAGTACTATTCACAGGGTACTATTTACCCGAAAAATATATTTCTTTTCTGTCCAAATTATTTTTGGTACATGAATATTATTCTTGAATTTTACTCTGCTAAGCAGTATCATGTTGACAATTTGGATATTTTTAAACTCTAGATAAATTTAAAGTCTTTAATATTTATCCTTGATTTCGTTGGATTTGATTTCGTTTGATTATTGCTTATATCATTGTCATCATCCTCATGCTTATATTGTGATGAAAGCCATCTTTGGCTTACGTGCATAGATGAACTTGGTATGATTATGACCAGGGATTATTTGGTATAATCATGATCATAATGTAACGAATGATGTGGTAAAAGTCCTCATTGGCCTGTAGTTCATTGATGGACAGTTGTTGGTATGATTATGACCAGGGATTATTCAATATAATCATGACCATTGATGATTACATGAATATCCTTGGCCGTGATGCAGGGATGATTCTATTTTATTTATTAAGCTGAGTCTCAGCGATAAAGTTGATAAAAATCTTTTTAAATCATAGAAGATAGTATATTTTATGCTCTACTTGACTCTTCTAATGGATTGCTTATTCCGCTATAGTTGTTGATCTAAAACTTGTTGTCTATTATATTCTATTAGTTGTTATACTGTTGAAGGCTAAGGATAATTTATTTTGCATTATCTTAGTCATAATATTTCTTACTGGGCTAGTTGAGCTCACCTTTTCTTTCACTGTTCTCTTCAGAAATGAGAATATAGCCGGGAGGAGTCCGGGGAACGGATTGATGGTCCAGATGGTTGTTTTAGTAGTCCTCACTATTCTATAAAATAATGTGACAATAAATTTAATGAGGACTCCATTCAGTGTGGATATTGTCTAGATGACAATATTCTTATTGAAACTCTTAGATTATGTTTTGTCGTATATTACCCGACAGTTGTATAAAAAGAAGTTTGTAGTTCAGTTCTGTAGTGTGATATCTGGCGACTCAAGATGGGTGATGTATACCTGTTTTGGGGGCGTCACAAAGTTGTTGTGCTTAATTATCCTGGGGGTAAAAAGGTCATTACATTTAAGTGTCACGGGTTTGATACCGCAAAGGGTGTTAAAGTTGATCGTAATAGAATCATCATAGTAGATATTAAGTCGAAGTTATAGTCTGATCGAAGCAACAAAAGTGTACTACGCCTCTAATGTCGTAAATTATAGAACCCCCTGGTATACAGTTGTCACAACAAAAACTAGAGCATTTGATGGTGCTAATCTGTCTGAAATGGATGACCCGTTCTAAGAACAAGTTAGCAATCCCAACCACGTATTGCTATATGATGACTTGAGTAGTTCTGAGTGAAATTTAACTGAGTTAACTGAAGAGAAGAAGACCATCACTTTCTGTGATTGATGCCGCTTTAGAAAGGAATAGAGAAGAATAAATATTTTGGCACAAGACACAACACAATACCCTTGCTCCAAGCCTTCATTAGTGACCTGCAGTGCATCAAATGTTGTCATATGGGAATTGAATTACAGTTTAATTGATATAAAAAGTTATTTTCACTATTTTTTAGTCTTTACCCTCTTCCTCTCATCATCTACGCTAACGTAGATAGGATCTTTCAAGGATAAGCGTGCAAGATCTACAACCTGGCAAAGAACAAGAGTGATTCAAATCAACTAAGTCATTCAGATAATAATAGAAACAAAAAACTAATTTGAGTTTCACAATATTTTAAGTTAAAAACAAAAAATTATGTTTCGGACCCAAGTAGAAAATTTAATAACAAGTATCTGATTTGAGGATGTCAAACCTTCTTGGTCTTAGTAGCAAAAAAAAGAGCTGCTTGACTCTCCTGCACATCAAGTTAAAGATTTGTTCATTATTCAATGCATGATACCAATAGGCACCTGTATACGGTTCCAACTACTAGCAAAACAACATTACTGAAGCCATAGAGTGAAACACAACAAGGTAAAAAATATCCCAAGTGCAGTTATATATATAAACTGTAATATAAAGAGAAAGCCACCCTCCTACTTTATCCTTAGGACTTAGGACATCAAAAATACTGAATGACCAATATTATCTGTGCAAGTTTACATACAAAAATACGAATCATATAGTAATCTCTATTTATTGCATGTCAGCTATTAACTGTCATCCACATCTCACATATCAAGTTTAGATAGAAAATACTACACGAGTTTCCATTTTCATTAATCCTCCCATTACACCTTTTATCCCACTCCCTATAATGAGCCCGCAAGGAACATGCACATACGCATCACGTGCCCGCCTGCATGGTGATGCTTCTTAACTTTATGGCAAAGCAATGCCACAAACATTATGACCAGATCCATACAACCAATATGGCTAACTTAACAGTTAAAAATTCTAAAGACAGTTTGTTGAAACTGGGCATTTGTGAACAGTAGTTGGTCATGCCTTAATTTCAGTATATGAAAAAGGATGCAATAAACTAAAAATTATACAGAAATCTCAGCCTACCATTAACCCTAACAAGCATATAGCAAAAATCATTTCAAAAAATTAAAATAATTACAAAACCACACATTTCTTGGTGTTCGTTCTGAAACATGCAACCCCATCATAAATGTTTGATCATAGACTAGCTTGCATTACGACAGTCATTACCTGGCCCTGTTTTTTCTAGTGTCTTCTCACATTTTATCTTCTCTCCTCCTTGGGGCATAAGTGATGATTTTGTCAACTTTCAGAATCATCTCAGCAGCTTCAGTTGTAGAAAGCAATACAGCCTGTTTGACCTTGAAAGCCTCAGATATTCCCAACGCCACCATATCTCCAACCTAAAAAAAAACCAACAATTAAATAAAATAGTACGGATTTCAATATATTGAATTATAAACAACAACACTTTTACACCATTCAACTTAATCTGCTACTTATAGTTCCAGCAATGACATCAACCCCTGCATTGCTTTCCTCCTTGTGGTGCTCTGTACGAAGTTGGGCAATCAACTCAACCTTCGTCCAATCCAAAGATTATGCGCAATTGTAGTTGGAATTGCAATAAGTGCCCTTGAGTAAGCATTAATTGCATGAAACTTCTTCCCATGAGTCTTCCGTGCCAACTCATCAACCGCCTTTTCCATCACCGTCTCTCAAAGCCATCCACCTCCAAACAACACCTCGCATCATTTCTCATTCGAGACAAAGACACACAAGGCATCGTGCAAAGATATTTCTACTTCATCAAGCACATGAAAGCTGCAAATTGAAAAAAACACATCATGATGTATTTTCAAAATAAAGAGGAGAGATTCTAAATCCAAATCTCTTATAGGTAAATATTATAAATCAAATCACAAAAAATGGGTTGAAACAGTGTACACATGCGCTTAATCTATATTTGCAGCAATCTGAGTATCAAGACAACAATATTAGCGAATAGTGTACAAATCTAGCACAGCTATAAATTCCAAATACTTATAAATAATTAAAGAGTAAATATAGTTGGACTTTGCCAAAAACGTAAATGCAATACAACCAGAAATGTAATACAGCTTTGATAGGGAAAAAAATCATCTGAGCCACAAGACCCTATAAATATAATTAAAGTTGTCATCCCCATGATTGAGAAAATTGTAGTCAAAGTAGTGTCCACACTCCACCTTATTCATATAATCTAAAAGTGTTTAGAAAATAGGCCCTTTTGGGAAAAATGATGCCCGAAATAGCCTTCGGTGTTTCAGACATATAGATCTCGAAAAGAAACCTAATTTAAAAAAAAACCACCTCAATCGGACATCCGAGGGCAAAGTTATAACAGTTTAAATTTTTGCATTATGACACACAATTTCAAAATGCTTTTTTCTTATATATCCGTTTTCATGACATCCTTTTTAACTATTTCATCTTCAAGATCTCGAAAAGAACTATGAAAATAACTACTCATAATGGTCAAACGCATTACTGAGCATTATTGAGAAATAAGAGTAGAGTTATGCTTAATAGAGAATAAAAACCCTTCTACTCATCAATACAATTATAATAACTGTATTTTCTGTCGAATCCGTATCCGATACTAGGGTTAGGGTTTTTAATCTCTATTAAGCACAACTCTACTCTTATTTCTTAGTCAATACACAAATTAACCACTTCTCAAGACACTTATCACAGATACACAGCACAATATTAATAGTCAATATTAATATTAAATAAAAAAATTTATTCGTAAAATTTGAATTATTCAAAATCCCGGTTTATCACATTCTCCCCTCCTTATAATGATTCCATCCTCGGAATCATCGCTTTTTTATTCTCTACAATCTTTTAAAGTTGTATCATCAATTCATTCTTATCCACACAATACTAATTTGTTTCGCAAATTCTTACTTGTGACTTGGATCTATATAAGAAAACAATTCATAGTGATATTTATCCAATATTTTCGCGTAATAAAATTTCTAAACGAAATCGTTACCTATTGCCACCTCCTGAGTAGCCACTGCATCTTGCATTGTCATGTTGAATGTACGGGCCGTTGGTCTTCCTGGCTGTGTAGGTCCTCGAATCGCCAAGGTTCTGCTACCGGGTCCCTTGTTGACACTTTCCTTCTCCACATTTCTCTTAGGACAGTTCCGAACCAGATAATCAGTCTATCATCACGCAAAACAACCTTGTATCTTCTTCAGACTGGGACAATTGGGTGACATGTGTCCCTCTTCCCCGTAGTTATAGCAAACTCCCTTCTTCTTCAGACAAACTCCAGAATGATTCTTCCCACAAGTCACACATGGCTCCCTCCCTTTCCTATTCTCTTCTGTCTTGTTACCCGATTGGGTATTCTCACTCCACTTTCTCTTGTTCGGATTAATACCACCATTGCTTCCTCCATCATTTGTCTTCTTCTTCTTCTTTTGATGAAATCGAGATGCAGCTTCGCTCTCTCCTTCAGTAATTAACACTTTCTCCAACAAAGTCGCGAACATATTTATCTGCAAATACAGTTATTATTATGTAGGGTGCAATATTAGTAAACCCTGATAAGGGATTATAAACCCTAATCTCAAATTTAGAAACCCTAATGCACAGTTATAAATCCTAAACGAATGCCGAAAAACCTTAATTTTAATTCGGGAACTCTAAACCCTAATTAGGAAACCCTAATCCTAATTAGTAAACCCTAAACTGATTAGTAGACTTTAATATAATTAGAAAACACTAATTATATTTTAGTTATCTTAATTTTCTATTTTAAAAACCCTAATTAGAAAATCTTAGAAACTAAAGTTGAAAAACCTAAGGGTTATAACCTAAGGGTTAAACCCTAAGAGTTTGGTAAGTTACATGTTTGCCATTAAAATTACACGTTCAATGACCAAAATGCCCTTTTCACATTCTTTAATATGTAACTTGTAAAAGTTACCAACAACTTTAGTTGTTCACAAACTAATTTGACCTTGTGGCTTATAAACTCCAACAAAATCAGTCAAAGTCATCAACCAATTGGATTATATCATAATATATATAGATTTGAGAGAGAGAAAGTCACAAAAAAGTAGCCATTTGCTCTCAAGCTGTCAATAACTCTCTCTATCTCCAAACCTCCGAATTTCATAAGTATTTCAGTCAATAAATAACCCTCTAGAACACCAAGATCAGTTAAGGAAATCAAAGATCAAAGATTTGAAACTAGAAAGGTATAAAGCCCTAACCCTTTTTGATCTTAGATAGTAAGATAAATTTTGTGTTTAAGTGTTTAATCATTTGTTAGAAGATGTTTTTAGATGAGATATGATGATCCATCATAGATCCATAGCATCAAATGGCTTTAAAATGAAGTTTTTCAAAAACTGTCCATGAACCCTAAAAGTTGTAAGACAAGCATATGTCAGAGGCAACAGATCCTTCCCCGTTTATGATTCTTGTTGTTTTATGTTTTGGATCTGTAGTCTGACATGAGGACTGTAATCTGGAAGTGGAATCATAGTCATTCCATCTCCAGATTTCATGTTATTCATGGTCAAAGTGAGTTGACCGAGCATGACCATAACTTTCTGGGTAACCTAGAAAGTGTGAATCAATGTCTGACATGATTTTTAAAGGCTTTGATCTGTCAGATGTTAAGCCTTTTGTTGATTTTGTTGTATACAGTATGTAGCCTGTAATATGTACTCCAGAACCATGCATTTTGATCTCTTAAACAACAAATAGATCGAATGTAGTGAATGGTCAAAGTAGACCATCCGGTATCAATTTTTGTTTTCTGGAATTTCCAGAAAACATAAGAACACGCTGACATACTTTGACCGGACTAAAACTTGAGTTTGTGATGTTTTTGGACTGAAATTATGTTATTTAGTTGTTCCTTGACATGACCACTATATGTTTGGACCAAAAACCTAACCATGTGATGACTAGAACATAAGATTAATCGGGCTAGAAAATGGCACCATGAACTGCTTGGGTTTCTGGGTTACCCAGAAAACCCAGGAGCTGTCTGATAGTTAGTTTGGATGGCCAGATCTTCTTGTTATGATGTGATATGACCTAGATGATAATTGATAATTGTAGTGTTACATAAACACTACATGGTCAAGGTTCAAGCTAGCCCAGAACATGTATGGATTGAAAATTATAAACGGTCAAAGTAAGACCCTTGCTAAGCCGGCTGTCAGTGTTCTTGAGCCCAAGAACACCTACAGCGACAGAAAGCATCGTTATAGGCTATAGCGACGATTTATTTAATTTTATTTTTTGATTTTTTGAAAATTGATTAAAAATAGAAAATAAATTCTAAAAATTACAAAAATGGTTTTAAAAATTATTTTAAATTATGAAAATTAACTTTTGACTATTTGGGATATTTTTCATTAGTATTTATAATTATTTGAATATTAATAATATTAGATTTATTTAATTATTATATTAAATAAATTAGAGAAAAATGATTTTAATATTATAAAATTATTTTAAACATGAATAAAGTATTTAAAAATATTTGAAGTTATAAAAGTAACTTTTAATATTTTTGGAGAATTTTCATTAATAATTTAATATTAATGATATTACATTTATTTAATTTTTATATTAAATAAATGGGTTAAAAATGGTTTTATTGATTTAAAATCATTTAAAAATGATAAAAGTGATATAAAAATATTTTAAGCTATAATTAATAACTTTTAATATTTTGATGATAAATTCATTAATATTTAAATATTAATGGTGATGGTTTAAAAATGATTTTTAATTATTTTAAAAATCATTTAAGTGGAATATTAGTGAATTAAAAATATTTGAAGTTATTATAAATAACTTTAATATTTTGATAAAGTATGTCATTAATATTTTAATTAAATATTAATGATGATGAAATTAATAAGTACTTAAATCATTTAAAAATGATTTCAGTGTTTCAAAAATTATTATAAATTATAATAATTGTTTATAAATTATTAAAAGCTTCCAAAAAATATTATAAATGATATATGACTTATCTAATGTAATATTGAAGCTTTAAGACCGAGTTTAATTGACAATATAAGTGTTAATTATCGGATAGGGTGACCAATGCACCGAGATGAGACCGAAGTCCAACCAGACCGAACTAGTTAGACTTGAGAAGTGTTTATATAGGTTATAAACACTGATGTGAATATGTGGTATTGTGTTTAGGAGAGATATTGACTGTAAATTACAGTGATACGTGTTATAATTTATTGTTCTAATTGTGAGACCGATATTGTGATTATAGGTCTTGTGACCGCAAATAAGTATATTGTGTAGCAGTAATCAACGCGGAAGGCATGTTTCCTAACTCAACCTTGAGTTATATCTGTTTAAATACTATGGTGGTTAATTATTGTTGATTAGACCACGTCCAAAAAAATTTATTGTTGATTATTCGTAGTTAGTGCATGTTTATTAATTTAAACTGAACTAATGATTCCGAAAATATACTACTCAGGGCCCAAAAATGCTCACACACACAGAATCCTCTACACAGAGAGGAACTCAAAGTTCGGATAAAATAAATCTGGAACTTTAGTTGGATACGACCAATAAAGACCCTAAAAACACCCATCTCAAGGGAAATCTAGACACTGGTGATATCAGGAAGAAAATCCATCAAATAGAAGAAACCATCCATTCTCTCAAAGGTATTGAAGCACATGGGAGTGTTTCATATGTTGACCTTTGCATATTCCCTGATGTTCATTATCCAAAAAAGTTTAAAACTCCTAACTTTGAAAAATATAATGGGTTAGGGGATCCGTACACACATTTAAAGGTGTTTATTGGAGAACTTGGGTCTTATGCAGAAAATGAGAAGCTCAGAATATAGCTCTTCCAAAAGAGTTTGACTGGAGAAGCCCGTTCATGGTATACCAGATTAGACAACTTAAAGATCCTTACTCAGTACAGCTTCCAGTCCCAGATGGCTCCTGACCGGTACTAGATTTCCAAGGTCAAAAAACAATCCAATGAGTCTTTCAGAGAGTATGCTCAAAGGTGGAGGCGCCTTGCTGCTCAAGTTATTCCCTCTATGACGAAATCAGAAATGGTTATGACCTTCATAGACATACAAGAAGCTCCTTTCTATGAGAGAGTCCTAGCTGGTATTGGTAAACTATTTTCTAAAATGATCAAACACGGAGAGATGGCTGAGATGGGGTTGAAGTCAGGAAAGATTCAAGACCTAGCCACTCTTAAAGTAGTTGTCGAGCACATCCAGTCTGGGACTTATGGAAACAACCCCCGGAGGGTCCATAAGAAGAAAGAGGAGGATGTTTCCATGATATTACAAGGTCAGAAAGGCAGTTAAAATATACCTATCCAGAGGAGAAACTACTCCCCTTTTCAAGCACAGTTTTCAAACCCTCCATTACCTAAAGGTGGAGAAGTAAAATGCCCTCGAACGTTCACACCCTCAGGGGAGTCACTCGAGAATATCCTTACTCTTCTGACCACTTAGAAGAAAATTACACATCTTCTTCCACCAGCCAACCCTAATGGGAGGGGTTTCAATACTACTCGGAAGTGTGCTTATCATGCCGGGGCACCTGACATAATACTCAAGATTGTTGGGCCTTGAAACACAAGATCCAAGATTTAATAGACAACGGTGAGATCGTGGTTAGAAAACCAGATCAACCTCATGTGTAAGACAACCCTCTTCCTCCACACAAAGAAGAAGAGGTCAATATGATTAATTAAAGCAGTGGACAGACTTCCAATTTTAAAGGTGAATCATCCTAGACCATCAAAGACGGTGTTGACAAATGGGATTATGCAAAGTTCCAGTTTATGATGGAATGAAAGATGAAAACTCTCTACAAGCAAGTTGAGCAATTGGTAGAATTGGTGATTCATCAGCATCAAGTCACACACCAATTAGTCAGCTAGGAGCATGCTAGTCTCCTTCATTTTGTTATAAATACTCCATCATCGCCTTCAGAAAATGAAACACTAGAGAAAAAAGTTGTGAAGAGAGCAAGTGCCAAAGCCCATCGGGATTTTGCCATAGAAGGGAATTTACATACCTGGGCCAACCTATGAAGGAGATATTTCAGATGCTAATAAACGAAGGAAGGATCACCTCCCTTCTACCTCAAATTAATCCACGTTCAAGACGGTTCAACTCTGATGGAGCATGTCAATATCACTCACATTCTCGTGGTCACAGCATAGAAGAATGTTGGGCACTTCGCCACTTTATTCAGAACCTAATTGACAGCGGTGTCCTACAGCTGGCAGAAGATGACAATGTGATATTCAAGAGTGAGAATACCTATCCTACCAAATGGAAGGGGTTAGAAGAAGCTATATCCATTGAGGCTGATGAGACTGTCAGGCCATTTCCAATACAACCAATTCAGCTCAAAGGTGTTGATAATCCTTTGAAAGTGGCTGCACCAGAGCCAATTAACTTTCCATTTAGACCACAATATCCTGTTATCAGCTTTCAAAAAGTCCCATGGAATTATAGAGAAGATGAATAATCCACGTCTCATACTACTGCTGCAATGTCGAAGGAAAACCCACTGCCTCTTCCCCAAAGGGTGATGAAGCCTACTTTCAAAGCAAAGGGGAAGTTTCCCATAGAGAAGATTAAGAAATTCCTCCGTACTATAGGCCATAATGAAGCCAAGGTGGTTTTAAGCTTAAGAGAAGCTCCATATCATATCTCAATACTGGACTTGGTTTTCTCTTTCAAGGATTACAGGAAGATTTTACTAAAGGTTTTGGAAGAAGCCTACTTACCAAAATCAGTGGATGTGGAAAAATTCCAACATCTAGTTGATCACATTTTTAACAACAATGTGATATCTTTCACTGATGACAACATACTGCCCGAAGGGACCAGTCATTGCAAACCATTGCACATTACGATTTTGTCCTCCGGGTTTATGTTAACTGGAGTTTTGATAGATGGAGGTTTGTCTCTGAATATCTGTCCTCATGCCACTTTGGTAAAGACGAATGTCAATCTCAAGCGGATCTGAAGCAGCCATACGGTTATCAAAGCTTTTGATGGATCCCGACGAAATTCTATCAGAGAATTGAACTACCAATTAAAATTGGTCCCCATACATTATGTGTATCTTTCCATGTGCTCAAGATAGATTCAGGATATAACCTGCTATTGGGGAGACCATGGATCCACATAGCTGGAGCCATCCCTTCTACACTTCGTCAACAACTTAAGTACATTATCAATAATAGCCTAGTCACTGTCAATACTGAGCCGGAATGTTCTGAATAGGGTGACATACCACTCATCAGCTTTAATTAAGAAGTTAACCCGGCCAGTTTTCATACCTTGGAAGTGAGCAACACTCATTACCATCCCATTGGGACGCCACTTCCCGTACCCAAGATTTTTGTCGAAGTAATGGCAGCTACTCAAGAAATGATATCATTGGGTCATCAGCCTGGACAAGGGTTGGGCAAGAATCATCAAGGCATCAAGCGCCCAATTCAAATGTCCAGTTAAACCAGGACAGCCGGACAAGGCTATTCTGCCAGTTCCAGTCACAAGAATCCTCATAAGCACAAGTAGATTCCTCCAGCTTCCGCCACACGGCGATTATCTCCACCTGCAAATCCTAAGTCCACACAGTATTCGGTAAGGATACCAGCGAATGTCATGGCTATGCTATTTCCTAAGCCAATACCGGTCAAGGGAAAAGAGGTCGTAGTTCCTAATCCCAAGGTGGAAGAAGATGAGCGAAGACGCAAGCAAGATATCGCAAGAATGATGTCAGGCATGCGTATCGTGGTCTATGACGAACATACAAACCGATACAACCTTGACAATGATTATATAGACATAATGGTCATCATTTGGGAGAAGGAGGATGATGACAACCCCTTCATCACTGCAGTCCATCAGGACTTTACCCTTGACAACTGGAGCAGCACTCCATGCATTGGTCGACAAGGGTAAAACGGGCAGAAAATTACTCTGCCCTATAGATAATATTAACTGTTAATTTTTTTGTACAGTATTAGCACTTATTTTGTCAGTACATGCTCACACTTTGTATGATTAAACAGTTTTATATATTAAGTCAAAGCATATTTTGGTTTAGAACTCTAAACTTAGATGTGTCTGTACTTGTTGATAAGCTGCCTTTTCTCCACAAGGACTATAACTTTGATGAAAAGTTTAACTCAGACTTGATGGGAATACAGGAGGACATTGAGATACCTCAAGAGATCAAAGAATGGGTTGAAGACAAGTGTAAACCCAACCTTGATCAAACCACCTCCTTCAATCTCGGAACCTTAGAAAGCCCTAAGTTAATCCAGATTGGTTCAGACCTCACTCTAAACCAAAGGAATGATATGGTTACATTACTAACCCAATTCAAGGATGTGTTTGCATGGTCTCATGAAGACAAGGTGGGTTTGTCCACTGACATTGTCCATCATCGCCTTCCTATTAAAGAGGGATTTAAGCCAGTCAGGTAGAAGCTTAGGCGATTGAAACCTGAGTGGAGTTTAAAGGTTAAAGAAGAAATTGTGAAACAATTTTAAGATGGCATTATCATGGTATCTACATATCCTGAATGGATATCCAACATAGTTCCTGTGCCTAAACCGGAAGGAAAGGTGCGAGTTTGCGTGGATTACCAGGATCTGAATAAAGCTTGCCTTAAAGATAGCTTTCCCGTGCCATTTATCCACATTCTCATTGACAATACTACTCAATATGACATGTACTCCTTTTTTGACTTCTTTGCGGGGTATCATCAAATCATGGTTGTTAAGGAGGATCGTGAGAAAATTACTTTCATCACACCTTGGGGAACCTTCTACTATAGACGGTTGTCATTCGGCCTCATCAATGCCGGAGCAACCTATCAGCAAGCTATGATGGCTCTTTTCCATGACTTAATGCACAAAGAGATAGAGATCTACGTGGATGACATCAATGTTAAATCCCGAAGGGAGGAAGACCACCTAGACCATCTCAAAAAGCTCTTCAACAGGTTGCATAAATACAACTTGAAGTTGAATCCAGCCAAGTGTGCTTTTGGCGTTAAATCAGGCAAGTTGCTAGGAATCCTAGTCAGCCACAAAGGGATTGAGTTGGATCCCACCAAAATCTAGGCCATCACTGAAAATGACCATTCCTCAGATAGAGAAGGAAATAAGGGGATTTTTGGGAAGAATCAACTTCATTAGAAGGTTCATATCTCAACTCACAACAACCTGTGAGCCCATCTTCAAGTTGTTAAGGAAGAACTCCTCCATAAAATGGAATGATGAGTGTCAAAAAGCCTTCCTTACAATCAAAGAGCAGCTAGTTAAAGCTCCCATTTTGGTACCTCCCAGGGATGATGTTCCCCTATTCATGTACCTTTTAATCAACAACAATGCCATGGGTTGCATGCTGGGACAGAAAGACAATAGAGGCCAAGAACGAGCTATCTATTACCTCTACAAAAGATTCAGCATCAGTGAACACAAGTACACTCTGATTGACAAGACTTGTTGTGCTTTAGCATTGGCTTCCATGAGGTTACAACATTACCTCCACGGTCACACAACCCATCTTATATCCCAAGTGGATCCTCTCAAGTACGTGTTCAGTAAACCCATGTTAAATTGTCGGCTGTCCAGATAGCAGTTGATCCTACAACAATTTGACATCGTCTATATGACGTAAAAGTCTATCAATGGTCAAGGAATTACGGATCAACTGGCCGCCGCACCTGCAGGGGATTTCAAACCCTTGGAAACATACTTCCTCGATGAAGGGGTAATGATAGTTCAGCAACACCATCAGCACGATACATGTCGTACGTGGAAAGTGTATTTTGATGGAGCTGTTAATATGGAAGGCTCTGGAGATGGAGCAGTTCTAGTGTCCAATACGGAGGAGCAATATCCCGTCACCATAAAATTATAGTTTGTTAGCACCAATAACACATCTGAGTATGAAGGTTGTATGATGGGGCTAAAACTTGCCCGTTCAATGGGCATCAGGCGGTTAACTCTCTTTGGGGATTCAGAATTGGTAATCAAACAATCCACGGGAATTTATCAAACCAAAGAGCTACATTTGCTGTATTACCATCGACAAGTTTTACAGATGGCTTCGGAGTTCGAAGAGATCTCCTTTCTACACATTCCTTATAATAGGAATGACTTTCCAGATGCATTAGTAACTTTGGCCTCCTTGATTCACACACCTGACAAGGAAAACATGCAAAGCATCACATTTTCCCTACAAAAGGCCCCAACCTATAGGAACTATGTTGGAGAAGTATCGGATGAGCTACCTCCCATCCACAACCCTTGGTATCCGCACATCAAGGAGTACTTAAGAGATGGATCTACACCCGCTGAGGTGAGCCCTACTGAAAGCATGCGGATCCATCAATTTGCTATGAAATTCTACCTGAGTGGAGATGCACTCTATAAGAGAGATGCAGGATTAGGTCTCCTTAGATGTCTGGACAATGACCAAGCTCAGAGACTAATGGATGAGATCCATGTGACAGCCCCAAATCTGGGTCCCAAATCACCACAGATCTAGTACAATCATTCTATAACTATTTGCGAAAGATATAAACATAAATTGTTTATACAATACACTTTACACACTATTCCCCAAAATTGAGTAACCTTAACTTATACATAATTCATAAATTATCTAACACATAACATTATTATCAAACTATACTATTACAAATTAGCTGCACATTTTATCCCAAGCTGAACTTGGCATTATCCTTTTCATATATCCGAATGCATTCGCCTTATCTGTAATGTTTATCATGATATAGCAAGGGTGAGAATGAAAGTTGCCCATCAAGTTTAAATTTATTTAAGGAAATATCATGATTGAAAGATTCTGAATAATAAGCTGGCTATAATTCATCAATATAGTTGTGAATTAGCGCGAACAAACTTTTGACCGAATAAGTATTAAACATAAACAAATTTATCTGGACCAAACGGTAATGAAGGTGATCAGCCTTTCATACCCGACTTATACATGCAATATGTACAAAGTACAATTCTACATGGCAATCAGCAATGATTAACCATAAGTATATCTGAATGAAACAACTCTTAGTAGAGTTAAGAAAAACTTGCTTGAACCGTTGATTACCGCTACGTAATTTATATCGCTTTATCCGAAGACCGAATATTAGTAATATAGATATCCAATATTAGAATAATATCATCACAATTTAATACTATTATATATATACATAGAATAACCTAAACACATAACACATAACCCTATCAGTCTATACAGCACATAAGACATAGCATCAAGTCAAACTATTTCAGTCTGAGTTGAACCCAACACAAATCTAGCATTCCGACGGTCTAGTCGAACAGAATTCGAGTCTAAAATCATTAAGACTCGGTCTAAACTGGTTCACAGATATCTTAGATAATTTATTATCAATCAAAATATTTTTCATCGGCTCATAATAATTTTCAGATAATTAATATCATTTATCATAATTTTTCAATCATTTATATCGTATTTATATTATATAAATACCACAATATTCCTTTATCATTAATATTTATTTATTATTAAATAATAATGAAAATCGTAACATAATATTATAATATATTTATAATATTACAAAGTATTTTAATATTTTAAAATCATATTTATATGATTTTTAAACAATTAAATTGATTATCGATAATTGCTATTAATATTAAAATATTAATATTTCCATGGCAAAATATCAAAAGTTATATTTTATAACTTCAAAATATTTTTCTAACACTTAAATCATTTTTATATGACTTTTAAATCATTAATTCAATTTTTTCACAATTTATTTATTATATTTATTAAATAAATTAATTACCATTAATAATAATTTATTAATAAAATTCATCACAAAATATTAAAAGTCATAAAAATAACTTAAAATATTTTCTAACACCATAATATAATTTTTCATGATTTTTCAAATACTAAAATCATTTTTAACTATTTTATTTAATATTATAATTAAATAAATAAATACCTTTTATATTCTAAAAATATTAAATATTTTTGAAATATACTAAAAATAATTAAAAACTATTTTTCAGGCTTTAAAATAATTTTTCATAATTTATTATGTATTTTTAATAATTTAAAACTATTTATTTTAATTTATTTAATTAAATAATTAATTTTCTAAATAAACTGTCACTAAAAGGGCCCTATAGCGACAGAACCGTCGCTATAGGTGTTCTTGGTGTTCATCAACCTAAACCCAGATATGCATGTCAGTGACTAAGGTTTCTTGTTTGATCAGTTATAATTTCCAATCCAAACATGTACTGAGCTAACTTAGGCTTTAATCTTGTAGTTAAATATAATACTACAGTTATCAATTCTCATCTTGCTCAAAACAATTCATAACAACGGGATCTAGCCTCTTAAACATATTGCCAGACAGATCCTGAGTTTCCCCAGAAACCAAGAACTTCGACTGGTCATTATCTAAATCATTTTAAGTTAGGTTCTGGTCATTAGTTTAGTGGTTTTATGGTTTCGATCTATAGTCCTCATGTAAGTGAACATTTTCATAACAACATTTCAGTTCAACAACATCCAAAATTCCAAATTAAGCTCGGTCAAAGTATGTCAGAAATGATGTTCTTATGTTTTCTGGAATTTCCAGAAAACAGAAAATCTTACCGGATGGTTTACTTTGACCATCCACTACATTCGATCTACTTGTTGTTTAAGAGATATAAAGGCACAGTTCTAGAGTCCACATGTCAGGCTATAATCCAGATACAAACACATAATCAAAACACACAAATCCTGACAGATCAAAGCGAATGAAAAATTTGTCAGACACTGATTTAGCCTTTTACGGGTTACCAGATTTGGCTCGATACGTGGCCGATTCAACGGAGTTTTCAACCGATAATAACTTTAAATCCAGACCTCTAATGGCTATACTACCACTTGCAGATGAAAGACAACATATCAAACTATATATTCAAATAATAAAACATCAATTATCTATAACATAGACAGATCTAGGGCCACTAACATTTGACTGTCAGACACCATTTCCAACTTTTTCCAGATTTAATAAATCTTTAATTTCGAGCATCTGAATGATATATATCCTTGATCTAACTACCCAGATCACTTATTAACACCCTAATACACAACTTTAACCAACAACTTACAATATCTAACATCAAATATAAAGATTTCATGATTTAGGGTTTTTATACCTTCTTTGAGCTTTGATCTATAATCTGATCATCATGATCTGATCTTGGCTTACTAGATGTCATATAAGGGACTGAATAACTTGTGAATTTCGGATATGTAGAGAGAGAGAGAGTTGGGTGAGAGTTAGATATCAAATGACCAAATACATGCACTTTCTCTCTCTTTAATCTATATATATAATGTGATATATAGCACATGGCTGATATCTTTAGCTTGATTTGCTGGATTTTTTGAAGTAACAAAGTCAATTGAGTTGGTCACCTACTACCAAATTTGCTAGATTTACAAGTTATCACATAAATAATGCAAAAAGGGTAAACTAGTCATTTGTCTTTTAAATTTAATGGCATACTTGTCAATTGATACAACCTTTAGGGTTTAGGTTTTAACCCTTAGGGTTTAGGTTTCAACCCTTAGGTTTTACATTTTAGTTTCTAAAATTTCCAAATTTGGTTTAAAAATAGAAATTTAATATTTCTAACTTATAATTAGAATTCTATAATTATATTAAGATTTCCTAATCATAACTTCAAGCTTGATTATTAGGATTAACATTTCCTAATTAAAATTGCTAATTTAGCAATTAAATCCACAATTGTACATTAGGGTTTAAAAATTTTGAAATTAGGGTTTGCTAATTAATTAATCTTTACCCTAATTAATATTATAATTAATATCACTTAAACATTATAATTATCCTTTAAATTCCTAGATTAGGGTTTCCAATTTCTGAATTAGGGTTTCGGACTCCTAGAACTAAAATTAGGGTTTCCAGAATCGGTTTCTGAGGTTTCTTAACAGTTGTTAAGGTTTTCTAACAGAACGTCGATATTCGACAATAATATTAGGGTTTGACGCTGATAAAATTTATCTGGTCAACCATTGACCCTTAACCACATACTGTACACATATAATACCATATTCATAGAACACAATCATGTATACACTTAATCCTGAATAATTCACCCAAATCCTTCACAGAATTTTGAAATCCTCAAAATTCCTTCCCAATAATATCAAACGCATACACTTATTTTCTGTCTAGGTCTATTATTTGACCTTAAATCCATCATTTAAGATTTTAATAAATTGTCTAATTTCTCGGGTTGTCACATTCACCCCTTCTTCTAAGAATTTCGTCCCCGAAATTCACCTTACACCTTACACCAGTCATACACAACATCACATGCTACCCAATACACTACTCACAAGAGTTAAAAATTTTCAAATCATGCTGAGGGGTCATATAGACCATGAACACATAGTTTTAACGGTATTCATACCGCAAAACAGTACATTACTTGTTATGTTTACAATCACAAAGAAGGTAAACTACCGTTGCTAGTACTTTAGGTGATTAGCCTATCATACTCTTACGTCATGCTTAACGTATTAATCATGTCTAGCAAATATTTACGCTACCCGATTGGATTATTTTATCAAAACAACATAGTTCACCTCAGTCTTATCATATGATTCCGCACCAAAAAAATTTAGTTCAGGAAATTTCTTTCAATAAACACTTAGAGTTTTCATAAACATTAGTCTAGCTGAATCGAATAGCGTAGACTCATATCAATAATTCAATTTAATCGAATTATTTAGGTGTCGCTAAACCCCGTTGGCAAATTAAAATTTTGAAAACATTTTCGAGAATGACGTCATGATGCTGTAATGTATTAACAGTCTGTTTGAGGATGTCTTCATCGTATGATTTTGTCATAACACATCATACAATAGTGGAACAACGACTTTAGATCAAATTCACACTAAGTATTCCTATATTTACAACTCCATCAACTTTTTATCATCTCCGCACCAGGTTATATGGTACATGAGTGATAAATAAAATATATTTTGATATTTCAAATCATTTGCATCTAGCCGAAATAAGTAGCATAGACTATACTTTAAACCGTTTCAAAAATTGTTACGAGTCTACATTTTTTTAAAAGCACATAGTTCGTATTTAGCTTGATGTCAAAATTTCGAAGTCTATCATAGTTAGGAGTTTTGAGAAACTTATGTCTCCACTAATAATCATTTGCTTAACAATCTATTTGTTCCTATAATCCTCAATTCTCCATTTACACACAACTATACCAGTTCGTCAAACCACACTTATGAATTTATAAACTTGCCGCGATTATATGAGTTTAAGAACTTACCCTAGTCAGACCTTTGGCGTCCATTCGCTGAGGGGTTCATAAACATTTCATATAACTATGAGTCAAGAAAGTCACATAAGTATGAGTTTTAAGAACTCGTACTTAACCCTATATTCTCTACCTATGACCTATCTATCTGTTATAAACATGAGAAAGGAATCACCCTCTTAACATGCATATATCAAATAGCACGACACAAACATTTCAATGATTATCAGTGCCAGAAACTAAGTAGTTGTTACACTAAGTACAATTCCCCGCCCATACAAGGAATCATACAACTCAGCTGCTGACATGAGTCCTCATTGAAATCCCCACCTAATCTAACTCTCTTCTCAATAAGAATTTCATTCAACTCGTATTCATAATCTTTTTCTGAATATGTACCAATTCATAGTACAACTTTCACACAACATTCTTGCCATAAACTTTCCAATCATCAGATTGATTCTTATCCCATACTATAACCTTATCAGATCACGGGGTGATCTCATCGTATATATTACGATTCATTTCTATGTCTTGATTATTTTGTTTTACGATATTCTATCATTGCACTTTCAGTCTTTTAGACTTTATCTATTCATCACTATTGTTCACCTCTATTATCAGAGTTAGGGAACTCTGTATATTTACACTCGCCGAGATTCGTCTTTGAATCATACCAACCAACAAACTCTATATGAGTTAGATCTTATCCTAATCACTGTGGTTATTGGTCTCAGGTATTCCTACCTAAGCTTCATAACCAACAGCTTTGATACCAACTGTGACAGCCTCAAATTCGGGTCCCAAATCACCACGGATCTGGTACAATCATTCTATAACTATTTGCGGAAGATATAAACATAAATTGTTTATACAATACACTTTACACACTATTCCCCAAAATCGAGTAACCTTAACTTCTACACAATTCATAAACTATCTAACACATAACATTATTATCAAACTATACTATTACAAATTAGCTGTACATTTTATCCCAAGCTGAACTTGGCATTATCCTTTTCCTGTATCTGAACGCATTCGCCTTATCTGCAATGTTTATCATGATATAGCAAGGGTGAGCATGAAAGTTGCCCAACAAGTTTAAATTTATTTAAGGATATATTATGATTGAAAGAGTCTCAATAATAAGCTGACTATAATTCATCAATATAGTTGTGAATTAGCGCGAACAAACTTTTGACTGAACAAGTATTAAACATGAACAAATTTATCTGGACCAAACGGTAATGAAGGTGATCAGCCTTTCATACCTGACTTATACATGCAATATGTACAAAGTACAATTCTACATGGCACTTAGCAATGATTAACCATAAACATATCCGAATGAAACAACTCTTAGTAGAGTTAAGAAAAACTTGCCTGAACCGTTGATTACCGCTATGCAATTTATATCACTTTATCCGAAGACCTAATATTAGTAATATAGATCTCCAATATTAGAATAATATCATCACAATTTAATACTATTATATATATATATATACATATAGAATAACCTAAACACATAACACATAACCCTATCAGTCTATACAGCACATAAGATATAGCATCAAGTCAAACTATTTCAGTCTGAGTTGAACCCGACACAAATCTGGCATTCCGACGGTCTAGTCGAACAAAACTCGAGTCTAAAATCATTAAGACTCGGTCCAAACTGGTTCACAGATATCTTAGATAATTTATTATCCGTCAAAATACTTTTATAAAGTTATTTATTTTATTAGACAATAATTAAAATATAATATATTTTATTATGCATAGTATTTTGCATAGTAAAATCTTTTATATAAAATAGAATACTTTTATAAAGTTATTTGTTTTATTCGACAATAATTAGAATATAATATATTTTATTATGCATAGTATTTGATAGTGGTGCATAGTATTTCAGATAGTAAAATCTTTTTATATAAAATGAATACTTTTATAAAGTTATTTATTTTATTAGATTTTAAGTAATATATATATATATATATATTATAAATAGAATATATTATATTTTATTGCATAGTATCCTTTTTATTTTTCCTATAAATAGGATGCTTAGTTAGAATTTAAAATCACACCAAAAGTTCAGAGAATTCTCCTTCTATAATCTTAAGCGTATTTCTTTAGAGTTTTAAGAAGCTTTGAGCGTAGTGCAAGTTTTCTTCAAGTATATCCTCGCCCTACCCGTCGGAGTACTCTTCTTTATAAGGTAAGGGATATTATTTGTTGTACTCGTAAGGGGTATTATTTCTTTCGTATTCATGAAGAGAACTATTGTTATTCCATTCCTTATTATTACATTGGAATAACTCGTATATCTGAAAGTACGCATACATGGTGAAATCTTCATTATTCCATTCTTTATTATTATGTTGGAATAACTTGCCTACATCAAGATCCGCATACATGGTGAAATTCTGTTGTTATTCCATTCTTTATTATTCTATTGGAATATCTTATCGGTGTGAATTTTGCCTGAACTGGTTCCATTATTTATTATTCTGTCGAAATATCCTGTCTGTGCGTTTACGCATGACCTAGTTCCATTATTTATTATTTTGTTTTAATATATTTTGCATGCATACGTACGCATAACTTTGGTTCCATTATTTATTATTTTCATTGGGAATAACTTTGTTCATGCGATCTATCGCATGCATGGTGAATCCTTCTGTTATTCCATTCTTTATTATTCTGTTGGAATAACATGTCTGTGTGGATTACCACATGCATGGTGAATGATCCTTTGTATTCATTTCTTATTAAATTATAGAAATGATCTGGCTACGTGGATTACCGCATGACGGACGAAAATCCATTTGCAGTTTCATATATTCTATTATACACAGTTGGTTAATGTTTTAGCTTCTATATTCCTTGAAATTAGTGGAATATCCTGGATATTTGCGCTTCATCTAGTATCTTTTCGTGGAAATATTCTTCTGAGCATTCTTAAATTTTTCTCCACAAAGTAGTATCATATTGACAATTTGGACATTATTGAGTTCAGGATAAATTAACTTATAAATCTTTAAAATTTATTCATGAACTTGTTTTATTGAATTATTATGTCATTGTCATGATGAGTTATGTTGGTTATTATGTGAAAACATGAAAGTTTCTTAGAAATCACTAAGGGTTGAAAATCAGATTTTGGTGAAAATGGAATATGAAATTCAATTGACCATATCTCCTATCATATTTTGAATTTTTGAGTGTGGTCAAGTTCTAGAGTTAGATCTATGAGTTTTCTAACTTATCCAAGTGGAATCACTGGAAAAGGTGTTGTAGATTTTCGTGTGGACTAATTTTTAACAAAGGAGTCAAAAACTGCAAAGTACCAAAAAGGCTACTATCCAGAAATTTAAAAGGGAATTTTCGACCACTTAATTTATGAGAAAAATTCTGGCCTTTTGGGACATGAAAATATATGGTATAAAGTACCTCCTGTCCAAAAATGAGTTCATTCCGACTTAAAATGAGCAAGTTATGACTATTTCAATATTTAGATATTTCTGACGAAAAATGCTATAACTGGAGTTCTATAACTCCGATGACCATGAAATTTAAACGGGAAGCTCATGTTAACATATGTAAGATCCTTCCTAGATTTGGGAATTTCTAGAGTTAAACTTGAGGTAGCTAATTTCTTAAGGAATTAATTAGAAATTGATTTTTGAAAAATACTTAAGGGAGTTGAAAAATTATAAAAAAATACTTGTTGTGTATGAAATATATGTATATATGTTTGGCCAAAGAATAGAAAAATAATAAGTTGAATTGGTAATTTTTCATGGAAATGGTTTAGTAACAAACATATGAGTTAAATATGTTATGTGAAGTTGAAGAATTGGTAAATAGGATTTTAGGGCTTGAAAATCCTATATAAGGTATGTGCATATTTTTGATGAGTGATTTGATCATTGGTAATGAAATCTTATGAGTATGACATTTTTGAATGATTAAATGCATTATTTGGTAAAGTGTAAACAATTGAAATAAATTGTTTATAAGTTTAAGAAGTGATTAAAATATTATTATAATATTAATAATATTAGATTATGAGTTTATTAAGTGATTGATAATATTTGGATAAATTTAAAGTCTTTAATATTTATCCTTATTTTCGTTTGATTAATGCTTATATCATTCTCATCATCCTCATGCTTATATTGTGATGAAAGTCATCTTTGGCTTACGTGCATAGATGGACTTGTTATGATTATGACCAGGAATTATTCGGTATAATTATGACCGTAATGATTTAATGAATATCCTTGGCCCATAGTGCAGGGATGATTCGATGATGTGGTTTATTTATTAAGCTGAGTCTCAGCGATAAAAATTGATGAAAACATTTTAAAACATAGAAGATAGTAGATATCATGCTGTACTTGACTCTTCTAATGGATTTCTTATTCCACTGCAGTTAAACTTGATGTCTATTGTATTTTATCAGTTTAACATTGTTGAAGGCTAATGATAATTTATTCCGCATTATCATAGTCATAATATTTCTTACTAGGCTAGTTGAGTTCACCCTTTCTTTCACTGTTCTCTTCAAGAAATGAGAATATAGCTGGAACGAGTAGGGGAATGGAGTGATGGTCGAGATGATAGCATTGTTAGTCCTCACTATTCTATTAAATAGTGTGACAATAAATGTAATGAGGACTCCATTGAGTGTGTATATTTTCTAGATGAAAATATTCTTATTAAAACTCTCAGTTTATATTTTGTCGTATTTTACACGACAGTTGTATTATTAAGTTGTATTTGTATTTTTTTACCATGTATTTGGCGACTCAAGATGGGTGGTGTATACCTATTTTGGGGGCATCACAGTTGGTATCAAAGCCATAGAAAAGAGCCCCGAGCCTTTATCTGGTGACTTCCTTGTGTGGAATGCACCGAAGCCAGACTTTCCGTAGGGGACGTCGTGAATAACAGTGGCAAGTTGATAGGTATAAATGTGACGTGCTATCCAAGTCTTGGATGAGGGTCACAGTTTTGAATGATATTTCTATCGTTAATAAATTTCTTGACGTATTTCTGAAGACTTCTTAGCCTACCCCTAGAGCGTGAAATTGAATTTTGTATTGACCCCAGTACAAAACCCATTTCTTCAACCCTTAAATATTTCTTCAACTAAAACGAACGTAACATGCGCTAAAGACGTTGGCTCGAGCTATTGAAGATTACGATCATACCATTCAATATCATTGTGGAAGAGCGAACGTGGTAGCTAACGCGTTGAGTAGAAGATCATATGCGTTTACAAGTGCGAATATACAAACCTACGTTAAGATAACGAATATATAATTGGAACCGACTTTATTCGATAATGTTAAAGCTGCTAAAGCTACTGACCCGGAGCTGATGAATACGAAGAAGAAGGTTCAAGAGGGCGTTATTTTAAAAGAAAGAGTTGCTGAAGAGAGGAAATATCAACCCTCGATTTAATTGGCCCATTTGAAATCCTCGATCGAGTAAGAACTGTGGCCTATAGACTCGTTTTACCGCCAAGTATGTCGCGTGTTCATAATGTTTTTAACGTATCGATGTTATGTAAATATGTGGATGACCCGAACCACATTGTTAAATTAGAACTAGACGATATAGCAGAAGATTTAACATATGAGGAGATACGTGTTAAAATCTTGGATAAGAAGGATCATATTCAACTCTCAAAGGTTATACCTCAAGAGTTAGAATTTGAAATGAAGTCAAGGTATCCTCACCTCTTCGGCATACCAGGTACGTACGTAAATTTCGAGGGAGAAATTTCATAAGGAAGGGAGATTGTAAAACCCCAAATTTTACGAATAAAGATTTAATTTTCTCGAAATATTTTTTTGAATATTATGGTATGGATTTGAGATAATGTTATAGTTGTGGGTAATATTTATAAATTTTGCAAAGTATGCAAGTTGTTATATAATATTCGATTGGTCGGGGAATATCCGTACGATGGTACAATCATTGGTGAACCCCAAAATAGAATTATTGTTGGATTGAGAAAACGACAAAAATATTTTATGAAAATAACAGTAGAAGTTTTACTGTTAAAACTGTTGAACTACTCGGTAGTAAAAGTAAAGTAATACACGTGATTGCATAGTAGCACACGGTATTGATTATTGATGCTTACGTGAGAAGTCATTCAGTTTTGTTCAATTATTGCAACAGTAATTGCTGCATAGTATCTCACGTTATTTCATTCAATTATTGTCTATATTTTGTATATTATTAATGTGACGCCACCAAAATAGGTATACATCACCCATTCTGAGTTGTCAATACATGGTACAGAAACAACTACAACTTTATTATTACAACAATAAAACTGTGAGTTTGAATACAAATATTATCTTCTAGACAATATCTATACTCAAATAAATCCTCATCACATTTATTGATACATTATTTAACAAAAATGGTGAGGACTACTAAACAACTCTCTCTAGAACCTTCATTCCATACCCAGGCTTCGTACTCGCTTATATTCTCCCCCTCCGAGAAGAAAAATGGAACAAAAAGGAAAAGGGTGAGCTCAACTAGCCCGGTAAAGAATATTATGACTAAGATAATATACAACAAATTATCATTAGTCTTCAACAGGGAAAAAAATCTAATAGAATACAATAGACAACAAGTTTTAAATCAATATTCGCAGCGGAAATAATAATTCATTAGAAGAGTTAAGTAGAGAATGCAAACTACTATCTTCTATGTATGAATTTAAAAGTTCATCGTGTATCTTTGATCCCTGTAACATCAATCAATATATATCTGGAATCAAATATTCATCTTTGCACTACAAGCCAAAGATATTTATCAATTGGTCATGTTCATCTAAACACCTGTTCATCTTTGCACTACGGGCCAAAGATATTCATCAGAAATCATTCATCTTTGAACTAAAGGCCAAAGATATTCAATAATATCATCATTTAAGACTGAGGATGATGAAAAATATTTTTAAAGAAACGAATCCAATGAAACAAAATGACAAGGATTAAGGATTAAGGATTCATACTTTGTTTTATCCATGTCCAACAATACCTCAAAAATAATCATAGTGGTGTAAAATTCAAGAATGATCAAAACATGGATACAATCAAAGCTAGTATCCAGAATAGATATTTTGGACGAAAAGGAAAATTTTCATTTTTCGATGAATAGTCTTAAAGTATTAAGTGAATAATACAGTATATCGTGAATAGTTCCAGATACGTTAATAGTAACTCCATACACTAAAAGTTCCAAATTTGATTAAAAAGTTCAGATCAATACTTGGCATAATGATATTAGAATAAATAATATCATTAAAAAAATATCCTTACCTCACAAAGACAAGACTTTAGTTGAAAAAACCTAGGATATAAGGCTATGACTTGAACTTGCACCGTATAGCAATACTCAAAATATACTCAAAATACTCACAAGAATACGCTCGATAATATAGAGAGAAAACTTGATTTACGGTGTGATTTTCAATTCTAACCTAAGCACCCTATTTATAGGAAAATGCTTAGAACACCAAAGTAGAAATTTTAATATAATATTAATATATATAAAATTTTTCCTACGCACACTCTTATAAACTGAAATAAGCTCATTTCAACAACCAACCAAGCCCACCAAACATATCAAAAACGTTTTTCTAATTTAAATTATTTTAAACTTCCAAAAATTAATTATTTCAGAGCTTCGGAACTTCAATAATTCATAATAAATAGCCCTTTTGTCAGAAAATTTGAATCTCGCGAATTTTTATAGGAAATTCCATTATCTGCAACTTTGTAGAAGGAAGTTTTTCCAAATTCCAAACAGAAATTGACCGAAATCCACAAACGGGCGATTTTACAGGCTATAATCAAATTTCAGTTAAGAAATGGGGTCCACCGACACATAAAACATGCTTTAAATATTTTTTGGTAACAAAAATACTCCTCCTCCACATATACTCATATATCCCACATTCATCGTAAAAATATCATCATTATTATATTATTAAAATATAATAATATATTTAAATGAATTATTTTATCAGAAAAAGATAAAATTTCAATTTTCAACGATTGTTACATTAAAAATTTTCTCCATCTATATCCACATAAAATCAATATTTTCCTCATCATATGAATCAATAATTAATTATTCACAAATAATATTAGAATCACAATATTGACAACTGACGAGGCGGTTCTAGGAAAAAGGAGCTTTCAATAAGAATTTCTCCTTCTTGGCGTGATTAATTAGGTGACCAAACCTCTCCTTAGGCAGAACTTTCTAGACATTGCCAATAATGTTATCTAATAATATTATTAGAGATAATATGAATTATTGCTTCGATAATGAAAAATATTGTGTAATGACAATTATTGAAACAACAAACAATATAAAATATCAACGCAAGCAATTATTAAATCAATAAAATTACGAGCAGTAATTATGTAACCATTATTGAGTAGTGCCTTCTTACGTAAGAATCAATAATTGGTGCAATCCGGTAATATTCTTGTGTTTTAACCGCCGAGTATTTTTAACGAAGATAATTGGTAATAACTACGCCATTATTTTTAAACAACTTATATTTGTCGTTTTCTTCATCCAATCACTTTAGTTATGGGGCCCACAAAAGATCTGGGCCGTAAATGCGAATATTCCATGACGATGTTAAGAATATTCCACGACCAAACGAATATTTCCGAACAACAATGAATATTTTATAACCACTTTCTTATTTTGAAATATTTGCGTATTTTACCCATAACTATCCACATTAATCAAATCAACCCTTACTTATTTCAAAATAATAAATAGAAAATTAAATTTCATTAATAATAAGTTGGGGTCTTACAACCTCCCCTCCTTATGAAATTTCGTCCTCGAAATTGACGTGACGTGCACTGGTGTTTCGAAAAGGTGAGGATACCTCGCTTTCATTTCCGTTTCCAATTCCCAGGTCATTTCCTCTATAGCATGATTCCTCCACAGAACTTTAACTTGTGGTATGACCTTTGTGCATAGGACATGCTCCTTTCTATCCAAGATCTTGACAGGTACCTCCTCATACGTTAAGTCTTCGGCTATCTCATCCGGTTCAAACTCTATAATGTGGTTCGGGTCTTTCACATATTTACGAAGTACGGATATGTGAAACACATTATGAACACGAGACATACTCGGAGGTAACGCGAGTCTATAGGCTACATTTCCTACTCGGTCAAGAATTTAAAATGGACCAATAAATCGTGGATTGAGCTTTCCTCTCTTCCCAAATCTTGTAACTCCCTTCCATGGAGCAACTCGGAACAATACATGATCCCCTATACTAAATTCTACGTCCTTTCGATGAAGATCTGCATAACTCTTTTGTCGATCTTTTGCCGTTTGTATACGTTGTCGAATCATTTGGATCTTTTCGGTAGTCATACGTACTAACTTTCGGGTCCCAACAATGTTGCTTCACCCACCTCATCCCAACATCTTGGAGAGCGACATTTTGTCCATATAATGCTTGAATGGAGCCACGCCTATACATGCTCGATAACCTGTTGTTGTAGGAGAATTCCACCAATGGTAAATACTTATCCCAAGCGCCCTTGAAGTCTAGGACACGAGTCTTAATAGATCTTCAAGAGTTTGAATAGTCCTCTCGATTGTCCGTCCTGGTTTGAGGATGGTTTGCAGAATCCAGATAATCAGAAATCCGTGCCCATAGCTTTTTGCAAGCTAACCCAAAATCTTGAAGTGAATCTTGGGTCACGATCCAAAACTATGGATACTGGCATGCCATGCAACCTCACAATCTCATTTACATATATACTAGCAAGATGTTCAAGGGAATAAGTCTCTCGTATCGGCAAGAAATGAGCAGACTTGGTTAATCTATCAACAATAACCCAAATAGCATTGATGCCTTGAGAAACCATAGGAAGACCCGTAACAAAATCCATGGTAATGTGTTCCCACTTCCATTTCAGAATCTCAAGTGGTTGCAACGGACCCTTAGGTACTAGATGCTCCGCCTTTACACGTTGACAAGTTAAACACATCGAGATAAACTTTGCAATCTCTCTCTTCATATTGTTCCACCAAAATGTATGTCGAAGATCACGATACATTTTAGTACTTCCAGGATGGATTGCAAATGGTGTATTGTATGCCTCCATCATAATCTTCTACTTCAAATCAGAGTCATTAGGGACACAAAGTCTGGAGTGGACTCGAAGTATTCCTTCTTCATCTATTCTCGCTTCTGGAATAGCACCTTCTTGTACTTTCTTCTTCACGCGCATCGGTTAGGATTCGGTGGCTTGAGCAACCTTAACTTTTTCTATTAAAGTTGGCTCTATGCGTATACTTGACATCATCGCACTCATTTCTGCATATGATCTTCTACTCAACACGTCAGCTACCACGTTCGCTTTTCCAGGATGGTATTGAATAGTGTGGTTGTAGTCTTTCAATAGCTTGAGCCAACGTCGCTGCCGCATGTTGAGTTCCTTTTGCGTGAAGAAATATTTGAGGCTTTTATGGTCTAAATATATCTCCACTTTCTCCACATATAGATAGTGCCTCCAGATCTTTAGCGCGAAAACGACTACTGCCAACTCTAGATCATGAGTAGGATAATTCCTCTCATACTCTTTAAGTTGTCGTGAGGCATAGGCTATGACTTTCCCATGTTGCATGAGAACACATCCTAACCCTTTGCCTGAAGCATCGCTATAGATAACAAATCCATCCGTACCAGATGGTATTGTTAGAACAGGTGCCGAAATGAGTCTCCTCTTGAGCTCTTGGAAACTCTTCTCGCATTCCTCGTTCCATACGAATTTTATATCTTCCGAAAGTCAATTTGAGTTAATGGAGTAGCGATTCGAGAATATCCTTCCACGAATCTCCGATAATAACCCGGCTAAGCCCGTAAAGCTACGTGATTTTGGCCACCGACTTCGGTTTCTCCCAACTTTGTATTGCTTCAATCTTCGCTGGGTCCACGGATACTCCATGTTTTGACACCACGTGCCCAAGAAATGCTACTTCCTCAAGCCAGAACTCACATTTCTTTAATTTGGCATATAGTTTGTTTTCACGAAGCCTTTGGAGTACCAGCTTCAAATGGTGCTCATAATCTTCATAACTTTTGGAATATATGAGGATGTCATCAATAAAGACAACAACGAACTGATCCAAATATTCCTTGAATACTTAGTTCATCTTATCCATGAAAGCCGCAGGAGCATTAGTCAATCCGAAAGAAATGACTAAGAATTCATAATGCCCGCATCGAGTTCTAAAGGCGGTCTTTGGAATATCCTCGGTTCTAATCTTCAATTGATGATATCCGTAAGCGAAGATCGATTTTTGAAAAGAATTGTGCTCCTTGCTGTTGGTCAAACAAGTCATCAATACGAGGTGAGGATACCTATTCTTGATGGTGACATGGTTCAAATTCAGATAGTCAATACAAAGTCGCATACTCCGTCTTTCTTCTTTACAAATAAAACAGAGCACCCCAAGGAGATGTACTAGGTAATGAAACCGATGTCCAACAATTCCTCGTAGTTGGATCTTTAACTCCTAAAGTTTAATAGGAGCCATTCGATATGGGGTTTTAGAAATGGGCTTTGTACCAGGTTCAAGATCAATAAAGAATTCAACTTCACGTTCTGGGGGTAGATCGGGAAGTTCTTCAGGAAATACGTCAGGAAAGTCAATAACAACAGGAATATTATTCAAATTTGATGTGTCTTTATTCAAATCCATAACATGGGCTAAGAAAGCTTGACATCCGTTTTTCAATAAACGAATAGCTTTATGATTAGATATGACAATGATTGATTTTAATGGTTTAGTTGCTTGAATTCGCATACAACAACGGGTTGGTTAGGAATATGAAAACTAACAACCTTACGAAAACAATCAATTTTGGCATGATGAGTAGTTAACCAATCAATCCCTAAAATCACATCAAAAGCAAGTATCTTTAAAGAGATAAGGTCAACAGGTAAGGTGATGGTGCCAACTTGAATCAAACAAGATTTATAAACAGTGGATGTGATGAAAGTTTCTCTAACGGAGTTTCCACGAGATAGGTCAAAGTCTAATTTCTCCCGAGTCAAGTTTAAAGCGTTGAGCACAAGCGGGAGAGATAAATGAATGGGTAGCACCGGTATCAAGTAAGGTATAAACTTCGCAAGAATTTATAAATAGCTTACCCGTGATCACCTCGATTGGGTTCCTCGCATTTTGACCAGTCACAACAAATGCTCTTCTAGGAACCGTTGACTTTGACTTTTCTGGGACAGTCTTTTGAGTCACCGTCCCCATTGAACTAGGTTTCGCTCACTCGCATAATCTCGGCGATATGTCCTTCCTTTCCACAATTATAGCATACCTTGAACTGTTGTGGGTAGTTTGGACTGATATGTCCCTCTTTCCCGCATTTATAGCATATGACCGATGGTCGTTCTCCTCCCTTAGAACCAGTTGCTGCTAGCACTGTCGTCTTCACATGGTCGTTGTTAAATCTCCTCTTTTTAAAATCTCATCCTGACTCGCTTCTTCTATTTTCATGGCCATGATTACCACTAGAGTGGTTACCATTTTTGTCCGCCTTTTTCTTTCTCCGCTGGTTATCGTTGTTTTGTTGACTGCTATCTCCGGTATGATCCTGATTGTGGTCCCTTGGTTGACCATACTCGTTATCTCGCTCTAATAATTGAGCCATGTTTACAACATCTGAATAGAGAGAAAATTTATGAGAAATGAGATATTGTCGTATCTTAGGGTTTCAAACCTCTCGAAACATCCGCGTCATAATCGTTCCTCATTCTCCACCAAATGAGGTGCAAACCTAGATAACTCGCAAACTTTGCCTCGTCATTGAGACACCGTCATGTTGTTTTGTTCTAATCGATGAACTCCACTTCCTTCATGTGACGAACACTTTTAGGAAAGTATTTGTCATTAAATAGTTTCTGAAACATCTCCCAAGACATCTTGAGTGCGAATTTGGATGGACGCCTACTGAGACTCCCACCGGTGATCCGCTTTCGCCACGTAACATAAAGGTGGCGAATGGAATCTTCATTCTTCGTGCATCCCAAGACATCGAATATCTTGATAATTTGCTTGACCCATGTTTCCGCCATGATCGGATCTGGCTTTCCCTTAAATTCGTGGTCCCAACTCTTTGAAGCGCTTGGTTGTGACAACCCATGAATTGCTATCATTTCCTCCTCAGTATTTTGAACACGAGTCTCCTCGTCGATTTTGCATAAATTGCAAAAAGCTTCTAAACATCCCCTCGTTCTCATCATCGCTTTCGATTGGTGTTGTTCATGGGAGGAACATTGCCGACTTATTGCACGTTCTCCTCGTTGGTGAGTACAAAGGCGTCTCCACGATCTCATTTCCATTGTTAATATTCTCGATCGACATTCTCAAATATCGTCATAAAACAAGGGTTAATTAAGGAAATCAATATATCACATAATATCCCTATATCTTGATCAACTAACAAATAAGTTTCGGTAGGACACACTAGCGAAGGATTTACTAATCTCTCCCTCCTAGTTCTATTCCCCGATCTCCATGGAGAGATCATATCCCTAAGCTCGATACAATTGTGACTCTGGACACCAACATGTGTCAAGACCTCACCGATGATACCTATCGCTTTTCCACCGCAGGTATGAAGGCGTCCCCTGAGAGAGTCCGGCTTTTGCATCCCCATCAACAGAAGTCACCGGATAGAGGCTCGGGGCTCTTTACTTATGGCTCTGATACCAACTGTGACGCCCCCAAAATAGGTATACATCATCCATTCTGAGTTGTCAATACATGGTACAGAAACAACTACAACTTTATTATTACAACAATAAAACTGTGAGTTTGAATACAAATATTATCTTCTAGACAATATCTATACTCAAATAAATCCTCATCACATTTATTGATATATTATTTTACAAAAATGGTGAGGACTACTAAACAACTCTCTCTAGAACCTTCATTCCATACCCCGATTCGTACTCGCTATATTCTCCCCTCTTGAGAAGAAAAATGGAACAAAAAGGAAAAGGGTGAGCTCAACTAGCCCAGTAAAGAATATTATGACTAAGATAATATACAACAAATTATCATTAGTCTTCAACAGGAAAAAAAATCTAATAGAATACAATAGACAACAAGTTTTAAATCAATATTCGCAGCGGAAATAATAATTCATTAGAAGAGTTAAGTAGAGAATACAAACAACTATCTTCTATGTATGAATTTAAAAGTTCATCGCTCATCTTTTATTCTGTAACATCAATCAATATATATCCGAATCAAATATTCATCTTTGCACTACTGAGCCAAAGATATTTATCGATTGGTCATGTTCATCTAAACACATGTTCATCTTTGCACTACGGGCCAAAGATATTCATCGAAATCATTCATCTTTGCACTACTGTGCCAAAGATATTCAATAATATCATCATTTAAGGTCGAGGATGATGAAAAATATTTTAAAGAAAGCGAATCCGGTGAAACAAAATGACAAGGATTAAGGATTAAGGATTCGTACTTTGTTTTATCCATGTCCAACAATACCTCAAAAATAATCATAGTGGTGTAAAATTCAAGAATGATCAAAACATGGATACAATCAAAGCTAGTATCCAGAATAGATATTTTGGACGAAAAGGAAAATTTTCATTTTTCGATGAATAGTGCCGTATTCGTGAATAGTACCGTATACGTGAATAGTAACCCCGACACTAAAAGTTTCAAATTTGATTAAAAAGTTCATATCAATACTTCGGCATAATGATATTAGAATAAATAATATAATTAAAAAAAAATATCCCTTACCTTACAAAGAAATGATACTTTAGTTGAAACAGGATATAAAGCTATGACTTGAACTTGCTTAGTATAGCAATACTCAAAATATACTCAAAATACTCACAAGAATACGCTCGATAATATAGAGAGAGAAAACTTCAGTTTCTGGTGTGATTTTCAATTCTAACCTAAGCACCATATTTATAGGAAAATGCTTAGAACACCAAAGTAGAAAATTTAATATAATATTAATATATATATATATATTTTCCTACGCACACTCTTTTAAACTTAAATAAGCTCATTTCAACAACCAACCAAGCCCACCAAACATATCAAAAACGTTTTTCTAATTTAAATTATTTTAAACTTCCAAAAATCAATTATTTCGGAGCTTCGGAACTTCAATAATTCATAATAAATAGCCCTTTTGTCAGAAAATTCAAATCTCGCGAATTTTTATAGGAAATTCCATTATCTACAACTTTGTAGAAGGAAGTTTTTCCAAATTCCAAACAAAAATTGACCGAAATCCACAAACGGGCGATTTTACAAGCTATAATCAAATTTCAGTCAAGAAATGGGGTCCACCGACACATAAAACATGCTTTAAATATTTTTTGGTAACAAAAATACTCCTCCTCCACATATACTCATATATCCCACATTCATCGTAAAAATATCATCATTATTATATTATTAAAATATAATAATATATTTAAATGAATTATTTTATCAGAAAAAGATAAAATTTTAATTTTCAACGATTGTCACATTAAAAATTTTCTCCATCTATATCCATATAAAATCAATATTTTCCTCATCATATGAATCAATAATTAATTATTCACAAATAATATTATGAGAATCACAATATTGACAAACGAGGGCAGTTCACAGGAAGAGGGGCTTTCAATAAGAATTTCTCCTTCTTTGGAGCGCAATTAGGTGACCAAACCTCTCCTTAGGCAGAACTTTCTAGACATTGCCAACAATGTTATCTAATAATATTATTCGAGATAATATGAATTATTGCTTGGATAATGAAAAATCTTGTGTAATGACAATTATTGAAACAACAAAGAATATAAAATATCAATGCAACAATTATTAAATCAATAAAATAATTGAATAAAGAATAATTCGTAACCATTATTGAGTAGTGCCTTCTTATATAAGAATTAATAATTGGTGCAATACTGCAGCTATCTTCTTGTGTTTTAACCGCCGAGTATTTTTAACAGTATTAACGGTAACAACTACGCCGTTATTTTTAAACAACTTATATTTGTCATTTTCTTCATCCAATCGCTTTCAGTTATGGGGCCCATTAAAGACTACGGTGGTCGCATTTAATATTCCCGACAACGGCAAGAATATTCCACGACCAAACGAATATTTCCCGACAACAATGAATATTTTATAACCACTTGCTTATTTTTAAATATTTGCGTATTTTACCCATAACTATCCACATTAATCAAATCAACCCTTACTATTTCAAAATAATAAATAGAGAAAATTAAATTTCAGTAATAATAAGTTGGGGTCTTATAATTAAATCAATAATTGAGATGACGAAGTTATTAATATTATTATTTGTAATATTAATGATGTCTAGAAGTTCTGCCAAGGAGAAGTTTGGTCATATAATTGTGTGCCAATAGGGAGAAGTCCTTATTGGAAAGCCCCCTCTTTCCTAGGAACGACCTGGTCGATTAATATTGTGGATTATAATAATGATGATAAATGTTGTTAAATATATTGAGGTTTCTTTTTATGAAGTCGCAGAAGTTTATATATATATTTATATATATATATATATATTATATAAATTTTGTTTTATTAGTATTATTAATGTAATAAAACAGAAAAGCTTTTTATATAAAACAAAATACTTTTATAAAATTATTTGTTTTATTAGACAATAATTAGAATATAATATATTTTATTATGCATAGTGTTTTGCATAGTAAAATCTTTTTATATAAAACAGAATACTTTTATAAAGTTATTTGTTTTATTAGATTTTAAGTAATATATATATATATATATATATTATAAATAGAATATATTATATTTTATTGCATAGTATCCTTTCTATTTTTCCTATAAATAGGATGCTTAGTTAGAATTAAAAATCACACCAGAAGTTCAGAGAATTCTCCTTCTATAATCTTAAGCGTATTTCTTTAGAGTTTTAAGAAGCTTTGAGTGTAGTGCAAGTTTTCTTCAAGTATATCCCCGCCCTACCCGTCGGAGTACTCTTCTTTATAAGGTAAGGGATATTATTTGTTGTACTCGTAAGGGGTATTGTTTCTTTCGTATTCATGAAGAGAGCTATTGTTATTCCATTCCTTATTATTCTGTTGGAATAACCTGTATATGTGAAGTACCGCATACGTGGTGAAATTCTTCTGTTATTCCATTCTTTATTATTATGTTGGAATAACCTGTCTATGTGAAGTACCGCATACATGGTGAAATTCTGTTGCTATTCCATTCTTTATTATTTTGTTGGAATATCTTGTCGGTGTGAATTTTTCCTGAACTGGTTCCATTATTTATTATTCTGTCGGAATATCCTGTCTGTGCGTTTACGCATGACCTAGTTCCATTATTTATTATTTTGTCGGAATATACTGTCTGTACGTTTACGCATAACCTGGTTCCATTATTTATTATTCTGTTGGGAATAACCTGTCTGTGCGATCTATCGCATGCATGGTGAATCCTTCTGTTATTCCATTCTTTATTATTCTGTTGGAATAACCTGTCTGTGTGGATTACCACATGCATGGTGAATGATCCTTTGTATTCATTTCTTATTAAATTATAGAAATGATCTGGCTACGTGGATTACCGCATGACGGACGAAAATCCATTTGCAGTTTCATATATTCTATTATACACAGTTGGTTAATGTTTTAGCTTCTATATTCCTTGAAATTAGTGGAATATCCTGGATATTTGCGCTTCATCTAGTATCTTTTCGTGGAAATATTCTTCTGAGCATTCTTAAATTTTTCTCCACAAAGTAGTATCATATTGACAATTTGGACATTATTGAGTTCAGGATAAATTAACTTATAAATCTTTAAAATTTATTCATGAACTTGTTTTATTGAATTATTATGTCATTGTCATGATGAGTTATGTTGGTTATTATGTGAAAACATGAAAGTTTCTTAGAAATCACTAAGGGTTGAAAATCAGATTTTGGTGAAAATGGAATATGAAATTCAATTGACCATATCTCCTATTATATTTTGAATTTTTGAGTGTGGTCAAGTTCTAGAGTTAGATCTATGAGTTTTCTAACTTATCTAAGTGGAATCACTGGAAAAAGTGTTGTAGATTTTCGTGTGGACTGATTTTTAGCAAATGACTCAAAAACTGCAAAGTACCAAAAAGGCTACTATCCAGAAATTTAAAAGGGCATTTTTGGCCACTTAATTTGTGAGAAAAATTCTGGCCTTTTGGGACATGGTAATATATTGTATAAAGTACCTTCTGTCCAAAAATGAGTTCATTCCGATTTAAAATGGGCAAGTTATGACTATTTCAATATTTAAGTTTTTTTGACGAAAAAAGCTATAATCGGAGTTCTATAACTCCGATGACCATGAAATTTAAACTGGAAGATCACGTTAACATGTGTAAGATCCTTCCAAAATTTGGGAATTTCTGGAGTTAAACTTGAGGTAGCTAATTTCTTAAGGAATTAATTAGAAATTAATTTTTGAAAAATACTTAAGGGAGTTGAAAAATTATAAATAAAATACTTGTTGTGTATGAAATATATGTATATATGTTTGGACAAAGGATAGAAAAATAATAAGTTGATTTGGTAATTTTTCATGGAAATGGTTTAGTTACAAACATATGAATTAAATTGTGAAATTGAAGAATTGGTAAATAGGATTTTAGGGCTTGGAAATCCTATATAAGGTATATGCAGATTTTTGATGAGTGATTTGATCATTGGTGATGAAATCTTATAAGTATGACATTTTGAATGATTAAATACATTATTTGGTAAAGTGTAAACAATTGAAATAAATTGTTTATAAGTTTATGAAGTGATTAAAATATTATTATAATATTAATAATATTAGATTATGAGTTTATTAAGTGATTGATAATATTTGGATAGATTTAAAGTCATTAATATTTATCCTTATTTTCATTTGATTAATGCTTATATCATTGTCATCATCCTCATGCTTATATTGTGATGAAAGTCATCTTTGGCTTACGTGAATAGATGGACTTGGTATGATTATGACCAGGGATTATTCGGTATAATCATGACCGTAATGTAACGAATGATGTGGTAAAAGTTCTCATTGGCCGATGGTGCATTGATGGATAGTTTTTGGTATGATTATGACCAGGGATTATTCAGTATAGTCATGACCATTATTGATTTAATGATTATCCTTGGCCCGTAATGTAGGGATGATTCGATGATGTGGTTTATTTATTAAGCTGAGTCTCAGCGATAAAAATTGATGAAAACATTTTGAAACATAGAAGATAGTAGATATCATGTTGTACTTGACTCTTCTAATGGATTTCTTATTCCACTGCAGTTAAACTTGATGTCTATTGTATTTTATCAGTTTAACATTGTTGAAGGCTAATGATAATTTATTCCGTATTATCTTAGTCATAATATTTCTTACTGGGCTAGTTGAGCTCACCCTTTCTTTCATTGTTCTCTTCAGGAAATGAGAATATAGCTGGAACGAGTTGGGGAACGGAGTGATAGTCGAGATGATAGCATTAGTAGTCCTCACTATTCTGTTAAATAGTGTGACAATAAATGTAATGAGGACTCCATTGAGTGTGGATATTGTCTAGATGACAATATTCTTATTAAAACTCTCAGTATATGTTTTGTCATATTTTATATGACAGTTGTATTTGTATTTTTGTAGCATGTATTTGGCGACTCAAGATGAGTGATGTATACCTATTTTGGGGGCGTCACAATGTCAGTGACTAAGGTTCCTTGTTTGACCGGTTATAATTCCCTATCCAAACATATTCTGAGCTAACTTAGGCTTTAATCTTGTAGTTAATATGTAATACTATCGTTATCAATTCTCATCTTGCTCAAAACAATTCACAGCAACGAGATCTAACCTCTTAAACATACTATCAGACAGTTCCTGAGTTTCCCCAGAAACCCAGAACTTCGACTGGTCATTTTCTAGATCATTTTAAGTTAGGTTTTGGTCATTAGTTTAGTGGTTTTATGGTTTCGATCTATAGTCCTCATGTCAGTGAACATTTTCATAACAACATTTCAGTGCAACAACATCCAAAATTCCAGATTAAGCCCGATCAAAGTATGTCAGAAATGATGTTCTTATGTTTTCTGGAATTTCCAAAAAATAGAAAATTTTACTGGATGGTTTACTTTGACCATCCACTACATTCGATCTACTTGTTGTTTAAGAGATATAAAGGCACAGTTCTAGAGTCCACATGTCAGGCTATAATCCAGATACACACAAATCTTGACAGATCAAAGCAAATGAAAAACTTGTCAGACACTGATTTAGCCTTTCTGTGTTACCCAGATTTGGCTCGGTCATGCCCGTTCAACGGGTTTTGACCGATAATAACTTTAAATCCAGACCTCTAATGGCTATACTACCACTTGCAGATGAAAGACAACATATCAAACTATATATTCAAATAATAAAACATCAATTATCTATAACATAGATAGATCTAGGGCCACTAACATTTGACTGTCAGACACCATTTCTAACTTTTTCCAGATTTAATAAATCTTTAATTTAGAGCATCTGAATGATATAGATCCTTGATCTAACAACCCAGATCACTTATTAACACCCCAATACACAACTTTAACAAACAACTTACAATATCTAACATCAAAACAAAGATTTCATTATTTAGGGTTTTTATACCTTCTTTGAGCTTTGATTTATAATCTGATCATCATGATCTGATCTTGGCTTGCTAGATATCATATAAGGGACTGAATAACTTGTGAATTTCGGATATGTAGAGAGAGAAAGAGAGAGTTGGGTGAGAGTTAGATATCAAATGACCAAATACATGCACTTTCTCTCTCTTTAATCTATATATAATGTGATATATAGCACATGGTTGCTCTCTTTTGCTTGATTTGCTGGATTTTTTGAAGTAACAAAGTCAATTGAGTTGGTCACATACTACCAAATTTGCTAGATTTGCAAGTTATCACATAAATAATGCAAAAAAGGGTAAACTAGTCATTTGGCTTTTAAATTTAATGGCATACTTGTCAATTGATACAACCCTTAGGGTTTAGGTTTTAACCCTTAGGGTTTAGGGTTCAACCCTTAGGTTTTACATTTTAGTTTCTAAAATTTCCAAATTAGGTTTAAAAATAGAAATTTAATATTTCTAACTTATAATTAGGTTTCTATAATTATATTAAGATTTCCTAATCATAACTTCAAGCTTGATTATTACGATTAACATTTCCTAATTAAAATTGCTAATTTAGCAATTAAATCCACAATTGTACATTAGGGTTTAAATTTTTTGAAATTAGGGGTTGTTAATTAATTAAGCTTTACCCTAATTAATATTATAATTAATATCACTTAAACATTATAATTATCCTTTAAATTCCCAGATTAGGGTTATTAATTTTTGAATTAGGGTTTCAGATTCCCAGAACTGAAATTAGGGTTTTCCGAACCGGTTTCTTGGGTTTCTTAACAATTGTTAGGGTTTTCTAACCAGAAGAACCTCAACAACAAAATGATGGAGGAGTTATGCAGTAAATTCCATATCAAACACCTTAACTCTGTCATCTACCATCCAAAGATGAATGGTTTTATTGAAGCGGCTAATAAAAACATTAAGAAGATCATGCAAAAGATGTCCGCCAACCATAAGGGATTGCCTGACTTGTTGCCTCTGACTTTATTAGCCTACAGAACTTCAATGCATACTTCCACTGGGGCAACCCCCTACTCATTAATCTATGGGATGGAAGCAGTGCTCCCCATAGAGGTGGAAATGGAATCCCTCTAAGTGTTGATAGACGCTCAGCTGGATGAAGACCAATGGGTACAAGACAGATATCACCAATGGTCTCTAATAGATGAAAGGCGAACCGCGGCTATCTTCCATGGTCAGTTATATCAACAAAAGATAGACAGATCCTATAATAGAAAATTCTGGCTACGGCATTTTAATCAACACAACTTGGTTTTGAAGAAGATTATTGACAACCAAGATCAATCCAAGGGAAAATTCACTCCTAACTAGGAAGGCCCGTTTGTTGTCAAGGAGGTATTGACAGGAGGTGCTCTTAGATTGCAAGAAATAGATGGCGATGAATTTCCACAGCTTATCAACTCGGACACCGTCAAATGGTACTATGTCTGAGGTTACCATTAAGCAAACATTCTGGTTTTGGATCATCAGATCACTAGTCATTTCAGATTCTTTAACCCTTATTATATACATCCTTTCCTTTTTACTCATTTTCCCCATCAGGGAAAAATACACTTTTCAAACCAGTAGCCTGGTTTCACTTCGTCTCACATCATACAACTTCGGTTATCCCACCAGGGATTGAACCTTTCATACATGCAATTTATCCTGAAGACGGGATTAAACTTTTTCACACCTGCAGTTTATCCCAAACACGGGATTAAACTTTCGTTTCCTCGTAGTTCGTCCTGTACATAGGATCAAACTTTTTTGGTCACAAATCGTCTTGAGGGGGGAACTACGTTGACCTGATCTCCCCGATACCTGGGAGTACGTAGGAAACCATATTTTATATGGCCCAGTCACAAGAAAAAAAAACAAAAACAATATAAAACAAAAATAACAAAAATATTCATATACCCTTCTTCACCAATAAAGCTCCTACACCCATATAGTGTTGAACCTCTTACACCAGGTTTGAACTACGCAGACCTGATCTCCTCTTCAATAGGAGTACGTAGGTAGCCATTTATGGTTCGGTCTAACCCCCTACCAGAATACAAATACTTGTCAGCGGTACTGGGATCAACTTTCAATCCACCACTTTTCATCGGCTTCAGATCAAAGGGATGGAACTACCTGACCTCCCCCTAAGTGGGAGATTCGGCGACCATTTAAGCTGCGGTTGTTCCTCAAAGAGCATTACTAATCCATAAGAGATGGAACTAACTGGGCTCCTCCTAAATAAGAGTACTGGCAACCATCTGTGGTGCGGTCAATCTCAGAGAGGAAAAGCCATACCCATCTCCACATATCCATACAGAAACCAGTCCCAAGACACCAAAGAGATGGTAGGGATATAAATAGATCGATGATCCATTTTGACAGATCCTAAAGCATCTTAATGTCTATCTATCAAGGATGAGTTCAGAATACATCATGATCACAAGCCGTGAAGAAGCAGGCAAAATATCAAGCAAGTATCCAGTCATAACTAAAAGGGAAGTGAATCAAAATATATTTCCCTGCCATATATGATGATATTTGATATACACAATATGAACTATACATAACAAAATAGCTAAGATTAACTGTGTAGGAAAATACAAAGCTATCTACAGATCAATATGTATGTGGGCCAACATATCTAACATAACATCTCTCAGAGGAAGGAGGTAACGCTATGGTCTCCTGCATCAATATATCTACACGAGCCAATAAGTCTGAGACTAACTGTATGGTGACATGATGCTCATGTATATATGCACTCATCTCGGCAATCATACCAGTGGTCAGGGATCTCACCAAAGTGCTGTCTGCAACGGCCACGTCCTGTGCAAATATGGGAGCATCCATCTCAATGATCACTGCATCTATGGCTAATCTGGCATCATCTCGCTCATCAATGGAGGTGTCTCTATGAGCTAAAGCATCATCCCTCTTCGATAGAGCGGTGTCTCTCCCATCTAGAGCTGTCAATAACGAGGCCCTAGCCTGATCTCTCTCGAAGGTCATCAGATGAAGACTCTGCTCAAAATACTGTGTTGAATGCTAAATCAAAGCAGTACTCGTACTGGGAGAATCCATCATAGCTACTAGCAACCCGGTACGCAACTCCTCCTTGGTGGGAATATAAGTATCCTACATGTGCTCCTCATCGTCGGAATCAGTCACTGTGGATACTACCACAGCCGATACAGTCTCTGTCTCCATCCATGCAGAATACTCTGTAGAACAGCCCGGATGGCTCACAGATAACTCAGCTATCTCATGATGATCCCAATAGGCATACACCCTAGATCAGTCCTCTGCTGATAAGTGGCGAGAAGCCAAACGCTGACTTAATGCCCCCTCAAAAGGATGAAAGTCCTGGAACTGGTCAAACTGACACATCACGGCTAATGGGTGATAAGTAGTCATGCCCCTCAAGCCTGCCAAAGGTAGATAATCCATGCCCGGAGCATGAGTAAGAAGTTGTAGGGTGAGCTGAGCCCTGTACATGACAATATATCAAACGGATCTCCGATCCCTACCAGGAAAGCGGACCAAGATGCAGGATCTATACACTCCGCAGGCTGAAAGGAGTACAATATAGCTATCTCATGGGTGAAACAATACCCTTGCCGTCTGAAAGTGGCAATCGGTCTCAAGTGTGACATAAACCACACGTATAGCATGACCGAGATACATGTAAATACTCCCATAGGATAAGTGCAGCAATATGTAGCCGACCTTAGAGTCTCTGTTATAATCATCGGTACAATGGTGTAACCCTCCCTAAGAGCTCTCACTGCCATGATGACTCCTATGTCCAACTTATCCATGTATCGTGGCATATATACATATGACAACACGCACAATAGTAGTACATCTACTCTGGCCAAGCACCACTGATCCTCTAGTGCGGTGAAATCCCCGGAGTGCCGTGTATAACTATCCTCAGAGCCAAATCTGTTAATCGGAAAATGTTGGGATATCACGTGGCCATATGTGATCTCATCCTGCACAACCCTACACCTCAGTCAGGTGAGAGTCATGAACTATCGACTCATGTCCCTAATAGCCATATGTACACAAGGTCTATCAAGTGGTAGCATCGTTAAACGTGCATACTCCTCCAGAGACAGAGTCAACTCCTGGGTCCCAAACCGAAAAACCTACCTCTCCGATACCCAATGCTCCAGTATGCCCTCCACAAATTTTGCGCGAACCTGAAACATCAATAGGGTCATAGTATGCTGCAACAGCAGATCTACAGTCACCATGTCTGATGGTGACATACTATCATACCACGATCTCATACAGGATGCCACCAATATTGATGGGGTATAATCAATGCGGCTAACGGTAGATGAAGACATCTGTGTGGGCCATATCATAAGACCATCTAGGGGTCAATGCTGAATATCTTTGGATATATATACATATGCATAACATAATAACATGCATAATACAATAGATGGAAATATGATATAGGGAATGGAAAACTGTACATACATTCCTAAGTATATCATCATCTAATACATCATCTCTGTACAGCTAAAAATACAGGCAAATGGGGCACAGACGCCTAAAAACTAACAACGGCCTACCAAAAGAGATATCGAGAATGGGGCAGAGCTACTCAATGTCTAACAGAGGCCTATCAAAAGAGATAACGAGAATACACATCAGAAGAAGACAATGGTGTCAATGTCTACATCATCAATCTTGTTTACCTGATGTAACTCCTCCTGAGTCACTGGATCTCTATCAACAGGGATGTCAGGCCTATATAATGGAGGATCTGCGCCGACAAAGCTAAATGGGTCACCCGAGGGGCCAGCGCCTGAGCTAGGAGGACCAAATGTATCTGCCTCTGCAGGATCTCTGCCCAAGTGCCGGATAAAGAAATATGCCTGGTCCAGTCACTGGGTCAGACTGTCAATCTGTGTCAAATGGGTCGGATCTCGGACACAGGCTAGCTAATCCATCATTATCACGGATCCTGGAACCATATCCCCCATGAACTGAGTGGCGCGGGTCTGGGCTCCAATGGTATGAGGGGACCACCAATGCTGGAATATCTCCTGAGTGCAGGGACCCTCTGATAATGCAAAACCGTCAACACCCAACAATGGGATATCAATGACGGGCGATTGTTAAACAGGCTAGTAACGCCTGACAGGAGGCAAGATCGGCATACATATCTCTCCTGTAGTGCTCCTAATAACACGCTATCCTAGGTAGAGCTCCCATCCTCCTTCTGTGAAGAGAGGAACCCTACGGGTGGAAATCACGTACTCGACACCGGTCGGGTACCCATCCTCATATCCAATGGTCAAATGCTCCCCAGAGTAGGGAATCCAAGTGATGACATCAGCTGTTAATAACTCCAATTTACAGAAGCGTGAATGAGTGAAACCCTCATTTCTGAGGGACCTCGCCAAGATGAAATGATGCCATCTCCGTCCTCGTGGATAGGTATCCAAGCCTAACACACTCATATGACGCAAACATGGGAGCCTCTCATAGGCCCAAAACTGCCAATATAAATGCAAACATCTACTGTCTGTCAACACACTCTCTTAACCTGTACATGGGAAAAGACAAGAGAAATACTCAGCAGCAGAAATGGGTAAAATCCTAACCAAGCCTCGGTTAAGCCCTGCGAACGTATGCGTATCCCCCTAAGGAAATAGACGAAGGTGTAGGAACCCCAATCATTGTTTCCTATACGGTCCACCTCTCGGGTGACACTGATCAAAGCGAATGACACCGTATAAGAGTTATCAGCTATGAAGCAACCCCTAATGATCATCAGGAACAATCGCCAAATAATGCGATCCCTGACTCTCACATCAGAGGGTATGGGCTCACTCAACAGCCCGCTCATAGCATTTATGTTCAAAGGACCTGTACATACAGTCCTTCCCTTGAGCGCCTCAGCCGGGACTTCTAGCAAGGATCTAACGACAATCGGGGTAATATCAGCCGTACAAGGCACTGGTTCCCATCCAAACTCCATACTTATGATAAACCACCAATCCATTAGCGTCATCATCACCTCACAGTCTAGTAAATGGAGTGACTGAGTCTGGTGAAACCAGCGCTCAGACAATGCCCTGAGGTAACCCCAGGGACAACGGCGGGGAAGAATGGAAAAGAACGCCCCAAATCCCCAGTCATGCACAATCGCTTTATAGTGATGCAGAGCCTGATACATGGTGTGAATACTGAACCAGTTCCCTCGAAGCTGTGTAAAGCTGGGAACCTACATCAAATGCAGATCAACATCAAAATCCTTTACTCCTCATTAATAGGAAAGAAGAAAGATTAAGATCTAATTTTATACCTCGTTTGCGTGCATGTAAACTGAAGGGTTTTGACTCAAATCACCCAGAAGCTCTGGGTTCGCCACCTGAATGCCTGGAAAATCCTTATGGGGAAAACGTGCAGAAGGAGCGGGGTCTACAACCGGAACATCCTCCTCCTCGTCCTCAACCTCCGGCACATCAACCTGGACTAGATGTATCACTGCCTCCACCAAACGACGAGATTGTCTAACAGAACGGGGTCGAGGCACTTCAGACGCCCTCCTCCATACACCAGAAGTGGTCCTGCGGGAACTACTTGGCTGATCTGGATCCATAATATCTAGACAAAAATCTCCAAATCACCTCAGAAGGGGTGTGGTATTTTTTTAAACCTAGAGCTTTTTCAATGCATTTTATGACAACATGCATGCATGCATTACTTTAACATACGTTTATAGTAGAGTTAAAAATGCATGACTGTCCAATGCCTACATTTTGAAAATTTTTGCCATAGTCCCCTTTGTAAATAGGACTATCCACATGCACATAGATATGACTAGGTGTCCTCAAATAGGATAAGAAATAGCAGGAAAAGGTGCCAATTTGACTGTTTCAATAGTCAAATTTTTTTACATCATTGTGTTCAGCATAGTTAAATACTAACATTTACTGTGTTGAAATTTTTTTATAAAGTCATATCAGCATGCATATTCACTACTATGTGTTTAGATGCATTTCATGTGATAAGTCATTTTCTAATGGATAAAAACTGGAAAAAAGACATGCATACGTTATCAGGACAGTGTAGAGCACTTGTACGGTGATAGAATTTATAGAAAGTTGCCCGAACTCAGCAGATCTGAAGAAGAGCTCTCGAATTTCCTTCGCGGTGCAACTTGAAAAATAGCTTATGAAAGCAACCTACAAGCATTATGTAGCCACGGTTGGTTGTAGGTCCACCTACGGGTGCTACAGGTGCACCTACGACACCTTTACGTGGGTCCCACCCCTCCAGCTCGGTCCAGTTCGAGGTACAAAGGATGTCTCACAAGCTGAAAAGACCAAATCGGGAATAAAAACGTTACACGATTGAGCAGAATAGCCTGGAATCCTAGTTTTCACAAGTCAAACTATGGCTTTACATATCACACATTGGTATTCGCCCACACATAGGTTACACTATAACGGTGATCTCAGCTGTTGTAAGACAAACTCGATAATGCCTCACACAGGCCTGATGCTGTCAAATGCAGGGTTGTTACCCTAAAACCACAACGTGTCCCCGGCGAGGGTTACAATGCATTCACGTCCATTGATGTACGTGTCCCCGATGGGGGTTACAATGCAGTCGCATCCATTGATGTACGTGTCCCTAGCGGGGGTTACAATACAGTCGCATCCATTGATGTACGTGTCCCCAGCGGAGGTTACAACGCATTCGTGTCCATTGATGTACGTGTCCCCGATGGAGGTTACAACGCGTATTCATCCGTTGATGCACACATCAACGAAGGTCAAGCATCCTTAATAGTTTGCCCAATAGGGGTTTTATCCGGTGATACACACATCCACGAAGGTCAGGCAGCCCTGATGACACATACTGTTGGTAGTAACTCTAACAGAACATTGGTATGTCCTAGTGGTACAAACCATGGAAAACCATCCTCATCGGAGAGGACCGATGATGGAATATGTTATACACATCCTCAAACAAACAACGCTTTGTTCCCACAGATCTCTTGTACACGAGAGGCACATCTCCAGAGTAAAGTCTTTATCAAGGATTTAGGACTTTGGTAATAACCCCAACATTAACATCTTGGAAGATTTGGATCACACGTCCAATCTTGTCATCAAAGACATCATTGATTGCCAATCTCCGGCAGAAGCATCAGGGATCCGACAATCATCCCACTATGTCAAAACACAATCCAACAAAACACATGCATCAGACATTTGCATCATGTTGCTACACATGGCACCATGTTTATCGTATTGCATTTTAAGTGTCTAGGATTCTTTATCCTATCCATGCATTGCATTGTATGAATACGATAAAGAGGGGCATCTGTAGACACTCGAAAATTTTTGCATACCTGTTACTAACATTGTAGGAGGGCAGATTCGTCTTTCAGAGATAACCCTGGAAGACAGCTTAGCTTAATCCCAGAAATACCACCGAAAGTTTAGTTTCAATCCCGGAACACACACCGGGAGTATTAGTTCCCACCTCAGAGATAACCTCGAGGCATGAGTTCAAATACTGTAAATCCCACCGAAGAAGTCTGATTCATCTCGGAGATAACCCTGAGATATTCAGTCTCACTCCTGGAAATAACACCGGGAATAGCAATGTCAACCTTGGAGCTAACCTCAAGGGATGCAGTTCAAACTTCCGAAAATTACACCGGAGAGGACAGTTTTGTCTCAAAGATAACCTCGAGACGATCAGTTCTAGTCCCAGAAATAATACCGAGAATAGTAGTGCTAACCTTGGAGATAACCTCAAGGAATGCAGCGGCAGTTCTGGCGATAAACCCAGAAATGCTTGTTTCAAATGCATGCAGTCAGCTTCAACCTCAGAACTCACACCGAGGCACTCAGTCTAAAGACCCAGAGATAACACCGGGAAGATAGGCATACCTCAGAGATAACCCTGAGGACCTTCAAAGACTTGCGGCGGTCAATCTCGAGAGATAACCACGAGCAACGCGTCTTTATCATCAAACCAGAGATAACCCTGGTGAGGGGTAAAATTGTCATTTTTGCCACCTCGACCCCACATTGCGCCGTCTCAACATCTCATACATATATTTCTATACATCGATGTCCCACAAGAACCAAGGAGGTCCAATCCCAAGTGACTACTACGCATGACAGCACACCGGATAGAATTTGAAGTTTGAAGACCAATGGCATGGTCCCGTCTTCCTGACTTCGTACAACCTCTAATCCCATGTCATTGCATAGATCTCGACAATGGCGGTCTGAAATAGGTCTTATACACCTAAATCGGATGCCCGGATTGCAGTTCTGAAAGTTCGAACGGACATCACAATGCACGCGTGCACGTACTTTGAGATGGCTGGACCCGCGGAGGCCGGGCACCCCGGGTAGCCGCAGGTACACCTGCGTCTCTTTCCTCTATAAATAGAGGGCTTGGGGTGGCCATTTTAAGAAGAGAAAAGGCGAGGAAGCCCTATCCAATTTGCTCTGTACACACCTTAAACTAAGTGCTTTCTCATTGTAAACACTTGTGAGCTTATATATAAATACTTTTTACCGGTGGGAGTCGAGTTTTCATCTACTTAAAGTTATAGAAGTCTTCTTCGGCAGTCCACTGTAAGCCTTCTTACACACTTTAAAGCCTTTCTCTTCATCTTTGTATACACTATTCAGCACATTGAGAGTCATGTTGAGTGTGTAGGCCCGGACTTCGGTCCGTGGTTTTTATTTTTGTTTGTATATATATATATATATATATATATATATATGGACTAACATTATCGAGTTATGCCTCGATTGAGCCTAGACTTATGTCTAGAGCGTTTATTGCTTTTGTATATATATACTTATATATATGAACTGTTGTCGAACTATGTTCGATGAGCCTAGATTTTACATCTGGTGCGTTTACAGCTTTCTTTATATTTCGTCCCGCCTGGAGTTTACTTCTTGGTGGTTGATCACTTTTATAGCTTTATTTACATTTCTGATCCCCCATGGAGGTTCTTCATGGTGGTTGATCATGTCTCTATATATATATTTACCACTTTTATATATTTACATTTTTGATCCCCCATGGAGGTGCTTCGTGGTGGTTGATCATGTCTGTATATATATATATATATATATATATTTACAGATTTTATATATATAACTGCTTATTTCTTTCATATAAATTGCAGCATCAAGTGAGCCTAGGAATCATGTGATCACAAATTTAGTCTACTGGATCTAGATTCGGTTCCCGTGATGGACATTTTCAGCTGTAAGCAGCTTGTAAATTATTCATGGTGTTTGGATTTTCTTAGATGGCTCCCATGCCCAAAAGGAGTTCGGCACTACTTTGTACATTATTTTCTAGAAGATGCTTCGCATCTCGAGAATTAAAAGCATTCAAGCCAAACATTTAATAAAATGGAAGTATTAAAAGGCCTCAATTACTATTGAGCACAAGGGTTTGAAAAAAACCTTTTTACAAAACATCAATTCTATATATTTTTAAAAATTGATTATTGTACACAAATTCAAACCCTTTGTATATAGGTGCAAACAAGGCCTCGCACTACTTCCCAATAACTGCACATTGACCCACACACACACACACACACACACACATTCATATAATAGTTTCTTGAAAAGTGGCGGTCACCATGGTAACACGGATGTCAGGTGGTGCCTAACACCTTCCCTCCACATAGTCAAGCCCCCAAACCCTAAATGAATCTCGGTTTCATATACCCGTTTAGCAGTGTCACATCACTGGGTCAATGTGCAAACCTTTTCTCGATTGCGTTGGTGCAACCATTTAAAAACATCAACTGGCGACTCTTATAGTCCAATCGTCGACATAATACATGTCGGACCTTTTCACACTTGTTTTTTTAAACAAATCTCACATAACATGAGAACACCAAAGAACAAGAACAGAAAATAGAACAATAAAAATCCCGACGTTGACAATATATATATATATATATGTATGTGTGCGATTGACCACCACGAAACGAACTTCATGGGGTATTAGAAATGTAAATATATAAAAGTGGTAAATATATATATAGAGACAATCAACTGCCACGAAGTAAACTTCAGGTGGGACTAAATGTAAATAAAGAAGTAAAGACGATCAACCGCCACGAAGTAAACTCCAGGTGGGACTAAATGTAAATAAAGTAGTAAAAGGCCACGAAGTAAACTCCAGGCCTGAAAGAAATGTAAAAAATAAATATATATAAGTAGTAAACGCTTTGGATGTAAATCAAGGCTCAATCGAGGCATAACTCGATGATGTTAGTACATATATATATAAGTATATATATATATATAAAAGAAATAAAAGGCCACGGACCGAAGTCTTGGCATACACACGCAACACGACTCTCAAAGTGAATAATTGTGCGTGTACAATAGTGGAGAAAGGCTTTAAGAAATGAAAGAAGTCTTACAATGGGCTTCCAAGAAGACTTCAAATAGCTTTAAATGAATAAACACTCAGTTTCCACCAGTAAAATATAGCACAATATAAGCTCACAAGTGTTTGAAATGAGAAAGCACTCAGTTTATAGTGTGTACAAAGCAAAATAGACAGGGCTTCCTCGCCTTTTCTTTTCTTAAAATTGAAAGTAGTATGCACACAAGCCAATCATGTTTGATGATAAAGCATATACTTTGTAACAATCTTATTCATTTATTAAATAAAGAGTATTAATTTATTAAAGGCTTTTAATTATCTACATGATGCTGTTTTATAATATGTGATAAACCCATAGTTTTAAGCAATGCTTTTAGAATAATGATGATGATCATTCTAATGAGATCTAAATTCTTAGAAAGCTTAAAACTAAAATAGTTCCCAATCATTGGATTACTAAATTGGGGATTAGTGAATCCGGATAGATTGGTACATACGTTGCTTGCTCATTGGATGAGGATGATTGATCTCATGATCATTTGTGTTGAGACACTAAAGCAAGTATGTAGGTGCTTATTAGAGAATAAGTTCATTGAGCGTGGCTCGCTAAGGAATACCTAATGGCGTTTTATTTGCTGTCAATAGGAATTCTGTAGTGATAGTAGTACAAGTAATCCTTGGACTTGAGATCATCATAGTATCTTGTGTATGATGAGTTATACTTTGACTTATTCTTAAGACCCTTAGGGTATATCAAAGGTATGCTTGGGTATAATAAGTTGTACATGGAGATAATGTATGATCAATAAAGAATCTACCACTTCTAATAAAAGAAAGAAGCATCTATGTGATTCGATAAATGACAACCCAAAGAGTCCTTGGCAAGTAGAATGAAATTAGAAAGGAGTTTCTAATTTGCATTATTTAGTGTTGTGCATTTAAGGATCGAAATACATATAATTAAATAAAATAAGACTTGTGAGTAATTCCATGTCTTATATTTAATTGGGACATTGTATGGTGGAAGGATTGAATTAGACGTTAACTATTTACTCAAAGGTTCTTTTATGATTAATGTTGAAATCTATATTATCCGGAAAAGTCGTTGATCATTAGGGAGGCTTATCCCTATTGTAGAATAAATATTATTTATTTAAATAAATTAATTGTTTAATTTATTTATTTAAATAAGATTAGAATTATTCTAATTGATTTATTCACAATAGGTTTAATATGGAGAACCTAAAGGGTCACACCATAAAAGGAAGAATAATTATTTAAGAAGTTAATGGCATAATCGTAATAATATGTTAAGTATATTTAATTTAATCTATGGTGATAGAATAAATTAAATAGCTTAATATTATTATTTAATATTTTAGAAATATTAAATATAAATTAATAAGAGAGTCTTATTAATATTATTACAATTATTATTATTTTAATTTCTAAAAGAGTTTAGGAATTAATTTAATATAAGTACTCTCATTTATTCCTAATAGGATTAGGAGGAAAATTAGTTAAAGGAGTTTAATTAATTATCCCTAATAAGATTAGGAGCTTAATTAATTAAAAGAATTTAATTAATTAAATAAAACCCAATTCCTTAATTGTTAAGGTGGGTTGCCCACATCTATAAATAAGAGAGTCTTATTATGGGTGGTAGAGGGTTGTTGACTTTAACAACTACGTAATAATTCCAATTTGTTGGAGAGTACGCCTTTTCTATAGAGATAGTAAACTAGGGTTTGAGCCAATACCCCTTCTTCTTGAATCTTTATTTTTCCTTGGTGGATCACCTCTAGAGGCCAAACATATGGGTGGCTAATGTTGATCAAAGGAAGGAACCAAACCCGGTGGATTCAAGTTGAACGCGAAAGGATTTGGAGGTGAACTTGTACCTGAGGAAGCTCGATCTTCAAGGGTATGATTTTATTCTTTATCTTTTCGTTTAATTAATAATTATGCATAAAGGGTGATCCGGGTATATGGTTTGTAAATTTTTAAACTCTAATTTTATCTCGCTTCCGCTTATTTTTGCAATTTGATTGCGCACATGAATATTACAAACCTAACAGTGGCATCAGAGCCAAACCTTTATGCAAATTATTAATTGTTTTAATTTGATATGTATATTGATATGTGTTTAGAACAATTTAATTGGGCATAATTTAATTGTATAAATTTTTTTTTAAAAAAAAAAAAAAAAAACGTGGAGCTGCTAATTCGGCAGGAGTTATTTTTTTTTTTTGAGATTCTAACTGCACGGATTTCAAGGATTCGCTGCTATGAAACATTTTTTTAAAAAAAAAACAGTTTCTCCTATTAACGGAATTACAAGGCAGGTCACGAAATCTTTAATAAAGGAGCAAGGAGCAATATATATAATAGTTATATAATAGTTAAAAAAAAGGGCTTCTTGTTTCTTTAAAATCCTCCAGCAACATGAATTACAAAAGTGCACGGAATTGGTACAATTCAAGTTGCTTTTCAAATCTAATGCACAGAATTCAAGGAATAATTGTCACCATACGGATTATATAATTTATATGTATATATTAATTTATATATATACGGATCATATATATATTAATTTATAAAATGGGACGGTTATTATATATTAATAATATATAATATTCTTAATTATTTTATTATTAAAATAAAAGTTTATTTTAATTTTAAAATAAAAGTTTATTTTAATCTTAAAATAAAAAAAAAAAGGTTTATTTTAATTTTAAAATTAAATTTCATGCTAACTAATTAGAGTTGGAATTGGATTCCATATAACTAATTAGAGTTGAAATTAGATTATATGTTTCCTTAAATAAAGGAGTTTATTTAGATATGAAATAAGATTTCATATTATTCAAAATAAAGGAGTTTATTTGTGAATAGGAAAAGAAAATCAAGTATTTCCTTTAATATTTTTTTTACATGGAATTGAATTCCATAATTAATTAAAATAAAAGAGTTTATTTTAATTAAAGATTTTTTTACATGAAATTGGATTCCATAATTAATTAAAATAAAGGAGTTTATTTTGATTAAAATAAAATAGTTTATTTTATTCAAAATTGGATAAATTAAAATAAAATAGTTTTATTTTGATTTAAAATTTGGATTTAAATAAAGGAGTTTATTTTTATTCAAAAAATAGATTTTATACTAACTAAATTTGCCCATTAAATGATATCAACATATATATTAAATGTTTATTATTCATAAGATGAATATTATTTATTGATGCATATGATGATGTGTATGATAATAAATGGGATTGATTATGGACTATTGACCAATGCGATTGGATTTTATTTTAGTTGGATGCATGAATGTATGGATTTTATTAAATGGGGTCTGCGTACCTCGTCTTCTCTAATTTTTCTTAATATAAATTCTATCTCTCTCCTATGTACTTCCCCTTGACTGCTGATCAAGGTTTCTATTTATTTTAAATTAGTTATGTAATAGGAATAGTTAGAATTATTTTGAAGAATTGGAGATCAAGGGACAAGAAGCGCATGAAGATCCGTTTGTAATGGAGCCCGGGTTTAAATGTAATAGTTATATTTAAATATTACTTCTTGCACCCCTAGGGTTTGACCTTTTTGGTTCACTTGGTGGCTCTAGTGAACCAAACTAGAATAAAAGTCCATAATCAATCCAGGTATAATATAGTATTCTATATATGCATGCTTATATTATATATATTATATATTATGCAAACATGCTTCGCATGTTTATTAATATGACGCGTATTTTATATATATATGTGCATGCGCGCTAAACAAGATGAGACAATTAATAACAAACCCCTCAATTTTTTTTATATTAAGTCCTAAGCGTTCAAAGATATTTGGAATATCGAGCGTCGCCTTCTAGCATGATAAAATTAATAGAGTATTAAATATTTAATATGAGTTTGTTGTGTCACCACAAGGCAATTATTAAGTATTTAAGATGTTAATTTATCACATTTGATGCTTATAAAGAAAATTGAACAATATTGTTTTGTTGTGTCACCACAAGGATGATATTTTTCTTTTTTGAATATATGGAGTGCTAGGTCGGACTTAACTTGGATAATTTTGATTCGGATGTGCCACCACTTGATCAAAATAATCTAAGAGGCAAAAAGAAAAGGAGTTGCATAGTTGATGTAATTGACAAAAGTTGTCTACCTATTTATTTATATATAGTTTGTTGTGTCACCACAAGGCTATATACATTTGAAATGGGATCCTTATTCTCACTAGCAAATCTTTAATTAGATTTTCTTAGAACTATATATAGTGAGGTAATATAGTTTGAAGAAAATAGTGGGAGATACCAATTTAAAACAAGACTTAATTTATTTTGGAAATTAATAAAAGAATGTATGTTAAAATGTTGTTAATTACAAATTCATTTACGAATTTTACAATGTCTAAAATTACTATCAACTGCGAAGCATATTAGATGCTAAATTAACCAGACCGAATTAAACGGATTGGTTAAGGAATTTGAGAATAGTTCTCATGGCTGAAAAGTTATCTTATGTCCTTAATACGTCTATCCCTGCAATGGTTGCAGACAATGCCTCTGAGGAAGACATTGCTACTTTTAGAAAGTGGCAAGATGATGCACAGTTGGCTCAATGTATCATGCTCGCATCTATGAAAGCTTGAGCTTGACGTCGACATGAAACTATAGATGCTTCTACTATATTCCTACACATCAAGTAGTTGATGGTGAGGAAAATGGGGACCGATAGATATCATATATCTAAGGAGCTCTTAGATCTAGAATGATAGATGACACTCTGATGCATGATAAAAGTCCTTAACATTATCAATTTGATTGATCAATTAGGACAAGGAGTTTTGTCATGGATGGAGAGTTGAGCCAAGATTTGATCTTGCACTCACTCAGGACTCCTTTCACAATTGTTGTGAATTTTTTCATATGAACAAGCTAGATATCGGCCTCATTGATTTGCTTAAAATATTGAAAATGTTGAGAGTCACTTTCAACCAAGAAAGATCAAGTCTTCTTTGGTAGGGGCCAAAGGATCTTCCTCAAAAGAAGAACGATTCAAAGAAGGTAAATAGAAAGGCATAAACAAAGGATAATAAGAACAAAAGCGATACGGATAGCAAAGGAGCTTGCTTCCCTTCGCAATAAGCATGGACCTTTGGAAAGAAACTACGAGAAGCACCTTGCGGTGGCTAACCAAAGAAGCTTAATGAAGTTTGGTTACAAATACAAATTTGTTTATGATTTAAAATAATTTTTCTTTAAGTCGAGGTTCTACTTGGGTATTGGATACCGACTTTGGTTATCATAAATATAGATTTATGAAGGACCAAGCGAAGTAAAAGCTAAACAAATATAAGTAATCTATGTGTGGGAAATGAAGCAAAGGTTCTTTGCATTAGCCATAGAAACTTATAGTTTAGCATTGCCTACGGCAAATCTATTAAGTCGATAAGTTGTTATTGTATTCGGTTTAGTTGGAAACATTATTTTCATTTTGTTGTTGGACAATGAAATTTGATATTATAATTAAGAACAATTGTTGTTCTATTTATAATAATAATGTTTTTGTAAAAATGAAATATTACTTAATGGATTTTGTATACTTGACTTACGTGAAAATAATTTTGCAAATTGAACAAACTAGTATATGAAAAGAGATAATCATTCAAAGATTTGAATCTATGTATTTGATGAAATACAAGTGTGAATTATTTGAAAAGTTCAAAGAATTCATAAGTGAAACAAATTGACAAAGTATTAAGATTCTTTGATTAGATCAAGGAATAAATATTTGAGCAATAAGTTTCTAGATCATCTCAAATGGTTTTCTCATAATGGACGCCGCCTCGATACGTAATAATTGATTGATGTATCTAAAAGAAAAATCGTACCTTGTTGGACATGATACGGTCCATAATTATTTTCCGACATTCCGGTATTCTTCAGGGTCATGTCCTAGAAATGGTCAGTATATCTACTTAAAAGGTAACCTCAAAATCCAAAGCCCCAAGACTCCATAAAATTTATGGGACGGGGAGGATTCCTAATCTTAAGTATATTAAGATAAGGGGTTGTCCAACTTATGTGAAAAGGTTTGAAGGATAAGCTTGGGACAAGATTTGACATGTCTGATTTGTGGGACATCCTAAAGTAAGTTTAGGGTATATGTTCTATAATTCTACTTAGCAAAAGGTGTTTGTTACGAAAACACGCGCCTTCTAAGATAAAGGTGTTTATCATTAAAAGGGGCTAGTGGGAGGATAATAGATCTTGAAGAGTTCAAGAACCACAAAATACTATAAGTCAAATAAGAGGAACACGTAGATAGACCTATTATACCACAACCAGAATCGTAAATACGGAATAGTATCAAGATACCGGGAGGTATGGATTCATCATAGATGATGATGATGAGGTACACATCATAGAAGATGATGATCCGATTACATACGATGAGGTAAGTGTTGTAGACACTCAGAGAAATGGATTGAAGCAAGTTTCTCAAATATGGAACATTCGTTTTGATGAGGCAATCAAAAGAGTTTGATTTTATCAAAAATAAGAATGAACCTAATGTGTACAAAAGGGTCAGTGGGAGCATCGTGACATTCCTAGTACTATATGTTGATATACTACGGATAAGGAATGACATACCAATGCTACAATCAGTAAAGATAAAGTTGTCTAAACATTCCTCCATGAATGATTTGGAAGAGTATCTTAATTGGGGATATAAATCTATATAGATAGATTTAAGAGGATGCTCGACTTAATCCAAGGCGTATATTCATTTGATGCTAAAGTCGTTTAGCATGACAAACTCAAGAGATGTCTCATGTCGATGAGCTATGGAGTGTATCTCTTAATAGTCCCCACAGACTCCTGAAAAGAGAGGTCGCATGAGTGACAATCATGCATGCAATGAAATGTACGAGACCTGATGTTGATCAGTCATATTATGGAGAAGTTCACTATGAGTCAGTGAAAAACATCTTAAAGTACTTAACCGGCACTAAGGATGTGATCATATTCATGGTGGGTCTAAATTAAAACTAGAGGGCTTAACAGACTCAAGTTTTTCAGACAGACCAAGATGACATAAAATCCACTTTAAGGTAAAGCGTTATCTTGAACAGTGGTGCAGTGAATTGGAAAGGTTCCAAACAGCAAAGAGTTGCTGGTTTAGTGATAAAGACAAAGTATATAGCTATAAATGAAGCTTCAAGTTGATTGTTTGGATTAAAAGTTCATTACAGAACTAGGAATAGTTCCTAAGTCTCATCTTGGATCTAAACATGTGTTGTGGCACATTCATTTGATTATATGAATCATTGAAAGATGGGAAATCACTATAGAGATAGTGAACTCTCAAAAACAACATTACATATCCATTAACTAATGCTTATCCAACAGCAGGATAATCGTCACTTAGAGAAAAAGAGTATGAGATACCATGACGATTGACTTTAGTGCAAGTGGGAGATTGAAAGTAGTATGCACACAAGCCAATCATGTTTGATGATAAAGCATATACTTTGTAACAATCTTATTCATTTATTAAATAAAGAGTATTAATTTATTAAAGGCTTTTAATTATCTACATGATCTTTGTTTTATAATATGTGATAAACCCGTAGTTTTAAGCAATGCTTTTAGAATAATGATGATGATCATTATAATGAGATCTAAATTCTTAGAAAGCTTAAAACTAAAAGAGTTCCCAATCATTGGATTACTAAATTGGGGTTAGTGAATCCGGATAGATTGGTACATACACGTTGCTTGCTTTCATTGGATGAGGATGATTGATCTCATGATCATTTGTGTGGAGACACTAAAGCAAGTATGTAGGTGCTTATTAGAGAATAAGTTCATCGAGCGTGGCTCGCTAAGGAATACCTAATGGAGTTTTATTTGCTGTCAATAGGAATTCTGTAGTGATAGTAGTACAAGTAATCCTTGGACTTGAGATCATCATAGTATCTTGTGTATGATGAGTTATACTTTGACTTATTCCTTAAGACCCTTAGGGTATATCAAAGGGTATGCTTGGGTATAATAAGTTGTACATGGAGATAATGTATGATCAATAAAGAATCTACCACTTCTAATAAAAGAAGAGAAATGTCTATGTGATTCGATAAATGATGGCAGAATGAAATTAGAAAGGAGTTTCTAATTTGCATTATTTAGTGTTGTGCATTTAAGGATCGAAATACATATAATTAAATAAAATAAGACTTGTGAAGAATTCCATGTCTTATATTTAATTGGGACATTGTATGGTGGAAGGATTGAATTGTACAGTAACTATTTACTCAAAGGTTCTTTTATGATTAATGTTGAAATCTATATTATCCGGAAAGTCGTTGATCGCATTTGGGAGGCTTATCCCTATTGTAGAATAAATATTATTTATTTAAATAAATTAATTGTTTAATTTATTTATTTAAATAAGATTAGAATTGTTCTAATTGATTTATTCACAATAGGTTTAATATGGAGAACCCAAAAGGTCACACCATAAAAGGAAGAATAATTATTTAAGAAGTTAATGGCATAATCGTAATAATATGTTAAGTATATTTAATTTAATCTATGGTGATAGAATAAATTAAATAGCTTAATATTATTATTTAATATTTTAGAAATATTAAATATAAATTAATAAGAGGAGTCTTATTAATATTATTACAATTATTATTATTTTAATTTCTAAAAGAGTTTAGGAATTAATTTAATATAAGTACTCTCATTTATTCCTAATAGGATTAGGAGAGAAAATTAGTTAAAGGAGTTTAATTAATTATCCCTAATAAGATTAGGGAGCTTAATTAATTAAAAGAATTTAATTAATTAAATAAAACCCAATTCCTTAATTGTTAAGGTGGGTTGCCCACATCTATAAATAAGAGGAGTCTTATTATGGGTGGTAGAGGGTTGTTGACTTTAACAACTACGTAATAATTCCAATTTGTTGGAGAGTACGCCTTTTCTATAGAGATAGTAAACTAGGGTTTGAGCCAATACCCCTTCTTCTTGAATCTTTATTTTTCCTTGGTGGATCACCTCTAGAGGCCAAACATATGGGTGGCTAACGTTGATCAAAGGAAGGAACCAAACCCGGTGGATTCAAGTTGAACGCGAAAGGATTTGGAGGTGAACTTGTACCTGAGGAAGCTCGATCTTCAAGGGTATGATTTTATTCTTTATCTTTTCGTTTAATTAATAATTATGCATAAAGGGTGATCCGGGTATATGGTTTGTAAATTTTAAACTCGATTTTTTATCTCGCTTCGCTTATTTTTGCAATTTGATTGCGCATACATGATATTACAAACCTAACAGTGGCATCAGAGCCAAACCTTTATGCAAATTATTAATTGTTTTAATTTGATATGTATATTGATATGTGTTTAGAACAATTTAATTGGGCATAATTTAATTGTATAAATTTTTTAAAAAAAAAAAAAAAAAAAAAAAGGCGCTTATTAATTAGTAGAGTTATTTTTTTTTTTGAGATTCTAACTGCACGGATTTCAAGGATTCGCTGCTATGAAACATTTTTTTTAAAAAAAAGTTTCTCCTATTAACGGAATTACAAGGCAGGTCACGAAATCTTTAATAAAGGAGCAAGGAGCAATATATATAATAGTTAAAAAAAGGGCTTCTTGTTTCTTTAAAATCCTCCAGCAACATGAATTACAAAAGTGCACGGAATTGGTACAATTCAAGTTGCTTTTCAAATCTAATGCACGGAATTCAAGGAAGAATTGTCACCATACGGATTATATAATTTATATGTATATATTAATTTATATATATACGGATCATATATATATTAATTTATAAAATGGGACGGTTATTATATATTAATAATATATAATATTCTTAATTATTTTATTATTAAAATAAAATTTTATTTTAATTTTAAAATTAAATTTCATGCTAACTAATTAGAGTTGGAATTGGATTCCATATAACTAATTAGAGTTGAAATTAGATTATATGTTTCCTTAAATAAAGGAGTTTATTTAGATATGAAATAAGATTTCATATTATTCAAAATAAAGGAGTTTATTTGTGAATAGGAAAGAAAATCAAGTATTTCCTTTAATATTTTTTTTACATGGAATTGGATTCCATAATTAATTAAAATAAAAGAGTTTATTTTAATTAAAGATTTTTTTTTTACATGAAATTGGATTCCATAATTAATTAAAATAAAGGAGTTTATTTTGATTAAAATAAAATAGTTTATTTTATTCAAAATTGGATAAATTAAAATAAAATAGTTTTATTTTGATTTAAAATTTGGATTTAAATAAAAGAGTTTTATTTTATTCAAAAATAGATTTTATACTAACTAAATTTGCCCATTAAATGATATCAATATATATATTAAATGTTTATTATTCATAAGATGAATATTATTTATTGATGCATATGATGATGTGTATGATAATAAATGGGATTGATTATGGACTATTGTCGATGCGATTGGATTTTATTTTAGTTGGATGCATGAATGTATGGGTTTTATTAAATGGGGTCTGCGTGCCTCGTCTTCTCTAATTTTTCTTAATATAAATTCTATCTCTCTCTATGTACTTCCCTCGATCACGATCAAGGTTTCTATTTATTTTAAATTAGTTATGTAATAGGAATAGTTAGAATTATTTTGAAGAATTGGAGATCAAGGGAAGAAAAGCGCATGAAGATCCGTTTTTGTAATGGAGCCCGGGTTTAAATGTAATAGTTATATTTAAATATTACTTCTTGCACCCCTAGGGTTTGACCTTTTGGTTCACTTGGTGGCTCTAGTGAGACAAACTAGAATAAAAGTCCATAATCAATCCAGTATAATATAGTATTCTATATATGCATGCTTATATTATATATATTATATATATTATGCAAACATGCTTCGCATGTTTATTAATATAATAGCGTATTTTATATATATATGTGCATGCTTACGCTAAACAAGATGAGACAATTAATAACAAACCCTTAATTTTTTTTATATTAAGTCCTAAGTGTTCAAAGTTATTTGGAATATCGGCGTCGCCTTTCAGCATGATAAAATTAATAGAGTATTAAATATTTAATATGAGTTTGTTGTGTCACCACAAGGCAATTATTAAGTATTTAAGATGTTAATTTATCACATTTGATGCTTATAAAGAAAATTGAACAATATTGTTTTGTTGTGTCACCACAAGGATGATATTTTTCTTTTTGAATATATGGAGTGCTAGGTCGGACTTAACTTGGATAATTTTGATTCGGATGTGCCACCACTTGATCAAAATAATCTAAGAGGCAAAAGAAAAGGAGTTGCATAGTTGATGTAATTGACAAAAGTTGTCTACCTATTTATTTATATATAGTTTGTTGTGTCACCACAAGGCTATATACATTTGAAATGGGATCCTTATTCTCACTAGCAAATCTTTAATTAGATTTTGCTTAGAACTATATATAGTGAGGTAATATAGTTTGAAGAAAATAGTGGGAGATACCAATTTAAAACAAGACTTAATTTATTTTGGAAATTAATAAAAGAATGTATGTTAAAATGTTGTTAATTACAAATTCATTTACAGAATTTTACAATGTCTAAAATTACTATCACTGCGAAGCATATTAGATGCTAAATTACTTGAATCGAATTAAACGGATTGGTTAAGGAATTTGAGAATAGTTCTCATGGCTGAAAAGTTATCTTATGTCCTTAATACATCTATCCTGCAATGGTTGCAGACAATGCCTCTGAGGAAGACATTGCTACTTTTAGAAAGTGGCAAGATGATGCACTGATTGGCTCAATGCATCATGCTCGCATCATGAAAGTAACGAGCTTGACGTCGGATGAAACTATGGATGCTTCTACTATATTCACGCACATCAAGTAGTTGATGGTGAGGAAAGTAGGGGTGATAGATATCATATATCTAAGGAGCTCTTCCGATCTAGAATGATAGATGACACTACTGATGATGGATAAAAGTCCTTAACATTATCAATTTGATTGATCAATTAGGACAACGAGTTTTGTCATGGATGGAGAGTTGAGCCAAGATTTGATCTTGCACTCACTCCCGGACTCCTTTCACAATTGTTGTGAATTTTTTCATATGAACAAGCTAGATATCAGCCTCGCTGATTTGCTTAAAATATTGAAAAATGTTGAGAGTCACTTTCCAACCAAGAAAGATCAAGTCTTACTGGTAGGGGCCAAAGGATCTTCTAAAAAGAAGAGCGATTCAAAGAAGGTAAATAGAAAGGCATAAACAAAGGATAATAAGAACAAAACTGATACGGATAGCAAAGGAGCTTGCTTCCACTGCAATAAGCATGGACACTGGAAAGAAATTGCGAGAAGCACCTTGCAGTGGCTAACCAAAGAAGCTTAATGAAGTTTGGTTACCTAAATACAAATTTGTTTATGATTTAAAATAATTTTTCTTTAAGTCAAGGTTCTACTTGGGTATTGGATACCGACTTTGGTTATCATAAATATAGATTTATGAAGGGACCAAGCGAAGTAAAAGCTAAACAAATATAAGTAATCTATGTGTGGGAAATGAAGCAAAAGGTTCTTTGCATTAGCCATAGAAACTTATAGTTTAGCATTGCCTACTGAGCAAATCTATTAAGTCGATAAGTTGTTATTGTATTCCGGTTTCGTTGGAAACATTATTTTCATTTTGTTGTTGGACAATGAAATTTGATATTATAATTAAGAACAATTGTTGTTCTATTTATAATAATAATGTTTTGTAAAGAACCTGAAATATTACTTAATGGATTTTGTATACTTGACTTACGTGAAAATAATTTTGCAAATTGAACAAACTAGTATATGAAAAAGAGATAATCATTCAAAGATTTGAATCTATGTATTTGATGAAATACAAGTGTGAATTATTTGAAAAGTTCAAAGAATTCATAAGTGAAACAAATTGACAAAGTATTAAGATTCTTTGATTAGATCAAGGAATAAATATTTGAGCAATAAGTTTCTAGATCATCTCAAATGGTTTTCTCATAATGGACGCCTCCTGATACGTAATAATTGATTGATGTATCTGAAAGAAAAAATCGTACCTTGTTGGACATGGTACGGTCCATAATTATTTTACCAACATTCCAGTATTCTTCTAGGGTCATGTCCTAGAAATGGTCAGATATCTCTACGGAAAAGGTAACCTCAAAATCCAAACCCCAAGACTCCATAAAATTTATGGACGTGGGAGGATTCTAATCTTAAGTATGTTAAGATAAGGGGTTATCAACTTATGTGAAAAGGTTTGAAGGATAAGCTTGGGACAAGATTTGACATGTACTGATTTGTGGGACATCCTAAAGTAAGTTTAGGGTATATGTTCTATAATTCTACTTAGCAAAAGGTGTTTATTTGAACACAGCGCATTCTAAGATAAAGGTGTTTATCATTAAAAGGGGCTAGTGGGAGGATAATAGATCTTGAAGAGTTCAAGAACCACAAAATACTATAAGTCAAATAAGAGGAACACGTAGATGACCTATTATACCACAACAGAATCGTAAATCGGAATAGTCTACAAGAAGATACAGGAGGTATGGATTCATCATAGATGATGATGATGAGGTACACATCATAGAAGATGATGATCCAGTTACATACGATGAGGTAAGTGTTGTAGACACTTAGAGAAATGGATTGAAGCAAGTTTCTCAAATATGGAACATTCGTTTTGATGAGGCAATCAAAAGAGTTTGATTTTATCAAAATAAGAATGAACCTAATGTGTACAAAGGGTCGGTGGGAGCATCGTGACATTCCTAGTACTATATGTTGATATACTACGGATAAGGAATGACATACCAATGCTACAATCAGTAAAGATAAAGTTGTCTAAACATTCCTCCATGAATGATTTGGAAGAGTATCTTAATTGGGGATATAAATCTATATAGATAGATTTAAGAGGATGCTCGACTTAATCCAAGGAACGTATATTCATTTGATGCTAAAGTCGTTTAACATGACAAACTCCAAGAGATGTCTCATGTCGATGAGCTATGGAGTGTATCTCTCTTAATAGTCCCCCTGAGACTCGAAAAGAGAGGTCGCATGAGTGACAATCATGCATGCAATGAAATGTCACGAGACACGATGTTGATCGGTCATATTATGGAGAAGTTCACTATGAGTCAGTGAAAAACATCTTAAAGTACTTAACCGGCACTAAGGATGTGATCATATTCATGGTGGGTCTAAATTAAAACTAGAGGGCTTATGAGACTCAAGTTTTTCAGACGGCACCAAGATGACATAAAATCCACTTTAAGGTAAAGCGTTATCTTGAGCAAATTAGTGCGTTGAATTGGAAAGGTTCCAAGCAAAGAAAGAGTTCTTTGGTTTAGTGATAAAGACAAAGTATATAGCTATAAATGAAGCTTCAAGTTGATTGTTTGGATTAAAAGTTCATTACAGAACTAGGAATAGTTCCTAAGTCTCATCTTGGATCTAAACATGTGTTGTGGCACATTCATTTGATTATATGAATCATTGAAAGATGGGAAATCACTATAGAGATAGTGAACTCTCAAAAACAACATTACATATCCATTAACTAATGCTTATCCAACAGAAGGATAATCGTCACTTAGAGAAGAAGAGTATGAGATACCATGACGATTGACTTTAGTGCAAGTGGGAGATTGAAAGTAGTATGCACACAAGCCAATCATGTTTGATGATAAAGCATATACTTTGTAACAATCTTATTCATTTATTAAATAAAGAGTATTAATTTATTAAAGGCTTTTAATTATCTACATGATCTTTGTTTTATAATATGTGATAAACCCATAGTTTTAAGCAATGCTTTTAGAATAATGATGATGATCATTCTAATGAGATCTAAATTCTTAGAAAGCTTAAAACTAAAATAGTTCCCAATCATTGGATTACTAAATTGGGGATTAGTGAATCCGGATAGATTGGTACATACGTTGCTTGCTCATTGGATGAGGATGATTGATCTCATGATCATTTGTGTGGAGACACTAAAGCAAGTATGTAGGTGCTTATTAGAGAATAAGTTCACTTTGAGCGTGGCTCGCTAAGGAATACCTAATGGAGTTTTATTTGCCTGTCAATAGGAATTTCTGTAGTGATAGTAGTACAAGTAATCCTTGGACTTGAGATCATCATAGTATCTTGTGTATGATGAGTTATACTTTGACTTATTCCTTAAGACCCTTAGGGTATATCAAAGGGTATGCTTGGGTATAATAAGTTGTACATGGAGATAATGTATGATCAATAAAGAATCTACCACTTCTAATAAAAGAAGAGAAATGTCCTATGTGATTCGATAAATGATGGCAGAATGAAATTAGAAAGGAGTTTCTAATTTGCATTATTTGGTGTTGTGCATTTAAGGATCGAAATACATATAATTAAATAAAATAAGACTTGACAGTAATTCCATGTCTTATATTTAATTGGGACATTGTATGGTGGAAGGATTGAATTGTACGGTAACTATTTACTCAAAGGTTCTTTTATGATTAATGTTGAAATCTATATTATCTGGAAAGTCGTTGATCGCTAGGGAGGCTTATCCCTATTGTAGAATAAATATTATTTATTTAAATAAATTAATTGTTTAATTTATTTATTTAAATAAGATTAGAATTATTCTAATTGATTTATTCACAATAGGTTTAATATGGAGAACCTAAAGGGTCACACCATAAAAGGAAGAATAATTATTTAAGAAGTTAATGGCATAATCGTAATAATATATGTTAAGTATATTTAATTTAATCTATGGTGATAGAATAAATTAAATAGCTTAATATTTATTATTTAATATTTTAGAAATATTAAATATAAATTAATAAGAGGAGTCTTATTAATATTATTACAATTATTATTATTTTAATTTCTAAAAGAGTTTAGGAATTAATTTAATATAAGTACTCTCATTTATTCTAATAGGATTAGGAGGAAAATTAGTTAAAGGAGTTTAATTAATTATCCCTAATAAGATTAGGGAGCTTAATTAATTAAAAGAATTTAATTAATTAAATAAAACCTAATTCCTTAATTGTTAAGGTGGGTTGCCCACATCTATAAATAAGAGGAGTCTTATTATGGGTGGTAGAGGGTTGTTGACTTTAACAACTACGTAATAATTCCAATTTGTTGGAGAGTACGCCTTTTCTATAGAGATAGTAAACTAGGGTTTGAGCCAATACCCCTTCTTCTTGAATCTTTATTTTTCCTTGGTGGATCACCTCTAGAGGCCAAACATATGGGTGGCTAACGTTGATCAAAGGAAGGAACCAAACCCGGTGGATTCAAGTTGAACGCGAAAGGATTTGGAGGTGAACTTGTACCTGAGGAAGCTCGATCTTCAAGGGTATGATTTTATTCTTTATCTTTTCGTTTAATTAATAATTATGCATAAAGGGTGATCCGGGTATATGGTTTGTAAATTTTTAAACTCTGATTTTATCTCGCTTCCGCTTATTTTTGCAATTTGATTGCGCACATGAATATTACAAACCTAACAAAAATGGCTACCCCAAGCCCTCTATTTATAGAGGGGTGGAGCCTTGATGTACTATGGCCCTTGAGTTCATGAGCCCCATTGTCAATGAAACGTGTATGCCTACACTGCATTGTCCGCTCGAACCTTCATAACTTTAATCTGGGCATCCAATTGAGGATTATAAAACCTTTTTCGGAGTGCTATTGTTGAGAGCTACATAAATGACATGGGATTAGAGGTTGTACAAAGTCAGGAAGATGGGACCATGCCCAGGTCTTCAAGCTTCAAATTATATCCGGTGTGATGTCTTGTGTAGTAGTCACTCGAGATTGGAGCTATGGTTCTTGTAGGACATTGCTGTGTTGAATGTATGTTAAAATGTTGCTGAGATGGCACAATATGGAAGTGAGGTGGCAAAATGACAATTTTGCCCCTCACCGGGGTTATCTCCGATTCTGAGTTGCTTTAGCAGTCGTCGCTCAGAGTTATCTCTGAGATTAGGCTGCTACAAGTGCTGAATGTCATTAGGGTTGTCTCTGAGGCATGCCTGACCTCCTGGGGTTATCTCTGGGTTTGGAGCTGAGTGCCTCGGGGTTATCTCCGAGGTTGAAGCTGACTGCTGGGCGTAGACAAGCATTTCATGGGTTATCTCCGGAACTAGAAATACATTCCTCGGGGTTTTCTCCGAGATTGAAACTAAAACTCCCGGGGTTGTCTTTGGGACTGGAACTGAGGATCTTGGGGTTGTCTCTGAGATGGAAAAGACATAATATCCCGGGGTTATCTCTGGGTTTGAAACTGCATTCCTCAAGGTTGTCTCTGAGGTTGAAACTGAAACTCCTGGGGTTATCTCTGGGACTATAACTGAGGATCTCAGGGTTGTCTCCGAGATGCAAAAGACTGAATATCCCGGGGTTATCTCTTGGATTTAGCTGAGCTAACCTCTAGGGTTATCTCTAGAAGACGATTTTGCCCTTCTGCACGGTTAGTAACAGGAATGCAAAATTTCGAGTGTCTACAATCCTTAGACTTGAGATCATCATAGTATCTTGTGTATAATAAGTTATACTTTGACATGTCCCTTAAGACCCTTAGGGTATATCAAAGGTTATGTTTGTGTGTAATAAGTTATATAGGAGATAATGAATGATTAATAAAGAATCTATCGCTTCTACTAAAAGAAGAGATATGTCATATGTGATTCGGTAAATGACACCCCAGGAATCCTTGGTCAAGGTGGAATGAAAGTAGAAAGGAGTTTCTAATTTGCATTTATTCGGAGTTGTGTATTTGGGAATCGAAATACATATAATTAAATAAAATAAGACTTGACAGTAATTCCATGTCTTATATTTAATTGGGACATTGTATGGTGAAAGGATTGAATTGTACGGTAACTATTTACTCAAAGGTTCTTTTATGATTAATATTGAAATCTATATTACCTGAAAAGTCGTTAATCGCTAAGAAGGCTTATTCTTATTGTAGAATAAATATTATTTATTTAAATAAATTAATAGTTTAATTTATTTATTTAAATGAGATTAGAATTGCTCTAATTGATTTAATAAGAACTAGTTTAATATGGAGAACTTAAATGGTTACACCATAAAAGGAAGAATATTTATTTAAGAAGTAAATGACATAATCGTAATAATAAGTTAATCGTATTTAATTTAATCTATGGTGATAGAATAAATTAAATAGCTTAATATTTAATATTTAATATTATGGAAATATTAAATATAAATTAATAAGAGGAGTCTTATTATTATTATTACTATTATTATTAAGTTAATTCATAAAGGTGTTTGAGAATTAATTAATATAAGTAATCTCATATATTAGAATAAGATTAGAAGGCTAATTAATTTAAAAGTTTAATTAATTATTCTTAATGAGATTAGGAAGCATAATTAATTAAAGTTAATTAAATAAAAATCCTATTCCTAAATAGTTTAGGAGGTTTTCCTACATTTATAAATAAGAAAGTCTTTTTATTGAGAGGGAGTGACATAAGTTATGTAATTTATTCCAAGAGTTGGGAAATTACACTTTTTCTATTGAGATAGGAAAACCTAGGGTTTAGCCAAATACCCTTCTTTTTGAGTTTTTGTTCTTCCTTGGTGGATCACCTCTAGAGGCCAAACGCTTGGGTGGCTAACATTGATCAAAGGAAGGAATCTAATCCCGTGCACTCAAGGAGACCACGAATGACTAGGAGTTGAACTTGTACCTAAGAAAGCTCGAATATTTAAGGGTATGAATCTGATCTTTTTCTTTTGTTTATATTGATAATTAAGCACAAAGCATGATCATGGTATGAGATTGTATAAAAATTTTAAAATTCCAATTTATCACACTTTCACCCTATTTTATATGATTTGATTAAGTAATCGCGCTATATACAATCTCAACATTTTCACCTGATGTCTCTACATGTTCTCTGAGTGCATACTTAGACTAAGTTGTCTTGGTCTATTTTGTTTACTTAGAGACCATGGGATGGTGCTGCCAAAATTTTCTTAAAATAAAAGAAAAGTGCTCAAGATTGGTACTAGCGAGGAGATGCATCCTAGAACTGGATAGAAGCTTAACCCCTTTAGAGTGGAGATACTATATGAACCACATACATGAATATCTCTAATTTGAATGAGTATTTTATTCAGTTAAAGATGTCAGCTGACCAGAGTTGGATATACCGTAGGGTACCTATTGATGGGAGTGGATCAGTGGATGCTTATCGTGAAGAGGTGTGAAATTTTTTGGACAAAGTCATAAAACATGCTGATGATCTGAACGGAATGATGAGATGTCTGTGTGTCAAGTGTAAAAACCTGATCTGGAAGAAAGCCAGCGAGATTAAATTTGACTTATTTTCTCGTGGCTTTGTGGATGGGTATTTTATATGGATTCATCACGGGGAATTAGCTGAGTTGAGGGAACTTTCAAACAGTGTAGACCAACCAATTCACGGGGATTCAAACACTGATAAATATGATGTCGTGGAGATGTTACTCGATGCGTATGGGCTTAACAATATAAATTGAGTTGGAAATGAGCATGCGTCAGGCAGTGCTCAGCAAGACCAAAATGATTCAGCTGCTGCCTTTTACAAGATGTTATCTGAATTAGGGGTCCCATTGTATCCTTAAAATGATAAGCACAACAGGCTATCTGCAATGACTAAGATCTTACACTTTAAGAATGATCATGACTGTAGTGAGAGAGGTTTCAATGATTTGATTGCTCTTATCAACGAGTTTTTACACCTTGCCCACAAATTATTACGAAGTGAAGAAGATGATCAAGGGGTTGAATATAGGGTATCAGAAGATCGATGCTTACGAGCAGGATTGCATGTTATACTATGTGGCAGATAGAGATAAGGGACAGTGTGATACATACAGGTTGCCTCAGTACAAGGTGACAAAAGGTGGGGGGGGGGGAGGAGAAACATGTGTGCCCAAGAAGATCTTACGTTACTTTCCTCTTTCATCGAGGCTTCAACGATTATTAATGGCATCCCACTCAGCTCAATATATGACTTGGCATAGAACAAGGGACATTGTGCCTAGTCAGCTGACTCACCCTGCAGATGGAGATGAATGGAAGAAGTTTGATGAAAATTTTCCAGAATTTACTAAGGAAGATAGGAATGTCAGGCTTAACATGGCTACGGATGGGTTTTGCCCATTTAATAATTTTAGTCAGCCCTACTCTGTTTGGCCAGTGATCATAGTAGCTTATAATCTTCCACCGTCAATGTGCATGAGAGATTTATGACGAACGAGACTTTTGTATTTAATTTTTAATAATTATTAAATTAAATAAATGTTTTGATAATTTATTTATTGAGTAAAATAAATATTTGATGAAATAGTGGTAGATTAATTTAATTAAGTGTGTCACATTAATTAAATTAATGTGGAATAATTTTATAGTTCACAAAGTGTGAATTTAATTGGGATAATTAAATTAAATGAAGTGTTAAATAATTTTAACGTTGTTCTAATTAATTAAATAATTAATTAGAGATTTATTGATTTGTTATCAATAATAAATGAGTATTTTAATCATGTGTTATATTTAATTAATGAGAATTTTAATTATGTGATGATGTGATTTAATGGGTAATATTGTCTGTTATTTAATTGAGTTTAAATAATATTATTTGATTAATTAAAGTATAACAAATAAACTATATAATAAACAAGTTAATTAAAATAATGGGAAAAGGAATTAATTTGAAATAAACCAAACATGGCCTTCAGGACATGGGAGCAGTTAAGGCCATACTGTGCCTAACCGCTACCCATGTACGCATCAGTTATATTATAGACGTATAGTATATCAGATATTGTTTAGTCTGGAGAGCATAAAACAGAGAGAAAATGAGAGAAAATTTGAGAATTATTGAGATTGAAGAAGGGGTTGGAGAATTAAAAAAGCTTTCTGTCACATTCTAGCAATCTAAGTAGAGAAATCAAGGGTAGTTCCTTAATCTCAAGCTTTAAAATTATATTTTTAAGTTTTCTCCATGAACATATATTAAGTTCTCTGTAAATTGAAATTCATTAGGTATTTGTTAAAAACTTGATGTTAGATGTTTATTAGCATGTATAATTCAATTATATATGATTTATATGTGTTTTAGAGTAATCAAATCTATGTAATTGTGTTTAATTGGAGTTTTGTAGTTTACAAAGAAGTATGTATGACTGTGGCTTAAAAGTATGAAAATTTATGTTTAAATTACATATTAATCGGTAAATTGATGGATGATTATGTTTATACATGTAAAAACAAAAAGAACAAAACTTGTATGGACTACTTTGGTTGAAAAACAAGTTCGTAGTAGTTGATTTTGTTAAGAATGTCAAAATGGAGTTTTTCACAAAAATATCAAAATTATGGATTTAAATCTTTTTCTTGATGTGACTTAAGTTGTTAAAAGCGTGCTAAGAATGTTATATAATGTTTATGTTAAGTTTATAGCTTATGGGTAATATTGAATTTGTTGTTTGTGTGAAGTTTTGGCCTAATTTGGCCATGTTCTGTGTTCTTCGTGAACTGTTGAAATAGAAACTGCATCAAAGTGCTGCAATGTCGCTAATGTTGAGCTTTTGGTATTTAGAAGTGCTAAAATGCCGCCGATCTCTAGTGTAAATGGCGTGATTGCATTTTGACCATAGGCTTAACATGAAGAGTTTGCAGGTTGAATATGCCATCTTCTTGGCCAATTTCGAAGCAATGGGCGTCACTGCAGTGCTTACTTAGCGAATCCCGCCTTGAAAGTTTTATTTTTTTGTTCAAGTCCAGAAAATATGATTTAAACCCAACCTAATGAACACGAAAATGTATTAAACATGTAATTTGATATTAAAACAGATTCTTTACATGTCAATGATATTCTTACCGTTTTAATTGATAAGTCGAATGCTTATTTAACTCATCGTTCGTGAAGTCTAATAATGTGTGAGAATTAATATTGTGATCAAAGTTTAGACAAAAGAGGATGTACGTATGGTGCCGGCTATGTTATAATTAATTAGTATTGTGAATGTAAATGATATGTAGGATTAAATTGAGGAACGTGACTAGTAAATGTGTAATCTATGAACGAGGTAAGTTTTTAAACCCTACTCTTATGTTGAGCAAGTTCTATACCCTATCTTAATTAAGATTACGTGAGTTTTCAAACTCTTTCTTACATTGAGCAAATTCTTATTCTATATTATGATTGAGCAAGTTTCTATTTCTAAACTTTCGTTGAGTAAGTTCTTAAACCTTATTATTGTTGAAAAAACTTCATATTCTTATTTTGAATTGTTCAGAGTTTAATCATTCAAGTTCATGATTCCAAATGAAATGTTCTAACTCTTTCGAAATATTACTCTTCTTATACAATGTTCATTCAATTGTATAGAGTTGAGATTCAACCTTAGATTTGAATATTGACTACAATATTGCATTGAAACCTTGAATAGATAGTGAATCCTTATTGATTCAACTAATCCTTAGTTGATTATTATTGAACTCTAAATTTCCCTTAAAGTCAATCCAAACCAAACTTTCTTTGGTGCAGACTCTAATGTCAAAGCTGAGATGAACAACCCTGTTACAGGGGATTATATTACGTGATAACGTTAAGATTTTGTGCAGATACATGTTACTAAGGGCTGATCCCCGTAGGTGCAAGAAGTAAGGTCTATATAGTCTTACGTCTGTTAATGGTTTAAAGTAGAAATACTTGGAAATCTGGGACATAGTTCATGGTCTTATGACCCTTAGATGTACTTTTGATTCCTGTTCTAATCTTGATTCAAAAGCCGAGTTTTCTTTTGTTCGGTATCCATTGTTTATTCGTATGTTATTATTATTATTACTATTGTTAAACTTATGGGTAATTGTTGCTCACCCTTGCATAATAACATTGTAGCTAACGTTGGAAGAGTTGATGAGCCATCCACTAGTAAGGACAAAGGCAAAGCAAGAAAATGATGAAGACTTATTTATTATTTGAGAATGATTATATTAAAATTTTTAATGTTATGTTAAAGACTTATTTGTTTATGGAGTTTTTGCATTGATGTATTAATGTTAGATGACCTGGGATTGATTTGTTTAAGCCGTTCTAACCCTTTATTGGGAAGATTGCTATTTCATTTATGAGTTTATTTATTATGGGTAGTTAGATGCTATTTATTTTGATGAGTGAACACCAAATCTGTGGAAAATTCGAGTACCTGGATTTGGGGGTGTCACATGATCTGTATCTGTTCTTGACTTTACTCATACCGGGGGATAAGAGTCCTACAAAAGACATAGACGTGTACCTCATACCATTAGTCGATGAACTTAAGATGTTATGGCACTAAACCAAAAACGGCCTCTAGTGAAGGACAAATCCTTCACAAGACATACTATATCACTCACAAGCGATTTATTACGAAGAAATATTTCCTTCACACGATTGCTCGCATTAGACCTCCTCGCAATTAGGTATCATTCGCTAAGTAGTAACTAAATGTTTTTTGTGAATGATATATTGTGAATAACTTTTTTATTTACAAATTGTATTTGGTAAGGAATATTGTTATTTAGTGAAAGATTGGTTTTTTTCACAAATAATATTTTAAGGACTATTTGAAATTAGTGAATAATTTTTTTTCCCTCACAGATAATATATTATGAAGAACAAATTTATTTAATGATAGAAAATTTTCCTTAACTAATTATAAATTAAGAATGTATCTTCAAATTAGTGAGGAAATAATCATTCATTAATGTCAATTTCTCAAGTAAAATCATTCACAAGTTATAAATTTCTAAATAAAAATTAATTAATAAATAATCAAAATTCATTGCAAATTATAATTAATTTTCAAATCAGTGATTTCATATTTATTATTATTATAATAAATATTAAATTTAATATTTGAAGTTAATATAAATGTCATACTTGTTTCAAACTAATTGATAAACTAATGCATAAAGAGCCAATAATTAAAACCAATACTCCTCATATAAATAGATAATGCTCAAATTACGATAACTACATAAGTTGTTATTGTATCTTGGTCTCCCAAGGACCATAGTACCTACAATATTTATTAACCAACATAAGAAAACTGAAACAATAACAACGAACTAGAAAGAATAAAGTGTATATCATGTTAGGTCCACTTCATCATCATTTTCTTCATGTAAATCAAGGTTAGACTTGTAAACTCCACGATACAAGAGAAACACCAAAAATCAATTCCAATAAGATGAGGAATAAGAAAAGATAAATCTGGTGAACTTAAATTAAGAGAGAGATTAATTGTGACGCCCCCGAAATAGGTATACATCACCCATTCTGAGTCGCCAAATACATGGTACATAAATCAAATACAAACTTCTTTTATACAATACGACAACAGCGTAGCTTAGAGTTTTTACATGAATATTGTCTCATAGACAGTATTCAAACTTAAATGAAGTCCTCATTACATTTATTATCACACTATTTTATAAAATAGTGAGGACTACTATAGCCACCATCTCGGACCGTCACTCTATTCCCCGACTAATCCCGGCTACGTTCTTATTTCTTGAAGAGAACAATGAAAGCAAAAGGGTGAGCTCAACTAGCCTAGTAAAAAATATTATGACTAAGATAATGCAAAATAAATTATCGTTAGCCTTCAACAGTGTTAAATTGATAAAATACAATAAACATCAAGTTTAACTGTAGCGGAACAAGCAATCCATTAGAAGAGTCAAGTAGAGAATGATATCTACTATCTTCTATGATTTAAAAAGGTTTTCATCAACTTTATCGCTGAGACTCAGCTTAATAAATAAACCACATCATTGAATCATCCCTGCACCACGACCAAGGATATTTATGTAATCATCAATGATCATGATTATACCGAATAATCCCTGGTCATAATCATACCAACAATTGTCCATCAATGCACTACAGGCCAATGAGGACTTTTACCACATCATTTGTAACATTACGGGTCATGATTATACCAAATGATCCCTGGTCATAATCATACCAATCAACAGTCCATCTATGCATGTAAGCCAAAGATGACTTTCATCACAATATAAGCATGAGGATGATGACAATGATATAAGAATTCAATTAAAACAAACAAAGGATAAATTTTTAAAGATATATAAATTAATTTATCCAGAATTCAATAATGTTCAAATTGCCAACATGATACTGCTTTGTGGAGTAAAATTCAAGAATGATATTATATCAAAAATAATTTGGACCGAAAAGAAATCAATTTTTGTCATGAATAGTATTATGGGTCAATAGTACCCGGGTGAATAGTACCCCATGAATAGTACTTCGAGAATAGTACCCCATGAATAGTACTTTGTGAATAGTACTCATGAATACTACTTCGTGAATAGTACTTTATGAATAGTACCCGTAAATAATACCGTATAAATGAATAGTACTCATAGACAGTACTCCGGCATGAAAAGCTTAAAATTTAACAAGAATGTGCAGAAAATATCCTTGTGAAATGATACTAGATGAAGTGCAAATTTCAAGGATATTCTACTAATTTCATGGAGTATAGAAGCAATACTTTATCAAAATAATTGTATAATCAGGAATACGAGACGAAATAATATTACTCACATACTACAGAGTATAGAAGAAAATATTATTCCTTATGAATACTGAACAAAAATAATATCCCTTACCTTAGAAGAAGACTTGATACTGGAATAGTGAGGTAGGAGACTTCTCTTCTTCTTTCTCTCTATAGCTTCTCTCTCTATAATTGCTCTTGTGAGTCTTAGTGAATTGGTGAGAATGAAAGAAGAATGAGCTTTTATTTATAGAAAAATATAGTTTCTATAATTGCACGTTTTGGGGCTCGAAATATTACAGTATAATACCTTTATCTTTTTCTTGATTTTTAATTTATTCCTACAAGTATTATCAAACTTGCACCACCTCCCCTAATAGTACATCATGTGAATCAATAGTACATTCATGTGAATCAATAGTTCTACACATGTGAAAAAAATAGTTACAGTATAGTACCTTCATCAATACCTCTATTTTTAATTTAGTCATGCAAGTATTATGAATCTTGCACCACATCCCCTAATAGTACATGCATGTGAATCAATAGTACACACATGTGAACAAATACTTATAAGCATATGAATTAATAGCAATTAATTGCTCATTTATCTGATTAATTACTGGATTAGTCAATATAACCTCTAGACATCAATTATTATCGAAATAAATGTTGATTTTCACTAACACTAATAATCCCAACACAATAGAACTATCAATTTCATCTTTAATCAACACGAATTTATTAATCTATCTTTACAAAATAGAAGTGTTTTTGAAAATATTTACTTTCCCACTCAAACCATATTAAAAGATCTTGACCATCAAAACTTTGGGATAAATCTAATCCTTCAAAAAACTTTAAAGGTAATAACTCTCTCTCTCATGCTGCCATGCTGGGATGGATAAAATACTACCATCTTACTATAAAATAATATATGCAAATGAATATTTTTATATATATAAGGGATAATTTCATAATACCTTTCTCATATTAATAATAAATAGATATCACATTAATATAAAAAAAATGAAATTATCACATTTTACTTATAAAAAAATGAAATTTTTACTATAGATATTTTCATATAATAATGATAATTTTTTAATTTGGACTGTCTAAAATTTTAGATAAATTCTACCCTCTATAGTGCCGGAGGCACGGGACTGTTGCTAGTCATTAATATTATAACTCACAATATTTAACAACCAGATCATTCCCAGGAAAGAGGGGGCTTTCCGATAAGGATTTCTCCCTATTCGCGCACAATTAGGTGACCAAACCTCTCCTCGACAGAACTTTCTAGACATCATCAATATTGTAAATAATAATATGAATAACTTTGTCATCTCAATTATTGATTTAATAATATAAAAAATATTGATACTGTGACAATAATTGAATCAATAATATGAGAGATATTATGCAGCAATTACTGTAGCAATAATTGAGTATAATCGAGTGACTTCTCACGTAAGCATCAATAATCAATACCGTGTGATACTATGCAACCACGCGTATTACTGTACTTTTCCCTCCGTGTAGTTCAATGGTTTAACGGTAAAACTTTCGCCATTATTTTTATAAAAAGATATTTCTGTCGTTTTCTAACTACGACAATACTTCCGTTGTTGGGTCCACCAATGATTGTGCCGTCGTATGAATATTACCTGTTAAAACGAATATTCCTCGACCAATTGAATATTTTATAACAACTTGTTTACTTTGCAAAATTTATAAATATTACCTACAACTATAATATTATATCAAATCCACACCATAATATTCAAAAATATATTTCGAGAATAAATAATCTTCATTCATAAAAGTTGGGGTCTTATAACCCCCCTTCTTATGAAATTTTGTCCGCGAAATTAGGGTACGCACCTGGTATGTCAAAGAGGTGTGGATACATTGACTTCATTTCATATTCTAACTCCCAGGTCATTTCCTCAACATCGTGGTTTCTCCACAAAACTTTGACTTGAGGTATAACCTTGGAGCGTAGAATATGTTCCTTCTAATCCAAGATTTTAACAGGTACCTCTTCATACATTAAATCTTCCGCTATTTTGTCCAGTTCTAATTCAATAATGTTGTTTGGGTCTTTCACATATTTACGTAAAATAGATATGTGAAAAACGTTATGTACACGAAACATACTTGGCGGTAAGGCAAGTCTATAGGCCACAATTCCTACTCGATCGAGGATTACAAATGGGCCAATGAATCGAGGATTGAGCTTTCCTCTCTTTCCAAATCTCGTAACTCCTTTCCCTGGAGCAACACGTAACAACACATTATCTCCAATATTGAATTCCACGTCCTTTCGATGAAGATCAGCATAACTCTTTTGTCGATCTTGTGAGGTTTTTATACGTTGTCGGATTGTTTGAATCTTTTCCATAGTCATACGTACCAACTCCGGTCCCAACAACGTTGCTTCACCCACCTCCTCCAAGCATACTGGAGAACAACACTTGCATTAATACAACGCCTCGAATGGAGCCATGCCAATACTTGCTTGATAACTATTATTGTAGGAAAATTCCACCAATGGTAAGAACTTATCCCAACTTCCTTTGAAGTCAAGGACACAGAGTCTTAATAAATCTTCAAGAGTTTGAATAGTCCTCTCCGACTGCTCGTCTGTTTGAGGATGATATGCCGAACTAAATTGTAAATCCGTGCCCATAGCTTTTTACAAACTAACCCAAAATCTTGAAGTGAATCTTAGGTTTGAAAATGGGTTTTGTACCGGATTCAAGGTCGATACAAAATTCAATTTGACGCTCTGGGGGTAGGCCAGGAAGTTCTTCAGGGAATACCTTAAGAAATTTATTAACAATAGAAATATCATTCAAATCTGACGTATTTTTATTTAAATCCGTGACATGGGCTAAGAAAGCTTGACATCCGTTTTTCAATAAACGAATAGCTTTATGGCTTGATATGACATTGATTGACTTTAGTGGTTTGGTTGCTTGAATTCGCATAATAGGTTGGTTAGGAATATGAAAGCTAACAACCTTATGAAAATAATCGCTTTTAGCATGATGAGTAGTTAACCAATCAATCCCTAAAATCACATCAAATGCAAGTATTTTCAAAGAGATAAGATCGACAGGTAACGTCCAGTTACCGATTTGAATTAAACAAGATTTATAAACAGTGGATGTAATGAAGGTTTCTCCCAACGGAGTTTCAATAGATAAGTCAAAGTCTAATTTCTTCAGAGTCAAATTTAAACGTTGAGCTCAAGTAGGAGAAATAAAAGAATGGGTAGAACCGGTATCAAATAAGGTATATACTTTGCTAGAATTTATAATTAGCTTACCCGTGATTACCTCGTTCAGATTCCTCGCTTTTTGGGAGGTTATGACAAATGCTCTCCCTTGAACTACCGATTTTATCTTATCTAGGATGGCCTTTGATGCCTCCATCCCAGCTGGACTTGACTTCGGTGCACGAAAAAATCGGGCTAGGTGACCTTCTCTTCTAAAATTGTAACATGCCTTGGACTGCTGCGTAAAGTTTGGACTGATGTGTCCCTCCCCTCCGCATTTATAATATACGACTGGCGGTTGTTCTCCTTCCTTAACAATAGGTGTTGGTGCTGACGTCTTTCCATTATTATTGAATTTCCTCTTCTTGAAATTTCCACTTCTATTATCTTGGCCATGATTACCACCGAAGTGGTTACCATTTTTGGCATGTTGATTCCCTCCACGTTTGTTGTCACCGCTTCGATGACTGCTACCACTGGTATTATCGATTTATCGGTTGCTCTCTCTTAGTTGGGATGACTCATTATCGCGCTCCAATAACTGAGCCCTATTTACAACATCTGAATACAAAAACAGTTTGTGAGAAATTAGGTATTGACGTATCTCAGGTTTTAAACCTCTTAGAAACATCCGCGTTATTCTCTCCTTATTATCAATCGAGTGGGACGCAAACCGGGACAACTCGATAAACTTAGTTTCCTACTGTGACACGGTCATATTGTTTTGCTCCAGCTTGATAAACTATACCTCTTTCATGTGACGAATACTTTCAGGAAAGTACTTGTCGTTGAATAGTTCTTCAACTTTTCCCAAGACATCTTTAGTGCACCAGGTTGAGTACACTTTACAGATTCCCACCAGTAATCTGCCTCTCCTCGTAACATGAAGGTGGCAAAGGGAACCTTTTGCTCCTCAAAACATCCCAAGTCATCAAATATCTTGGTGATCTGCTTTATCCACGTCTCCGCCTTAAGTGGTTTTGGCTCTCCCAAAAACTCCGGGGGTCCCAGCTCCTTGAACTATTTAGCGGTGACCGTTCGAGAGTTGCCAGTGTTTTCACCTGCATTTTGGATAGGATCCGCTCTCGCCTGATGTTGCATGAATTGCATAAAGCCTCTGAACATTCCATCGTTCATCATTTGATCGGTGTTATTGTTTACCTGAGGATTATTGTCTTCTGTCATAAGCATTATCCCGGTATTGATCGTTGGTGACTCAACGGTCTCATGTGCTTCATTGCTGATCTCAACATTTTCATATGTCATTTTTAAACACTGCCACAAAACAAGGGTTAATTGACATGTCACATATTATCCCTATACTCTGATCGACCAATTAAATACCAAATAAACTTAGGTAGGTCATACTAGCAAAGGAATTCCCCGTCTCTCCTCTCCTAGTTCTTGTGTCACATCTCAGCCAGGGATCATATCCCTAAGCTTTCATACCAACTATGACGCCCCCAAAATATGTATGCATCACCCATTCTGAGTCGCCAAATACATGGTACATAAATCAAATACAAACTTCTTTTATACAATATGACAACAACGTAGCTTAGAGTTTTTACACGAATATTGTCTCACAGACAGTATTCAAACTCAAATGAAGTCGTCATTACATTTATTATTACACTATTTCATAAAATAGTGAAGAGTACTATAGCCACCATCTCGGACCATCACTCTATTCCCCGACTAGTCTCGACTACGTTCTCATTTCCTGAAGAGAACAATGAAAGCAAAAGGGTGAGCTCAACTAGCCCAGTAAAAAATATTATGACTAAGATAATGCAGAATAAATTATCGTTAGCCTTCAACAGTGTTAAATTGATAAAATACAATAAACATCAAGTTTAACTGTAGCGGAACAAGCAATCCATTAGAAGAGTCAAGTAGAGAATGATATCTACTATCTTCTATGATTTAAAAAGGTTTTTCATCAACTTTATCGCTGAGACTCAGCTTAATAAATAAACCACATCATTGAATCATCCCTGCACCACGACCAAGGATATTTATGTAATCATCAATGGTCATGATTATACCGAATAATCCCTGGTCATAATCATACCAACAATTGTCCATCAATGCACTACAGGCCAATGAGGACTTTTACCACATCATTTGTAACATTACGGGTCATGATTATACCAAATGATCCCTGGTCATAATCATACCAATCAACAGTCCATCTATGCATGTAAGCCAAAGATGACTTTCATCACAATATAAGCATGAGGATTATGACAATGATATAAGAATTCAATTAAAAGAAACAAAGGATAAATTTTTAAAGATTTATAATTTAATTCATCTAGAATTCAATAATGTTCAAATTGTCAACATGATACTGCTTTATGGAGTAAAATTCAAGAATGATATTATATCAAAAATAATTTGGATCGAAAAGAAATCAATTTTTGTCATGAATAGTACTCTGGGTGAATAGTACCTGGGTGAATTGTACCCCATGAATAGTACTTCGAGAATAGTACCCCGTGAATAGTACTTTGTGAATAGTACTGGTGAATACTAGTTCATGAATTGTACTTTATGAATATTACCCGTGAATAGTACTTTTATGAATAGTACTCATGGACAGTACTCCGGCATGAAAAGCTTAAAATTTAACAAGAATGTGCAAAAAATATCCTTGTGAAATGATACTAGATGAAGCGCAAATTTCAAAGATATTCTACTACTTTCACGAAGTATAGAAGCAATACTTTATCAAAATGATTGTATAATCAGGAATACGAGACGAAATAATATTACTCACATACTACAGAGTATGGAAGAAAATATTATTCCTTATGAATACTGAACAAAAATAACATCCCTTACCTTAGAAGAAGACTGGATACTAGAATAGTGAGGTAGCAGACTTCTCTTCTTCTCTCTCTATAGCTTCTCTCTCTATAATTGCTCTTGTGAGTCTTAGTGAATTGGTGAGAATGAAAGATGAAGGGGCTTCTATTTATAGGAAAATATAGTTTTGATAATTGCACGTTTTGTGGCTCAAAATATTACACTATAATACCTTCATCTTTTCCTTCATTTTTAATTTATTCCTGCAAGTATTATCAAACTTGCACCACCTCCCCTAATAGTACATCATGTGAATCAATAGTACATTCATGTGAATCAATAGTTCTATACATGTGAAAAAAATATTTACAGTACAGTACCTTCATCTATACCTCTATTTTTAATTTAGTCATGCAAGTATTATCAATCCTGCACCACATCCCCTAATAGTACATGCATGTGAATCAATAGTACACACATGTGAACAAATAGTTATAAGCATGTGAATTAATAGCAATTAATTGCTCATTTATCTGATTAATTACCCAATTGCTCAATATAACCTCTAGACATCAATTATTATCGAAATAAATGTTGATTTCCACTAACACTAATAATCTCAACACAATGGAACTATCAATTTTATCTTTAATCAAAACGAATTTATTCATCAGTAATATTATGACTCACAATATTTAACAACTAGATCATTCCCAGGAAAGAGGGGGCTTTTCGATAAGGATTTCTCCCAATTGGCGCGTAATTAGGTGACCAAACCTCTCCTCGACAGAACTTTCTAGACATCGTCAATATTGCAAATAATAATATGGATAACTTTGTCGTCTCAATTATTGATTTAATAATATAAAAATATTGATCATCGTGATAATAATGAATCAATAATATGAGAGATATTATAAAGTTAATTATCGTGAGTAATAATAGAGTATAATTGAGTGACTTCTCACGTAAGCATCAATAATCAATACCGTAGTTATTCTTGTGCAACCACGCCAGTATTATTGTACTTTACCACCGGGTAGTTCAATGTTTTAACGGTAAAACTTTCACCGTTATTTTTATAAAAAGATATTTCTATCGTTTTCTAACTACAACAATACTTCCGTTATGGGGTCCACCAATGATTGTGCCGTCGTACGAATATTCCCCGACTAATCAAATATTTTATAACAATTTGCTTACTTTGCAAAATTTATAAATATTACCCACAACTATAATATTATATCAAATCCACACCATAATTTTCAAAAATATATTTCGAGAAAAATTAATCTTCATTCATAAAAGTTGGGGTCTTATAACCTCCCTTTCTTATGAAATTTCCTCCTCGAAATTAGGCTACGCACCTGGTATGTCGAAGAGGTGAGGATACCTTGACTTCATTTCATATTCTAACTCCCAGGTCATTTCCTCAACATCGTGGTTTCTCCACAAAACTTTGACTTGAGGTATAACCTTGGAGTGTAGAATATGTTCCTTCTTATCCAAGATTTTAACAAGTACCTCTTCATACGTTAAATCTTCTGCTATTTTGTCCGGTTCTAATTCAATATTGTGGTTTGGGTCTTTCACATATTTACGTAACATAGATATTTGAAAAATGTTATGAACACGAAACATACTTGGCGGTAAGGCAAGTCTATAGGCCATAGTTCCTACTCGATCGAGGATTACAAATGGGACAATGAATCGAGGATCTCCCGATGGGACTTGTCATTGCAAACCGTTGCACATAGCGGTACTGTCCTCCAGATACATGGTGGGAGGAGTTTTGATAGATGGAGGTTCATATTTAAATATCTGACCTTATGCCACTTTAGAGAAGATGAATATCAATCTCAAAAGGATCAAAAGCAGAAATACGGTTATCAAAGCTTTTGATGGATCCCGACGAAATGTTGTCGGAGAGATTGAACTGCCTGTGGAGATTGGTCCACATACATTCAGCGTATCCTTTCATGTGCTCAAAATAGCTACAAGATACAACCTACTCTTAAGGAGACCATGGATTCATATGGCCGGAGCCGTTCCTTCCACCCTTCACTAGCAACTTAAATACATCATTAACAATAGCCTAGTCACTGTTAATGCTGAGCCGGAATGTCCTGGATAAGGTGACATACCACTCATTGTTGGTCGATTTCGCTATTGCTAAATCCCGCGCAAGCATACGCGGTCCACAAGTAATATATGAAAGTAGAGTGTCGAACCCACGAGGACAAAGTCTTAAGAGAAAACAATTACTAAGGTAAAGTCGTTACTTATCTTATCTAAACAAGTAAAACAAGATGGTTGGTTAAGCTATGTGTTTAAAACTATAAGAATAAGAGAAGTAGTTGTGCTAGGAAGTCAAGATAGGATTAAAACTCCCCTAATGCGTCACCTAATCTCCTAACTCTCCAAATTACAAATGAATCAAGGAATGGTCAACCAAGAACAGTAAATATGCATAAGCTTTTGTAGAAGGTCAAATGCACATCCCTAGCCAAATAAATCACAATATGTCTATTGGTGAAAATAGCTAGGCGAAGGTCATTAAGCTAAGTCTCAAGGTCACACAAGGAAAATAGAGATATGTCTATCCTATTAGCAGTTTATGAACACATTCCATTGGCATGGTCATAATAGGTGTTGTTGTATTTAAAGATAGATAATAACATCCATTTGTCAATTTCCATTATTATCAATACCGATTTCTCTATCAAGCAATTAGTCAGTAAATACGAAATAGAATAACCCATTCCAAAATAATTCATTATATAAAATAGGAGAGAAAGTTAATTAAGCTAAACAAAAGGTTATATTGCAATCCTAAAAATGGAGTAAGTTCATAAATATGGTACTAACACAAATTTTCAATACAGTAGATATTTTCAGTAATACACAAATAAATGGGAGATTTAGATTAAGAAAAGCCCTATTTTGAAGTGTTCTTTCTCCAAATCTTCTCTTCACTGCGTCGCTACTGAACTTGTGTCGGATGCAATAACTCTCTTTCCCTTGAAGAACAGCTTCTTTCTCTTCTAGAAAATTAATAATGTAAAAATAACTATCTCTATGCTATCTGTCATCAATTTCTATCGCAGGCGGCTGCTTAGAATTAAGTATATCTGTCTTCCCCTCTCCTTAGGTCATTTAAACCCCTTTTTCTGTTTGGACACCGGAGCTCGCGCTGCGGCGCGAGTATTAACTAGCAAGTGGCATTGCGACACCACGTGGGCTTAAATAGACAGGAGGTAGCGCTACGGCATGACTCTAATAAGAAACCTCAAGATCATGTCTGATGGAAGGAGAAGGAGGACAAGGCTGGGCGCAAATAATGGCTACTGGGTGCGGATCTGTTGTATAACTTTGGTCCTTCGGCGCTGATTTCTAGTATGTCCCCATCTTGCTATGGCACTACGGCGTGGACCCTTAGTGTGTCCCTGGCACTGTGGCATCGATTTCCAGTATGTCCCAGCATATTATGGCGCTACAACACGGGCTGTAAAGCTAACTTTGGCACTGCGATGCCACTACAGCAAAAATGACCATTAAGCTCTGTAAAGTCCTGCATGATAGAACTTAGACAAAATAACAATAATATATATATATATAAGCTAACTAAATGATTGAAAAAAGGAAACAACTTAAGCCACAAAGGATATGATTCGCAGGTATAAATCCCACTCATCAAATACCCCCAAGCTTAAGCTTTTGCTTGTACTCAAGCAAACTATTATCAGACAACCATACCCCATTACTGCGAGATACGAATGAAAGTTAATCCTATAGACTAATATTATGGCCTCTAAGCCCAATCATAAACATCCTTTGAGAATTGGACAAAACGCATATAAACGAAGGCTTAATGTCTATTAATAAACATGAGACTGTAATCGATCCATTTTGTGTGTGTGCAGACCAAACATCTTAACTAGCTATGACCCAAATTAAGATCACACAGTCGATTGTGATAATCATTAAGCTTACTATGCAACCCACATAAATAAAAGGCATTAAGAACAAGACACAAGAACAAGAAAGGATCGAAAGGTTCTAATAATATGACATAAAATTCCACCTCAGACAGTACTTGATTACTTTTAGGCTAAACAGAGCACTCATTAGCAAGCTTTCGATCAATGACTCCCAAGCCAAATGACTTTAGGGCATTAGGTATAAAACACTCCTAAGAATCTAATAACTCAAGCAACAAAGGCCACATAATCAACATAAGTCTGGAATAGATTTTACCAGCCTGCGTTTATGGGCGAGTGCGTTTCCACGCTCCATCTCAACCCACGACATGAATGTTATTAAAATTATTATTATTATTATTATTATTATTATTATTATTATTATTATTATTATTATTTAATATATTATAGAACTATAGACCCGAAAGTGTAAAAACGTCTAAGACTTTTATTACCTTGAAATCAACAGAGTTTTAACAGTGTACAAATTTTTAACACAATAAATACATAACCTAAATCTGGACACATAACTAGAAACGACAATTGGTCAGTGCTCACAAAAAGGATGGATCCAAAATAGTCTTGATTTATCTAATTAACACGCCCCAAGTTCACATAAATTTGACACTACTCTAAGAACATAATATAATAATCAGGCGCTTGTCATCGGCCACAATTAAAACCTAAACTATCCTAACCCATCATATAAATAGTTAGAGACTGGGGGTTAGGGTTAATCAACATGTAAAAGGCAAAAACTATAACTATAGAGTACCCTATCAAAATAGGGTCAAAATATGGCAAAACCATAACAAATAGCTTTAACTATACCAATGATCAGTGTAAAATATCCCCAAATATACAATCCCAAAATGATAATAATTATAAACATAAGATATACCACCAAAAACATGCATCCATATATAACTTTAAAACTACTATACAAAGCATGCATCTAAAATAACCCAATCACAACATAAAAAACAATAATCACAATAATATTTAAACATAATTAAAACATAGTTAAATAGTATGGGGCTATTCAACCCAAATCATTCACTCTCAAATCCAATCCTCACACCATAAACATAGCATTTTAAATAACAAAAGACTAACATAATTCATATATAATATAAATAAAAGGAATTCTTCCCCCCAAACTTTCAATTTGTCCAGTGTCCTCGCTGTCCTCTTGACTTCATCTTCAAACATTAGGAGCATCACCGCCTTCATCACCATCAAGATCAAGATCATCATCATCTCCGACCACCTCAAGATCATCATCATCTCCATCATCCTCCACGTTCACTGGTTCATCTGCGCAGGCCTCCTTAGCAGGCGGCGGAAATTGTGGTGGATAAGGCACAGAAATTGGAGGCGCTGGAAATGGAAATGGCATGAAATCCGCGTTGTCCCCTCCCTGAGCAGTGTGAATGTTGAAGAGTGTATTTGCAAACTCTTTATGGTAATGGTGGAATTGTTCTACCACTGAGCTTTAATGTCTACCTTGCAGTGTGAGAAGTTCAGGCTATTTAGGATTTCCGCGAGGGCCCCAGGTGGAACGGTCGTAGATGAAGGAGGCTAAGGCACGTGAGTGGATGTCCCCGCTTCATTGTATGGCGCTGGATCATTGGAAGGCTGCGGCTGAGGTGCTGGCAAATATCCCTGTCCTCAAGGGTGCGGTGGTGCCTCTTCCCAGACTGCATAGCGGCCTATGAGATAATGATCAATAATTGACATTGGCGATAGGGTGACATCTTCCAAGTCCCACTGAACACCCGCCCTTTTGCAAAGACGGGTAATAAGAGATGGGTGTGGGAGGCCTGCCATAACATTGCTCTTTATAGCCTTCTTAATGGACTTGTTTATCAATACCCCTACATCGACCTTTAGGCCCGTAACAATGCCGTAGAGCAGAATTTCATTTTCCCGAGTTACATCACTCAAATGATGCATAGGCATAATGTTAGCACAGATAAACGAATACCAAGCTTTACCGTAACGGCTAAGAGCCTACAGGGGAATGAGGTCCTTTCACCATGAAATTCTATAGTTTTCCACACCATCTCGGGCTTACAGAGTTTATTAATAATATCATCAATGTTATAACTCTGAAGCCCAACTTCTCGATAATCATGGCCGTCATACTTGGGAGTCCCGTAGACTGCATTGATAGCCTGACCGTCGAATTGAATTAGCTTTCCCCTTACTGGTACAGCCGGAGGGCTATTTGGAATGGCATTGGCGTAGAACTCTTTCACCACCGCTACAACGGCTGATTCCGGCGGCTTAGTGAAATGTATCCATTTCATAGCGACAATCATTGCCATCATCTGCCCATCCAATTTGTCATCAGGCCTAAGCCCTCGCTCAGGCACCAGACTACGGGATAAAACATTCTGAGTGTAGCATTTATAGGCATCTTCTGATGGAAATTTTACAGGATCCCAAGGCGTAACAGGGGTTCAGGAAGAGGATGGAGGAGGGGGACCAATACTGGTTCAAGGATGCTTAGAAGCCATAATTGATTTGCAAAAATAATCTAAAGGCACGCTCTGTAAGTAATTTTTTGTGTGCAAGCCAAGAGTATAACAAAACACCGTACCTTGCTTGGCTTTTAAGGAGGGAAAGCGTGAACGGAGGCAACGGTCAGCAGTGAAACTGAAAGGATGGTTGGGCGCCCAAACGATAAGAAACAGTTGACAGTTGGTTGCCTAACGGCTCTGAGGAGAGGAGACGGCGTCGCTCGGAAAGGAAAATGGGCAAGGTGCAACTGATATGAGAGGAAAGAGAAGAATTAACTCTGTAATTTAAGCATGAAACGTCTCATTTAAACAAAAAAAACACGCTGATGGCGCTGCGGCACGGGGTCAAACCCCCTCTGGCGCGGAGGCACAAATCTTAGTCTGGTAAGCATTGCGGCGCGAGTTTGCAGAATGCTTTGAATTGGCTATGGCGCTAGGGCGCCGTATATGGCGTCGAGGCATGAATTTCCAGAGTGTAAACTCTAGAGATGGCGTATTTACGATACGAAGAGGCCTTCATATTCGGCGCTGTATGGCGAGAGATTCGAATGCACTAAATCGATATGGTACAATTTGCCAAGAAGGGTTATATATTGCCTAATGTAGAGGCACGACTTTTTACAAATGTGTCTTCTTCTTTTGGTAAGTACGCAAGTAACAAAAACTGGAGGCTTTAGCGTGAATGTGGTGCTACGACAGGAATTCCAATATAAATCTCGGCGCCGCAGAGCATAGAATTTTGATACTGAGTTGAGCAATCATGCACAGGTCAAAATTTCATATCAGCAATTAGCACAACAGAAACACTACAAACACAATATGCATAAGTTATAACTACTAAAAACCCTTAAACACACATACTAACATACATGCACTATATAGACTACAGGCTATACTAAGAACTACAGACAGTAACTAAAGACAACCAAAAGAAGACTGAAGTTACTAAAAATAAAAGCAATTTGTTTGATACTGAGATGGGGATGCCTCCCATCAAGCGCTTTATTTAGAGTCGTCGGCTTGACTATTATCCCGTCTTACACTGGGTATCCCAATGTAATGGAGGTGTTCTGCCGGTATACCTCGCCGCCCTTGTAATGCTTCAAGTGCTGACCATTAACCTTGAAGGTTTTGTCAGAATTGGGGTCCTCAACCTCTATTGCCCCATACAGATACACCTTGGCCACCATGAATGGCCCCACCCATCTGGACTTTGATTTTCCTGGGAATAACTTCAGACGGGAGTTGAAGAGAAGAACCTTTTGACCCGACTCGAAATTTCTTTCGAGGATTTTTTTATCGTGCCACCTCTTTGTTTTCTCCTTATACAACTTAGTGTTTTCGTACGCTTGCAGACGAAACTCGTCTGATTCATTGAGTTGCAAGAGTCGTTTCTCACCAGCTGCTTCTAAATAAAAGTTAAGCTTCTGAATAGCCCAATAAGCATTGTGCTCTAACTCTACTGGAAGATGACATGCCTTACCATAGACAAGCCTATACGGGGACATTCTGATAGGCGTTTGTTCAATTTCCTATAATCCATACACACCCTCCATCCATCCAACATACGCTCGTTGGGATCACTCATTGTTTTCATTTGGGCACTACTGATCATTCGCCTTCTTCTTCTAAGACACACTAGATAGGACTGACCCAAGGACTATCAGAAATGGGGTAAATGATTCCAGCATCTAGCAATTTTATAATCTCCTTCCGAACCACCTCTTTCATGATGGGGTTTAACCACAGCTGATGTTTAATAGACGGCTTAAACCCTTCTTCCAATAAGATTTTATGCATGCATAGTGTTGAACTAATCCCTTTTATATCAGAAATGGACCACCCCAGGGCCATTTTGTATTTCTTAAGCACTAGCAACAACTTGTCTTCCTGGCTCTCGGTTAAAGAAGCAAAAATTTTCACAGGTTAAGTGGATGAGTCCCCTAAGTAAGCATAACTCAGGTGATTTGGCAATGGCTTTAATTCCAGGACGGGAGGTTCTATGATCGACGACTGAGCCTTGGAAGTTGATGCCTCATCATCATTTTGTAAGACCCCAGCTTTTATAAATAAAGATGAATTTTTCTATAAATATTATTTTTGAATATTATGGAATAAATTTGATATAATGTTATAGTTGTGGGTAATATTTATAAATTTTGCAAAGTATGCAAGTTGTTATAAAATATTCGTTTATTCTGGGAATATTCTTTTGTTAGGGAATATTCGCATAATGGCTCAATCATTGGTGGACCCCACAACATTATTGGTTTGATCGAGAAAACGAAAAAATATTTTTATATAAAATAACTACGGAGGTGTTACCGTTAAAACGCTGAACTACCCTTGGTAAAAAGTACAAGAATACGCTGTGGTCAGTTGCATAAGTAGACACACCAGATTGATTATCGATGCTTACGTGAGAAGTCACTCACCTATGCTCAATTATTGCTACAAAGAATTGTCGTGATCATATCTCTTATATTATTGATTCAATTATTGTCACAAAGATCATCCAGATAATATGTTATAGTATTAAATCAATAATTGAGACGACAAGTTATAAATGATTAATAATTATTGAAAGATTAAATATGTGTTATGATTTGTGGTAAGTTTGATTATTTTTATGGGGGGCTATATGTCATCATCTAAGAGTCTCTTCATCAATAGTATTTACCTTCGTCAATAGTAATTACCCTTGTGAATAGTATTTACCTTCGTCAATAGTAATTACCCTTGTGAATAGTATTTACCTTCGTCAATAGTAATTACCCTTGTGAATAGTATTTACCTTCGTCAATAGTAATTATCCTTGTGAATAGTATTTACCTTCACAATAGTAATTACCCTGTGAATAGTATTTACCTTCACAATAGTAGTATTTACCTTCGTTAATAGTAATTACCTTTACCAGACGTCGAACCACTTGTCGCTTTCACATTACAAAGGCCGAACCACTTGTCGCTTTTCACATTACAAAGGCCAAACCCAATTCGTCAAGCCACTTGCCTTTTCACATCACGGTGCTAAGCTAGAAATCTTCTATAAATAGAGGCCTAGGGCTTCATTATTTTCACTTAATTCATTCAAGCTATAGAGAGAGAAAGTAGAGAGAATAAGAGAGAAAGAAGAAGAGTATTTTGTTACTACTAATCGTCAGCAAAGATTCAATCTCCTACCAAATGTAAGGGGTGTTATTCTTTCTTATTCATGAAGAGAACTGTTGTTATTCCATTGCTTATTATTATTCTCGTTGGAATAACTCGTATAAGTGGTTTACCCTATACTTGGTGACATTCTTCTATTATTCGTTGGAACATCCCGTCAGGTATTTTACACCGGACCGGTTCCATCTTTTATTATTATTCTCGTTGGAACATCCCGTGCTGTGTGTTTTACACCGACCGGTTCCGCCTTTTTTTTTATTATTCGCTGGAACATCCCGCTCGTGTGTTTTACACCGGACCGGGTTAAAATCTTTATTATTCTCGTTGAATATCCTATCGTGTGTTTTACACCGGATCCGGTTCCATCTTTATTATTCTCGTTGGAACATCCGCTTCTTGTGAATTTCACCCGACCGGTTCCGTTATTTATTATTCGTTGAATAACCCGTCTGCGTGCGGTCTATCGCATGCATGGTGATTTCTTTTGTTATTCCATTCTTTATTATACCCAAATTGGTTAAAACTTTGACTTCTATACTCCATGAAATTAGTAGAATATCCTTGATATTTGCATTTCATCCAAAGATCTTTTCATGGAAATATTCTTCGATCATTCTTGAATTTTACTCTACAAAACAAAGATCATGTCGACAATTTTGGACGTTAATAATTCCCGGATAAAATAATTTTGAACTTGTTTTATTGAATTCTTATATCATTGTCATCATCCTCATGTTTATATTTTTTGAAAGTCATCGTGTATCCGTAGTGCATAGATGGACTTGGTATGATTATGACCAGAGACTATTCGGTGTAATCATGACCGTAATATTACAAATGATGTGATAAAAATCCTCAAAGGTCAGTAGTGCATTGATGGATGATTGTTGGCATGATCATGACTATTAATGAATACACAAATATTCTCGCCCGTAGAAGCATGAATAATTGTGGTCGTGATACTAAAGAATATCCTCGTCAGTAAAAGTGTAAGGGGTGATTCGATGATGTGGAATATTTATTAAAGTCGAGTCTCGCCTATAATGTTGATGAAAACCTTTAAAACCTAAAAGATAGTAGATTTTATTTTCTACTTGACTTTTTTTAATGGATCAGATATTCACCGCAGCTTAAACCGGTTGTCTATTGTATTTTATCGGTTTAACATTATCAAGACTATTGATAATTTATTTCGCATTATCTTAGTCATAATATTTCATCGGGCTAGTTGAGCTCACCCTTTCTTTCACCTTTTCTTCGTGAAATGATAATATAGCCGGGACTTAGCCTGGGAAACGCAGTGATGGTCCGAAGATAAGATTAGTAGTCCTCACTATATTCGTAAAATAGTGTGATAATAATTGTAATGAGGACTTTTGTTTGAGTTTGTATAATATCTAGTAGTATTTATATTTGTATTTAAACTCACGCTTATGTCGATTGCATACCATACGCTTATGTTAATAAGTTGTATTTAAATTCGTACCATGTAAGTGGCGACTCAAGATGGGTGATGTATACCTAATTTTTGGGGCGCCACGGTTGGTATCGAGCTTAGGATATGATCCCTGCTAAGATGTGAGAATAGTACTAGGAGGGGAGAGACGGGAATACCTTCGCTAGTATGACCTACCTAAGTTTATGTGCTATTTTATTGGTTGGTCGTAAGATAAGGATAATTTGTTATACGTCAATTAACCTTTTGTTTTGTGGCAAGATTCAAAAATGACATCCGAGAATGTTGAGAATAGCAATGGAGCGCAGCGATCGCTGATTCACCACATATCAATAATCAAGATAATGTGCATCGAAGGCGACAATCCTCATGCAAACAACAACATCGACCAAATGACAAATGATCAAATGTTCAGAGGCTTTATGCAATTTATGCAACAAAGAAAGTAGAGCGACTCTCGCCCAAAACGTAGGTGGAAACACGAAAAACTCTCAAGGTCACCGCTAAACAATTTAAGGAGCCGGGACCACCGAGTTTAAGGGAGAGCCAAAACCACTTCGCGGAAGCATGGATAAAGCAGATTACCAAGATATTTGATGTCTGGGATGCTCCGAGGAGCAAAAGGTTCCTTTCACGCTTTTATGTTGCGGCGAGAGGCGGACATGGTGGGAATCCAGAAACGACTCAACCAAATTGATCAAGATATCTTGGGAGAAGTTCCAGAGTCGTTTCAACGACAAATACTTTCCCGAAAGTATTCGCCACATGAAGGAGGTGGAGTTTATCAAGTTGGAACAAAACAATATGACCGTGTCGCAATACGAGGCAAAATTATGAGTTATCACGGTTTAGGCCCCACTGGTGGATAATGAAGAGAGAATGGCGCGAATGTTTTTAAGAGGTTTGAAGTCGAGATACGCCAACATCTTATTTTCATAAACCGTGTTTGTATTCAGATGTTGTAAATAGGGCTCGCTTAGTGGAGCGCGATAATGAGTCAACGAACTAAAAAGAGAGCAAAAAGCAAAATTATAATACCAAACGAGAATAGTCATCGAGGCTATGGACAACAAGCGTGGAGGGAATCAACAAAGCCGATATGGTAACCACTTCTGGTGGTAATCGTACAAAACAATAAGAATGGACATTTCAAGAAAAAGAGATTCAACAATGATGGAAAGACGCCAAGACCAAAGACCCATTGTTAAGGAAGGAGAAAGACCACCCATCATATGCTTCAAATGCGAGGAGAGGGACACATCACCCAAACTGCATCATGCCATTCAAAGCATGTTATAATTGTGGAAGAGAAGGTCACTTAGCTCGATTTTGTCGTTTATCAAGACAAATTCAGCCTAGGATGGAGGCACCAAAGGCCATCCCCAGAAAATTCAAAACCCAGAAGTGTAAGGGAGAGCATTTGTTGTGACCTCCCAAAGAGCAAGGAACCGAATGAGGTCATCACTGTAAGCTTATCATAAACTCTAATGAAGTCTATACTTTATTTGATACCGTTCTACCCATTCTTTTATTTCTCCTACTTGCGCCATCGATTAAATTTGACTGGAGAAATTAGACTTTGACTTATCTCGTGGAAACTCCGCTGGGAGAAACCTTCATTACATCCATCGCTTATAAGTCTTGTTTGGTTCAAATCGGTACCTCACATTACCGTCGATCTTATTTCATTAAAAATACTTGCATTTGACGTGATTCTAGTGGATTGATTGGTTAACTACTTATCATGCAAAATTGATTGTTTTCGTAAGGTTGTTAGCTTTCATATTCCTAATCAACCTATTATGCTAATTCAAACGACCAAACCATTAAAATCAATCATCACGGCCATCTCAAGCCATAAAGCTATTCGCTTATTGAAAACGGATGTCAAGCTTTCTTAGCTCATGTCACGATTTAAATAAAAATACGCCGCTTTTAAACGATATTCCTATTGTTAATAAATTTCCGACGATTCCTCAAGAACTTCTCGCCTACCCCCAGAGCATGAAATTGAATTTTGTATCGACCTTGAACCCCCAGACAAAACCTATTTCCAAAGCCCCATATCGAATGGCTCTATTGAACTTCGTGGAGTTAAAGACCCAACCGCAGGAATTGTTAGACATGGCTTTATTCGCCCTAGTACTTCTCCTTGGGGTGCTCCTGCTCTATTCGTGAAGAAGAAAGATGGGAGTATGCGACTTTGTATTGATTATCTGGAGTCAATCACGTCACCATCAAAATAGGTATCCATTGCCACGTATTTGATGACTCGTTTGACCACCTGTAAGGAGCCAAATTCTTTTCAAAGATCGATCTTCGTTCGGATATCACCAATTGAAGATTAGAACCACCGACATTCCAAAGACGGCCGTAACTCCCCAGACGGCATTATGAATTCCTAGTCATGTCCTTTGATTGACTAATGCTCCCGCCGCCTTCATGGATATGATGAACCGAGTATTCAAGGAATATTTAGATCACTTTGTGGTCGCCTTTATTGATGACATCCTTATTTATTCCAAAAGCCGTGAAGATCATGAGCAACACTTGAGGTCGACACTCCAAAAGCTTCGTGAATATAAGCTTTATGCCAAGTTGAAGAAATGCGAGTTCGCTTGAAGAAGTAGCATTCCTTGGGCACGTGGTATCAAGTCATGGAATATCCGTTGACCCAAAGAAAGATGAAGCTATTCAAAGTCGGGAACAAACCTAAATCAAGGATCAAGCACGTAGCTTTCTGTTTAATCAATGGTTATTATCGAGATTCGTGGAAGGATTTTCTCTAATCGCTATTCCATCGACTCACCGACTCGGAAAGATACAAAGTTCTATTGGAGCGAAGAATGTGAGAAGAGTTTTCAAGAACTCAAGAGGAGACTTATTTCAAGACCTGCTCGACAATACCATCCGCCTTGAGGGATTTGTCATCTATGATGATGCTTCTAGCAAAGGGTTGGGATGTGTTCTTATGCAACATGGAAAAGTTATTTATGCCTCGCGACAACTCAAAGAATATGAGAGGAATTATCCTACTCATGATCTAGAGTCAGCAAATCATTGTCTTTGCACTTAAAATGTGGAGGCATTACTTGTATGGGGAGAAAGTGGAGATCTTTACGGATCATAAAAGCCTCAAATATTTCTTCACTCAAAAGGAACTCAACATGCGACAACGACGCTGGCTTGAACTGCTGAAAGATTATGATCATACCATCCAATACCATCCTGAAAAGTAAACGTGGTAGTGGACGCGATTGAGTAGGAAATCATATGCAAGTACGAAAAGCGATATTGTCAACGCAAAGGCCCATTTTGTGTGACTTGCAAAGGATGGAGATAGAATTAAAGACCTGTGGACGCATGTGATGATAGCGGTAGTATACGAAAGTAGAACCGATTTTAATTGATAAAGTTAAAGCCGTCAAGCTACGCACTGGAGCCGATGCGTATGAGGAAGAAAGTGCAAGAAGGTGCTACGCCGAAGCAAGAATCGATGAAGAAGGAATACTTGAGTCAACTCTGCACTTTGTGTTCCTAACGACCCCGATTTAAAGTATAATATCATGATGGAGGCGCACAACACACCATTTGCAATCCATCTCGGGAGTACCAAATGTATCATGATATTCGCCATACATTTTGGTGGAGCAATATGAAGAGAGAGATAGCTTATTTATCTCAAGGTGTCTAACTTGTCAACGAAAGTTAAAGCGGAGCATCAAGTACCAAAAGGTCCATTGCAACCACTTGAAATTCCAGAATGGAAGTGGGAGCACATTACCATGGATTTCAAGCACGGCCTTCCTAAGGTTTCTCAAGGCATTGATGCGATTTGGGTCATTGTTGATAGATTGACCAAGTCCGCTTCATTTCTTACCGATACGAGAAACTTATACACTTGAACGCCTTGCTCGTATGTACATAAACGAGATTGTAAGATCGCATGGTATGCCCGTATCCATAGTTTCGATCGAGACCCAAGATTCACTTCACGATTTTGGGTTAGTTTGCAAAAAGCTATGGGCACAGATTTACGATTTAGCTTTCAAGATATCATCCTCGATCGGGACGGACAATGGAGAGGACTATTCAAACTCTCAAGATCTATTAAGACTCGTGTCCTTGATTTCAAGGGAGTTGGGACAAGTTCTTACCATGGTGGAGTTTTCCTACAACAACAGCTTATCAAGCAAGTATCGCATGGCTCCATTCAAGCATTCAGATGGAAGAAAGTGTCGTTCTCCAAAGATGTTGGGATGAGGTGGGTGAAGCAACGTTGTTGGGACCGGAGTTGGTACGTATGACTACGTAAAAGATTCAAATGATCCGACAACGATAAAAACCTCACAAAATCGATTAAAAGAGTTATGCCGATCTTCATCGAAAGGACGTGGAATTCGATATAGAGATCATGTGTTGTTAAGAGTTGCTCCATGGAAAGGAGTTACAAGATTTGGAAAGAGAGGAAAACTTAATCCTCGATTCATCTGGTCCATTTTAATCCTCGATCGAGTAGGAATCGTGGCCTATAGACTCGCTTTTACCGCCAAATATGTCTCGTGTTCATAACGCTTTTCACATATCTATGTTACGTAAATATGTGAAAGACCCGAACCATATTATTGAGTTAGAACCGGATTTAAATAGCGGAAGATTTGACGTATGAAGAGGTTCCTGCTCAAATTTTGATAAGAAAGAACATATTCTACGCTCCAAGGTTATACCTCAAGTCAAAGTTTTATGGAGGAACCACGATGATGAGGAAATGACTTGGGAGTTAGAATCAAATGAAATCAAGGTATCCTTACCTCTTCGACATACTGTGTATCGCATTCTAATTTCGAGGGCTTAAATTTCATAAGAAGGGAGGTTGTAAGACCCAAACTTTTATAAATAAAGATGAATTTTTCTATAAATATTATTTTTGAATATTATGGAATAAATTTGATATAATGTTATAGTTGTGGGTAATATTTATAAATTTTGCAAAGTATGCAAGTTGTTATAAAATATTCGTTTGGTCTGGGAATATTCTTTTGTTAGGGAATATTCGCATAATGGCTCAATCATTGGTGGACCCCACAACATTATTGTTTGATCGAGAAAACGACAAAAATATTTTTATAAAAATAACTACGGAGGTGTTACCATTAAAACTGCTGAACTACCCGGTGGTAAAAGTACGAAGAATACGCTGTGGTTGTATAGTAGCAATACCAGATTGATTATCGATGCTTACGTGAGAAGTCACTCACCTATGCTCAATTATTGCTACAAGAATCACGATCATATCTCTTATATTATTGATTCAATTATTGTCACAAGATCATCTCAGATAATATGTTATAGTATTAAATCAATAATTGAGACGACAAGTTATAAATGATTAATAATTATTGAAAGATTAAATATGTGTGATGAAAAAATGATTTGTGGTAAGTTTGATTATTTTATGGGGGGCTCATATGTCATCATCTAAGAGTCTCTTCATCAATAAGTATTTACCTTTCACAATAGTAATTACCCTTGTGAATAGTATTTACCTTCGTCAATAGTAATTACCCTTGTGAATAGTATTTACCTTCGTCAATAGTAATTACCCTTGTGAATAGTATTTACCTTCGTCAATAGTAATTATCCTTGTGAATAGTATTTACATTCGTCAATAGTAATTACCCTTGTGAATAGTATTTACCTTCGTCAATAGTATTTACCTTCGTTAATAGTAATTACCTTTACCAGACGTCGAACCACTTGTCGTTTCACATTACAAAAGCGCCGAACCACTTGTCGCTTCACATTACAAAGGCCAAACCAATTCGTCAAGCCACTTGCCTTTTCACACTGCTTTAAGCAGTGCTAAGCTAGAAATCTTCTATAAATAGAGGCCTAGGGCTTCATTATTTTTCATTTAATTCATTCAAGCTATAGAGAGAGAAAGTATAGAGAGAATAAGAGAGAAAGAAGAAGAGTATTTTGTTACTACACCGCCGCAAAGATTCAATCTCCTACCAAATGTAAGGGGTGTTATTCTTTCTTATTCATGAAGAGAACTGTTGTTATTCCATTGCTTATTATTATTCGTTGGAATAACTCGTATAAGTGGTTTACCCTATACTTGGTGACATTCTTCTATTATTCGTTGGAACATCCTGCTCAGGTGTTTTACACCGGACCGGGTTCCGCTTTTTATTATTCTCGTTGGAACATCCTGCTCTGTGTGTTTTTACACCGGACCGGTTCCGCTTTTTTATTATTCGTTGGAACATCCCGCTCAGGTGTTTTACACCGACCGGTTAAAATCTTTTATTATTCTCGTTGGAATATCCTATCGTGTGTTTTACACCGGATCCGGTTCCATCTTTATTATTCTGTTTGAACATCCCGCTTTTGTGAATTTCACCGACCGGGTTCCGTTATTTATTATTTCGTTGAATAACTCGTCTTCGTATGGTCTATCGCATTTATGGTGATTTCTTTTGTTATTCCATTCTTTATTATTATACCCAATTGGTTAAAACTTTGACTTCTATACTCCATGAAATTAGTAGAATATCCTTGATATTTGCGTTTCATCCAAAGATCTTTTCATGGAAATATTCTTCCGATCATTCTTGAATTTTACTCTACAAAACAAGATCATGTTGATAATTTGGACGTTAATAATTCCCGGATAAAATAATTTTGAACTTGTTTTTATGAATTCTTATATCATTGTCATCATCCTCATGTTTATATTTTTTGAAAGTCATCTCGTGGCTCAGAAGTGCATAGATGGACTTGGTATGATTATGACCGAGACTATTATTATTGTAATCACGACCGTAATGTTACAAATGATGTGATAAAAATCCTCAAAGGGTCAGAGTGCATTGATGGATGCTTGTTGGCATGATCATGACTATTAATGAATACACAAATATTCTTGGCCCGTAGTGCATGAATAATTGTGGTCGTGGATACTAAAGAATATCCTTGGCCAGAAAAGTGTGGGTGATTCGATGATGTGGAATATTTATTAAAGTCGAGTCTCATTTATAACAAAGTTGATGAAAACCTTTAAAACCTAAAAGATAGTAGACTTTATTTTCTACTTGACTCTTTTAATGGATCAGATATTTCACCGCAGCTTAAACCGGTTGTCTATTGTATTTTATTAGTTTAACATTATCAAGACTATTGATAATTTATTCGCATTATCTTAGTCATAATATTTCATCGGGCTAGTTGAGCTCACCCTTTCTTTCACCGTTTCTTCTGTGAAATGATAATATAGCGGGATTTAGTCTGGGAAACGAAAGTGATGGTCCCAAGATAGCATTAGTAGTCCTCACTATTCTCGTAAAATAGTGTGATAATAATTGTAATGAGGACTTTTGTTTGAGTTTGTATAATATCTAGTAGATTTATATTTGTATTTAAACTCACGCTTTATGTCGATTGCATACTACGCTTATGTTAATAAGTTGTATTTAAATTTGCACCATGTAAGTGGCGCACTCAAGATGGGTGATGTATACCTAATTTTGGGGGCGCCACACATTTTCATCGATCTGAAGTCATTGAATGTTACTTCTTGATCCTGTACCCTAATTGTTAACTCCCTTTTCCGTACATTAATTAGGGTCCTCCCAATTGCCAAGAATGTCCTACCCAATATTATAGGGACTTCCCTGTCTTCTTCAAAATCTAGGACAATAAAGTTAGTTGGGAATATGAACTTGTCAACCTTAACAAGCACATCCTCTACTATCCCATTCGGGTATTTAAGTGATCTATCAGCCAATTGTAAAGTGATGCTTGTAGGTTTGGCTTCATTTAGGCCCAACTTCTTATATATAGACAGAGGCATCAAGTTGATGCTAGCCCCTAGATCAAACAAAGCCTTGCCAATGAATTGGTCCCCGATAGTGCAAGGAATTGTGAAGCTTCCTGGATCTTTTAGCTTCGGTGGAAGCTTATTTTATAGGATGACACTGTACTCCTCTGTCAGTGCCACTATTTCATAATCCCCCATTTTCTGCTTCTTAGATAAAATGTCCTTCATAAACTTGACATAACTTGGCATTCCCTCCAATGCCTCCTCAAATGGGATGTTTATGTGAAGCCTCTTGAACACCTCCAGGAATTTAGAAAACTGCTTGTCCAACTTCTATTTCTGCAAACGCTGGGGGAAAGGCAACTGAGGGAGAGGAGGGTTGACTTTATTCATTGGAGGAGATGGCGTTGGAGGGCTATCTTGAGCACTTTCCTCACCCCCAAATTTCTCATTATTCTTCTCCACTGCAGGTTCCTCTTCAATAACTTCATCTTCCACTAAAGAACTCTTTCCACCTTGATCATTAGTAGTCCGCCCACTTTTGAGTGTCACTACTTTGTATTGTTCTTTGCCTTCCCATTTCAGGTTGACATCAGTGTCACTATGCAATGTGCCTTGTGGACGACTGTTTAAAGAAGTGGCCAATTGTCCCATTTGTACTTTAAGATTTCGAATGGAGGCTTCTTGATTGTTACTCCTTGTTTCATTCTGGGCAATATACCTTGACAGGAGATCTTCCAAGCTAGGCTTCCTCTCCTGTTGAGGTGGTGGATGGTGGAACTGATTTTGAGCTCTCTGCGGCTGTGGGGTGTACTGATTCTGAGATTGAAAACCCGAAGGGTTAGAATAATTTGGCCTGGTGGATGAAGGTTGTGCTTGATTAGGGTTGTTGTTGTTGTTGTTTCCCCCAAAAGAAGTTGGGATGATTTCTCAAGCCCGTGTCTTAATGAGTGGGAAGATTAACATTTTGTTGTTGCCCGTAGTTAGAAACAAATTGAACTAACTCAGGGTTTATTGCACACTGATCAGTAGGGTGGCTCCCTTGACATAACCACACTGGACTACGACACTCTGCACATTTTGCACTGCTGATGGTCCCATGGTGTCTAGCTGTTTCGGTAGTGCTGCAACCTGAGCCGCTAACGATGTGAATGAGTCCACCTCATATACCCCCGCTGCTCTTCTGGGGGCTTGCCTATTATTTGGCCATTGATAATTATTGGCCGCCATTGTTTCCACTAGTTTGTACCTTGCTGTGTGATGTTTAGCCTTAAAGGCCCCTCCAGACGCGGCATCAATACTCGAACGAGTTGATCCAGATAGCCCATTATAAAAGGTCTGGATAGAAAGCCATTCTGGAAAACCATGGTGAGGGCATTTCCTTAGAAGATCCTTGAATCGCTCCCACGAGTCGTACAAGGATTCTGATTCGAACTGGACAAAAGAAGTGATATCATGCCTGAGTCTGGCTGTTTTAGCGGGCGGAAAAAACTTCGCTATGAACTTCTGTGCCAAGTCAGCCCATGTGGTGATGGAGCCTAACGGTAATGAATGAAGCCAGCTCTTGGCTTTGTCCCTTAAGGTAAATGGGAACAACAGGAGTCTGATGGCATCGTCAGACACTCCGTTGCATTTAAATTTGTCACAAATCTCCACCAAATTGATTATGTGATCATTGGAATCATCATTCGGTAGTCCCCCAAACTGAATATTGGTGGACATTTGAATGGTGCCCGGCTTGATCTCAAAATTATTAGCTTGGATGGCAGACCTAAGAATGCTCGCCTGGAGATCATCGATATGAGGCATAGCATACTCCCTCAAAGATTTCTGAAGTTCTTCAGCCATTTTGATAGGAGCATATATGTCCTCAGATTTTTTCCTACGCAGTCGTCTGAATGTTTTATCAACCTCGGGATCGAGAGATATTATATTTTGTCCCTTCTGAGGTGGCATAAACAATGAAGACTACCTAAAAAGAGAGTTAAACGGAAGAATCGGTTTAAAGTAAGATCGTAATGAATTAGTTTTAATATTGAAAAAAAATTAATTTTAAGTCCCCGATAACGGCGCCAAAAACTTGTTGGTCAATTTTGCTATTGCTAAATCGCGCGCGAGCATACGCGGTCCACAAGTAATATATGAAACTAGAGTGTCGAATCCACGAGGACAAAGTCTTAAGAGAAAATAATTACTAAGGTAAAGTCATTACTTATCTAATCTAAACAAGTAAAACAAGATGGTTGGATAAGCTATGTGTTTAAAACTATAAGAATAAGAGAAGTAGTTGTGCTAGGAAGTCAAGATAGGATTACAACTCCCCTAATGTGTCGCCTAATCTCCTAACTCTCCAAATTACAAATGAATCAAGGAATGGTCAACTGAGAACAGTAAACATGCATAAGCTTCTGTCGAAGGTCAAATACACATCCCTAGCCAGATAAATCATAATATGTCTATTGGTGAAAATAGCTAGGCCAAGGTCATTAAGCTAAGACTGAAGGTCACACAAGGAAAATAGAGATATGTCTATCCTATTAGCAGTTTATGCACACATTCCATTGGCATGGTCATAACAGGTGTTGTTGTATTTAAAGATAGATAATAACATCCATTTGTCAATTTCCATTATTATCAATACCGATTTCTCTATCAAGCAATTAGTCAGTAAATACGAAATACAACAACCCATTTCAAAATGATTCATTATATAAAATAGGAGAGAAAGTTAATTAAGCTAAACAAAAGATTACATTGCAATCTTAAAAATGGAGTTAGTTCATAACTATGGTACTAACACACATTTTTCATACATTACACATTTTTAGTAATACACAAATAAATGGGAGATTTAGATTAAGAAAACCCTTGTTTTGAAGTGTTCTTCCTCCAAATCTTCTCTTCACTGCGTCGCTACTGAACTTGTGACAGATGCAATAACTCTCTTTCCCTTGAAGCACAACTTCTTTCTCTTCTAAAAAATTAATAATGTAAAAATAACTATCTCTTTGTTATCTGTCATCAATTTCTATTGCAGGCGGCTGCTGAGAATTAAGTATATCTGTCTTCCTCTCTCCTTAGGTCATTTAAACCCCTTTTTTGCTTCAGACATTGGAGTTCGTGATCGCAGTCATGAAAGCATTAACTCAGCAAGTTTGCTGTGTATGCCACGTGGGCTTAAAAAGACCGGAGGTCACGCTACGGCGTGACTCCAATAAGAAACCTCGGTGCTGCGGCGCGAGGGAGCATGGATAAGGCGCTAGGGCGCAGATAATAGTGCTGGGTCGCGGTCAATGGCTCTGGGGCGCAAATCTGTAGTATAACTTTGGTGCTGCGGTGCCGATTTCCAGTATGTCCCCATCTTGCTATGGCGTTGCGGCGTTTACCCTTAGTGTGTCCCTGGTGCTGCGGCGCCGATTTCTAGTATGTCCCAACATATTATGGTGTTGTCATACGGGTCATGTCAAAAGCTAACTTTGCATCATGGTGCTACTACGAAAAAAATGACCATTAAGATCTGTAAATCCCTGCATGATAGAACTTAGACAAAATAATAATAAAATATATATAAAAGCTAATTAATTGACTAAAACATGTAACAACTTAAGCCACAAAGGATCTGATTCGCAGGTATAGATCTCACTCATCACTCATCAGCTTCAATTCTGAAGTTGAGCATGTCAGCTTCCAAGCCCTGGAGGTGAGCAACACTCACTATCATCCCATTGAGGCGCCACCTTTGATACCCAGAATTTCTGCCGAGGTCATGTCGGCAAGTCAAGAGATAATTTCATTGGGTTATCAACTTGGACAAGGGTTGGGCAAGAATCATCAGGGCATTAAGCGCCTAATTTAAGTTCCCAGCCAAACAAGGATAGCCGAACTAGGCTATTCTGCTAGCTCTAGTAATAGGAATCCTCGCAAGCACAAGCAGGTTCCTTCATCTTCAGCCGCACAATAATTGCTTGAACCTATAGATCCTGAACCTGTACGGTCTCCGGTAAAGGTGCCTGCCCATGTAATGGCTATGTTATTTCTTAAACCGACACTGGTCAAAGGAAAAGAGGTCCTAATTCCAGATCCCAAAGTGGAAAAAGAGGAACAGAGACGTAAACAAGACATCACTAGGATGTTGTCAAACATACGCATCATTGTCCATACTGAGGGCATGAATAGAGACATCCCAGACTATGATTGTCCCGATATTATGGTCATCATTCGGGAAAAGGAGGACGATAACAACCCCTTCATCACCGCCGTCCACCAAAACCTTACCCTTAACAATTGGAGCAACACTCCTTACATTGGTCGACAAGGGTAAAACGGGCAGAAACTCCCTCTTCCCTGTAGATATCAATAACTGCTTACTTTTTTGTACAGTATTAGCAGTTGTTTTGTCATTGAGTGCTAACACTTTGTATGATTGAACAGTTTCATATATTAAGTGAAAGCATATTTTATTTCAAGACTATAAAGTTAGATGTGCCTATACTTGCTGATGAGGTGCCTTTTCTCCACAAGGATTGTAACTTTGATGTAAAGTTGGACTCAGACTTGATGGAGATACAAGAGGACTATGAGATACCTCAGGAGATCAAAGAATGGGTCAAAGATAAACCCAAACAAAATCTTGATCAAACCACCTCATTCAACATCGGAACCTTAGAAAACCACAAACTAATCTAGATTGGTACGGATCTTACCCCGGACCAAAGGAATGACATGGTTACGCTATTAACCCAATTCTAGGATGTGTTTGCATGGTCTCATGAAGACATGGTGGGTTTGTCCACTGACATTGTCATGCATCGCCTCCCCATCAAAGAGGGATTCAAGCCAGTCAGGAAGAAGCTCAGGCGATTAAAACCTGAGTGGAGTTTAAAGGTTAAAGAAGAAATTGTGAAACAATTTCAAGCTAGCATCATCATGGTGTCAACCTACCCTGAATGGCTATCCAACATAGTCCCCGTACCTAAACCAGGAGGAAAGGTACGAGTTTGTGTGGATTACCGGGATCTGAATAAATCTTGCCTTAAAGATAGCTTTCTCGTACCATTTATCCACATACTCATCGACAATACAGCTCAATACGACATGTACTCCTTTGCTGACTATTTTGAGGGGTACCATCAGATTATGGTTGCTGAAGAGGATCATGAGAAAACTGCATTCATCACTCCTTGGGGAATCTTTTGCTATAGACGGTTGTCATTCGGCCTCATCAATGCCAGAGCAAACTATCAGCGAGCTATGATGGGTTTTTTCCACGATTTAATGCACAAAGAGATAGAGATCTATGTGGATGACATCATTATCAAGTTCCGAAGGGAGGAAGACCACCTAGACCATCTCAGAAACCTCTTCAACAGGTTGCGTAAGTACAACTTGAAGTTGAATCCAACCAAGTGTGCCTTTGGCGTTAAATCAGGTAAGTTGCTAGGATTCCTAGTCAGCCACAAAGGAATTGTGTTACGCTCCCAAATTCGGACCGCCACTTGGTCACTTGAATTCGGTTCATCACGTGCTCATGGTAATACAATAATAACTAAAATTACACATTCACAGCGAAAGATCTAATCTATAATAATATACAATGATTTATTATAATTATTCTCCCAAGTCTCGCAACCTACAGTACTTAATAGATTACATAATAATATCGAATAAAGACTTATTACATAATTCTAATTAAGCTTAAACATAGTCTGAAGACAGTCTTAATACAACATAACAATTTTAAACATAAAGGAACAAGCTAGTCAGTAGCCTTGTCCTTACCCTTGTCTTTCCCAGAGACACTTCCATGTTCCGCCTTAACTGAAAGGTTTTGAATAAGCAAGAATGAGCACAAATTTCCCAGCAAGTAATATACAACAAGGGTGATGAGTATTATATAACGAGTTTAAAATATCAAAGTATAGTCTCCAAAATAGTTCAGGGTAATAGAATAATATCATGAACAATGAGTATCAACAATTCTCGAATCAAATCTTTGAAATATGAAATGATAGTTCAATATAGATCAACAGATATATATGAGTTCAACGGCTATCAACGTATCCAACTAGATAAAATAATTTATACTAAGCAGTCACCAAGGACTATTGAACATCTACTAGAATTACCAATATTAAACTGATAACCCAAAAGAATTAGGTACGATAGATGATCAGTCTATAATACTCTATGTTATGCATAACACAATAGTAATATTCACGCGTGTGTTGGGTCTTCCAACAATATACACTCCCCTTACCATAAGGGTTGTTCAACTTAGTTTTTAAGATTTCTGTACCAGTCAATTGGTTTAGACAGTTTAATAAACATGCATATAGTCTAGCCGAATCAAATGGCATATACTCTTTCACAATATTCAAGAACAATACCAAGTTCAACATGAATAATAGTTTTCACAAGAGTTTAAACGTACTAGCTCAATCGAACGAGTAAGTAAGATAACTTGCATTCAAAGAGATAAGGTTTAGATACTTGCTTACGGTATTCATTGAATAAAGTAATGCAAGAGTTTAGGATACTTACCTCAAGCGTAGTTTACCAAAGTAAAGCTTAATATCAATCCAATGCACTATGATATCATATTCATGTATAATCACATTAGTTATACAAGTTCAACATGTACACCTATTATCTTAACTTACTATCATACACAAGTGTACTTTATCAATGCTAACATATATTGCTATTCTTCTAGTTATATAATCTTATACGTATGTCATTACGTAGCTCGGAACTATCGTTAGACTTCATCATTTCAAAACATCTTGTCAATTCAAGCTAAGATAGGTGTTAACATGCAAGGCTACCTCTGTCAGTGTGTCATGGATAGAAATAAGCATAATGAAGTTATACTAGCATCTATATATTTTAGAAATCACAAAAGTCAATTTCCAAGTCTATAGAGGGGCGCGGTCGCGCCTAATTTGTACTAAGGAGACGCGCGGCCACGCGGCTCCTAGTTCAAACCAAGGCTGAGCAATCACTTTCTTGGCCTAGCTTGCCCATCCTTACACACATAATATATATTAACATGGCAAGGGTCCTTTCGTATCTGTCAAGTTCAATCTAGGTCCCTTCTTTCATAATATGGTTCTAAGTTGAACATCTCAACAAGTTAAGGCTATTCAAGGTTATGAATCCACAAAGTCTAACATGCTTGCTTCTTAAACATATAAGGTAGTCATATAACTCATATTAAACATGTTTGTGAGTATTCATATCACATATGTGTAATTAACATCATTTTGGTTTGAAAATATGCTTCGCTTATGCTTCACTTGAATTACGATACCTAAGCATGGTATATATATATTTATGATACATTAGTGAGTCTAAAAGTATCATCAACATGTTCACAAATATTAGATTCTAACTCTCAAGGTAGTATGTTAATATTCAGGTTCAAAGTTCGTATTTTCATTAGTAAAGCTTACTAGTAAGTCCAACATGATCATGCTTCATTATGAAATCCATATACGTAAGTTAGTATGTCTGACATGCATTTCAAAACTATACTACCATGCTTGCAAGATCAGAATTTCAAAACGAATATAACAAGTCAATGTCCATTTTGAAACTCTAAGTTTCCATTACCACGTTATCAATGTCATTTAGTATGTTAAACTACTTCACTTACTATACATCATGCTCGCATGCTTACGTACAAATTAAATCAGACCACACTAACATGTCTTCAAGTTAGAACTTTAAGGTACACATGGTTTATTGAGTTTGCACATTGAAAACTCAAGTTTTTTTTTGAAATCAAGCTAGGTGAGTGATCATATGAAAGACAATATAACTAGTATGTCAAGGACTAAAATAAGCTTAACTAAGTTGTATTAGCATGCTCCATAAACTAGATATCATAACAAAACAACCAACAAAATCTGTAGAGGGGCACGGGCGCGCGCCATTTGTACTAGGGATCACGCGGCTGTGCGGCTCCTGTTCCAGCCCAGAGTCTTCCCAACCTCAGCAGATAACAAGCCCAATACCAAATTATCTTCACCAATTCGACTGTAACCAAGTCGTATTGCATACTAAACATGTTAACAAGCCTATATAACAACTATATAAGTGCTCTACAACCTAATCACAATTTAACTTGGCATAATCAAGAAATTGGTAATTCAAGAATGGAAATTTTGACAGAAACCAAAAATGAGGAGTAAGAAGAAATCTTATACCTTCTTCTACTGATATGTATGTAATTACTTACTATATATATGCTCTTAATTTCACACTTAATCAATTCTCAGCAATGGAAAATGGAGAAGGAGAGTCCATATTTATAAAAAAACCAATACACAGACAATGAAATTTTTGACTAAATCAAACCCATGGATTGAAGGATTGCATGAAGGTTATCAAAGAGTTGTTAGATGGTAGTTTGAAATCATCATAACCACCACTCCCCCCATAATCATGAGCTAGAAGGAGCTTGGAAGAAGAAAAAGAAAATAGCTCCTAACCATTATATGTTACACGTGAATGAGAAGTGAGGAGCAATTGAACACTAAATTTGGGACAAGTCAAATAACTCAGCATTCTTGCAACACTTAGACTATACACTCTTATGTTATATTTTGTATACATATCATCCATACATAGGTTATATCTTAATGTCACAATATAATTTACATAATTAATATTTCAAGGTAGTAGATGTGATATGGCAATGTAACATACATATAATCAATGTACATTTTATCATATACACATTTCATGATGTATTCATAACATATCGTTCCAATATGTTTAATCACATTGCTTTATACAATATAGTTTAATAAATCTTAATATATGGTTGTTATATATAGTATAGTAACATAAGTGTCGCACTACACCATATAATATAATTGTATTCCATATATTTTATATATTTACTTATTGCACACTTGCACAAAATAATCAATATAATCTTATAATATTAATAACTTACTTATTTTTTTATGTCAAAAAAATTATTCATCTTATTGATTAATTAACACTAATATTGATTAATCCATTCCTCATTGATTAATGTAATTATTAATCTTTATCTCAATTAATTAATATTCTACAATAAAAATTAAAAATTAATATTAATTAATTGTTCACTTAATAATTCCTTCGTCGATTAATATCATTATTAATATTTCCCATCACTCTGCCACACAAGGCTTTCAACGAGTTCATCGCAAAGTCCATATATTCTCAATTATTCAATTATTTAATATAATTGAGTTATCTCATCTCGTAACACAAAATCATGTATATTTCAATAAATATTTATTTCCATTAAAATATTTATTTTAATAAGATGTGGAAATTCTCGGGTATTATAGATTGAGTTGGATCCCACCAAAATCCAGGCCATTACGGAAATGCCCATTCCTAAGATAGAGAATGAAATACGGGGATTTTTGGGAAGGATCAACTTCATTAGCCGATTCATCTCTCAACTCACAGCAACCTGTGAGCCTATCTTCAAGCTGTTAAGGAAGAACTCCTCTATGAAATGGAATGATGAGTGTCAAAAAGCCTTCCTTACAATCAAAGAGCAACTAGTCAAAGCTCCTGTTTTTGTACCTCCCAAGGATGGTGTTCCCCTATTCATGTACCTATCAATTAATGATAATGCCATGGGCTGCATGCTGGGACAGAAAGATGATAGAGGCCAAGAGCGAGCTATCTACTACCTCACCAAAAGATTTAGCAGCAGTGATCACAAGTACACTCTGATTGAGAAAACTTGTTGTGCTTTAGCATGAGCTTCCATGAGGTTACAGTACTACCTCCATGGTCGCACAACCCATCTCATATCCCGCGTGGATCCTCTCAAGTACGTGTTCAGTAAACCCATATTGAATTATAGGTTGTCCAGATGACAGTTGATCCTACATCACTTTGACATCGTCTACGTGACGCAAAAGTCTATCAAAGGTTAAGGAATTGCGGATCAACAGGCCGCTGCACCTTCAAGGGATTTCAAACCCTTGGAAACATACTTCCTCGATGAAGGGGTAATAGCAGTTCAGCAACACCATCAGTACGATGCATACCAGACATAGAAGATGTATTTTGATGGAGCTATAAACATGGAAGGCTATAGGCTGGAGCAGTTCTAGTATCTATTACGGGGGAGCAATATCCTGTCACCGTCGAATTATAATTTGTCAGCACCAACAACACAGCTGAGTATGAAGGCCATATCACGGGGCTAAAACTTGCCCAATTAATGGGCATCAGGCGGTTAACTGTCTTTGGAGATTCTGAATTGGTAATCAGACAAACCATGGGAATCAATCACACCAAAGAGCTACATTTGCTGCCTTACCACCGACAAGTTCTACAGATGGCTATGGAGTTTGAGGAAATATCCTTCCTCTACATTCCTCGGAATAAGAATGATTTTGCGGATGCGCTAGTAACTTTGGCCTCCTTGATTAACATACCTGACAAGGAAAACATGCCAGGCATTACATTGGCCATACGAAAGGCTCCAGCCTATGGGAACTACATTGGAGAAGTATCAGATGAGCTACCTCCCATCCAACACCCTTGGTATTAGCATATCAAGGGGTACCTGCGAGATGGATCTACACCCGCTAAGGCGAGCCCGATTGAAAAAAGGCGGATTCATCGACTGACTATGAAATTCTACCTGAGCGGAGATGCACTCTATAAAAGAGATGCAGGACTAGGGACAATATGAGTTCGCCCTGGCCCTTCTCAATGCGGGGAATGGACGTGATCAGGCCCATCGAGCCCAAAGCCAGTAATGTGCATTGATTTATCTTCACCATGATCGACTACTTAACCAAATGGGTAGAAGTAGCCTCCTTTCCCAAGGTTACCAAAGAAGTTATCATTGGTTTCATCAGAAACAATGTCATTTGTCAATATGGACAACCAGAGGTGATTGTGTCAGACAATGCTAAGAACCTCAACAACAAAATGATGGAGGAATTATGCAGTAAATTCCACATCAAACATCTTAACTCCATCATCTACCATCCAAAGATGAATGGTGCTGTTGAAGCGGCTAATAAGAACATCAAGAAGATCATGCAAAAGATGTCCGTCAATCATAATGGATGGTCTGACTTATTGCCTCTGACTCTATTAACCTACAGAACATCAATGCGTACTTCCACTAGGGCAACCCCCTACTTATTAACCTATGGGATGGAAGCAGTGCTTCCCATAGAAGTGGAAATGGAATCCCTCAGAGTGTTGATAGATGCTCAGCTGGATGAAGACCAATGGTTACAAGACAGGTATTGCCAATTGTCTCTAATAGACGAAAGGCGACGTGATGTTATTTTCTATGGTCAGTTATACCAACAAAGGATCGCCAGATCCTATAACAGAAAAGTCCGGCTATGGCAGTTTAAACAACATAACTTGGTTTTAAAGAAGATCATTGACAATCAAGATCAGTCCAAAGGAAAATTCGCCCCAAAATGGAAAGGCTCGTTTGTTGTCAAAGAGGTATCAACAAGAGGTGCTCTCATATTACAAGAAATGGATGACAATGAATTTTCACAGCTCATTAACTCAGACACCGTGAAATGATACTATATCTGAGGTTACCATCAAGCAAACATCCTGGTTTTGGATCACCATATTCCCAGTCATTTCAGGTTTTCTAACCCTTCACTACATACAACCTCTCTTTATACCCATTTTCCCCATCAGGGAAACATACTTTTCAAGCTAGCAGCCTGGTTTTGGATCAGCAGATCCTCCATTCAACTTCATTTCAAACCTTTCACTCAATTTCGGTTATCCCACCAAGGATTATACCTTTCACACCAACAGTTTTGTCCCACCAGGGATAAAACTTTTCAGACCTGCAGTTTGTCTTGTACATGGGATCAAATTTTTCACCTGCAGTTTGTCCTGAACATGGGATCAAACTTTTCCAGCTGTAATCCGTCCTGAACATGGGGCAAACTACGTCGACCTGATCTCCCCAATATATGGGAGTACGTAGGCAACCATTTTTATGGCCCGGTCACACAATATAAAAAAAACAACAACACTTCTATACCCTTCTACACCCTTTCACATACAGCGTTGAACCTTCACACCAGGTTCGAACTACGCAGACCTGATCTCCTCTTCAATAGGAGTACGTAAGCAGCCATTTATTGTTTGGTCTCACCCCCTACCAAAACACAAAAACTTATCCACGGTACTAGGATCATCCTTCAATCCACCGCATTTCATCAGCTTCAAACCAAAGGGATGGAACTACCTGACCTCCCCATAAATGGGAGAATCAGGGACCATCTAAGCTGCAGTTGAGTCCTCAAAGAGAAACACCAATCCATAAGAGATAGAATTAACTGGGCTCCCCCATAAAAAGGAGTACCGGCGACAATCTGTGGTGCGGTCAACCTCAAAGAGGAAAGCCACACTCCTCTCCACATTTACATACAGAAACCAGTCCCAAGACACCAAAGAAGGTAGGAATATACAAAGATCAACGATCCATTCTTAAAGATCCTGAGACATCTCTAATGTAAAACGTTAAATTGATAAATGGTCAAATGAACAATTAAACAGATAAATGAACAAATAAAAGAGGAGGAGTCGACTAGTAGATGCTGAAAATTATTTCCTACCTCCAAAAGTTTTTCAAAATTTTTCACCAACCTTTCATATGATTGGTTGGTTGAATAATGTTGGGTGAGGGAGGGGCCATGTTGCCTAATTGATTTTGGCTTAGCATTTTCCATCAGCCATATTAGTCTCCACACACTCCCTCCCGTAGGAATAATTTGGGGGAAAATAAAAGAAAGAAAGAAGAAGGAAAGAGAGAGAGAGAGGGAGAGAGAAAATAGAAGAGCCATCAACCCTCTCCTTCATTACATCCTTTCGTAGCCAATCTTCAGCAAAAAAAAATAGAGAAGAGAAAGAAGGGAAGAAAGAAGAAGATGAAACCATGGAAGCATGAAAGAAGAATAAGAACTCAAAAGGTAAAACCAAAACTTTTCATCTCTTTAATTTTCCTAAGAGTTTGATTTGTTGAAAGTTAGGTTATAGGGGATCATGATGGATCCAAAGTAATAAGGAAGTATATGATAAATATTTTATGTTTAATCCATGTCATAATAGAATTTAAGATCAAAAAGTTGGGCATATGTTTGAGGATGAACAAAAGTTATGTTGAGGACTTAAATCAAACATGTAAAAGTGTTGATGGTTGATCTATGTGTAAAATCCAAGGAGGATGATCTATAGATTAAGAAGTTATGAAAATATTCCAATTTGAATGGACTAAAAATGATTTAAATCAAAGTAGTGGTGAAAGTTTTCGTAAAACATGTTAAACGATGAAAAACTTAGTCTTAGGAGTCTTTGGAGCCAAATTTTGGAATAATTAATGAATCTAAAAAATTATGAAATCATAGAGGTTTTGTAGAGCATGTTACAATCTTTCCATAGCCTCGAAAAGGGACAAATTCCGACTTAGAACGAAGAAGTTATGAAGATTTGAAGTATGTACGTCAAAAGTTAAAAAATTTGGAAAATTGGAGTTAAGTGCCAAAGGTCGAGCACCTAGGCACTAGGCTCGGCACTTAGAATCTGTTCTTGGGTGCCTGGGCGCTTGCCCAAGGCCAAATTTGGGCGCCTAGGCGCTGGTCAAGCGTTGAGCCAAAATCTGTCCGGACATCCTTTAGTAAATTGGGCATAACGTTTTCATACAAACTCTGATTGAGGTGATTCAGGTTGATTCGGAAAGATAACGAGTAGACCTAAAACTTTCATTCTTTATGTTTTGAGATTTGAGGTCGGTATCACGGCCTAAAATGGCTATTTTAGGGACTGATGTGCATTAAGAGGCAATCAGAGGACGTCGGGCATGCACGTATGCAACGTGTAATGTTTTCAACGATAAAGGATGTTGTTCTAAGTTTTAAAACATGAAAATTATTAAATATAATGATATTATGCGATAAATAAAGACAACTTAAATGAATAATGAATTATTAGTTAGTGTATATGTTATTCGAGATAATTATGATTTGATGTTGATCCTTACTTTTAATAGAATTTAAATTGTTTATAAGTAAGGTATTGATTTGATTCTTACGTAAGAAGTCACTCTAAGTATTTATTTCAATAACTACCACGATGAGTTATTACATGTTGACTCATATTATTTGATATGATATAATTAAACCGGGTTATGATTGGCAAGATTGAGAGTCTATGTTAATAATTGTGAATAATGGTTCAAAGATTGAAAAGGGTGTTGATTAAAGATAAGTATGATATACGGATGTTTGTTCAAATATTTTCTTTTTACAAAAGTAAGTTTGGTAGGACTTGCCGACACTCTACTTTTTCTAAAGTAGTATGGACCACAACTCTATTATTGAACAAATTTGGTTAAAACGTGTACAAGTTGGTTTAATTTTCTCGGTGGAACCATAAATTCCACTACCATTATTATATACCTCAGTTGCTTATTTTGTCAAAGGAGATGTTCTAGTTGTTTAATAAATTTCAGTATAAATAGGTTGCTCAGTTGAGTAACTAAAGACACATCGTCACTACACTAAAAATATAGAATTCTTTTACTACAATATTGTGAGTATAATATTGTGAGTATTTCTATTGAGAGTAATGTTACTCCAAGTGTAGATAAGGAATGTAAGCATTGTTTAAGTTGATCAATTTCATAGAAAGCAGAATCAAGTCACATGCTAAGGTAAGGGATATCAATATTGTGGTAAGAGGGTATCATTTTAATGGTGAAAGGAATATCATTTTCTTTCATACTCCATGTTATGGTAAGATATTATTATTCGTTTATTCAGTTTGTCATTAAATGGTGAAAAGTCCTGAAAGGATTAGAATATCCTTAATAGTTTGTGATTCATCTATTATTATGTTATCAATTTGGACTTTGGATAATTAAGTTGAAAATCACTAAGATCTATGTTATCTTATTATTCGATGATTTATGTTTTATTATATATATATATATATATATATATATATATATATATATATATATATATATATATATCATTGTCATCATTATCATGCTTATATTGTGTTGAAAGTCATCTATGGCCAGTTGTGCATAGATGGACTTGGTATGATTATGACCAGGGATTATTCGGTATAATCATGACCGTAATGTTACAAATGATGTAATAAAATTCATCTTTGGCCTGTAGTGCAAAGATGGATTGTTGGTTATTGGTTTTACAGTTGTATATCTTTGGCCTGTAGTGCAAAGATGGACTGTTGGTTATTGGTTTTTACAGTTGTATATCTTTGGTCTGTAGTGCAAAGATGGATTGTTGGTTATTGGTTTTACAGTTGTATATCTTTGGCCTGTAGTGCAAAGATGGACTGTTGGTTATTGGTTTTACAGTTGTATATCTTTGGCCTGTAGTGCAAAGATGGACCGTTGGTTATTGGTTTTAGAGTTGTATATCTTTGGCCTGTAATGCAAAGATGGACTGTTGATTATTGGTTTTACATTTGTATATCTTTGGCATGTGGTGAAAATTTGGACTATTGATATACTTGATTATAAATATTAATTGTGATTTAATTATAATCTGTGGTGGTTCAGGTGAATACCGGTGATGAGAGTTCTCTTTGTCTTGGGTATAACCAAGAACTGTTGATGATTATTACAGGAATGAAATATTAACGATGGACTTTTAATCTAGAGGAGATAGTAGACATTATGTTCTACTTGACTCTTCTAATGGATTGTTGATTCCGCTGCTATTATGGTTGGAAACTTTTATCTTCTACCATATATTCAAAATATCTGAATTATTATTGATGAAGGCTATTGATAATTTAATTATCTTAAGTCGTGATATTCTTTACTGGGCTATTTGTGCTTACCCTTTTTGTTCACCACCCCTTTCAGGTAATAAAAGTGTAGCTAGGACTAGCAGAGAGAACATAGGTATAAAGTGGTGATATGAATTAGTCACAAGCCTAATCAAATTATGAAACGATGTGGCATAATAATTGTACTGAGAACTTAAAATGTGTGTGACATGTTTTATACATCATTTGATATTTAGTTTTGGTGAACAACAATATGGTGAGGCGAATCAGAATTTGGAAGCGTCAAAGGTGCACTCCATTAGAATGAGGAGAACAGAAATCTTCTCGTGTCCCTTCGGGGACTTGATATAATTGCTGTTGTACTTTATATGGCATTGTAATAAATATGAATATTGTCGTATTATATACGTAACAATATTTGTATTGAAACTCACAGTATATGAGTCGTTGTATTTTGCACGACAGTTGTATAAATGGAGTTGTAAGTAGTGTATTTTCTGGCGACCCAAGATGGGTGATGTATACCTATTTTTGGAGTGTCACAATCTCAATGTCCATCCATCAAAGGGATTTCAGAATACATCAAGATCACAAGCCCTGAAGAAACAGGTAAATATCAAACAAGTGACAAGGCATAACTACAAGAGAAGTGAATCAAAATATATTTCCCTACCATATATAATTCTTTTTTATATATACAATATGAACTGTACATGACAAAATAGCTAAGCTAGTCTGAGTAGGAAAATACAAGCCTATCTATAAATTAGTTTATATGTGAGCTATCAAATCTAACATGACATCTTCTCATAGGAAGGAAATAATGCTGCGAGCTCCTGCACAAGGGTATCTACGCGAGCTAACAAATCCACAACCAACTGTATATTAACACTATGCTCATCAATATATGCGCTCATCTCAGTAATAATGCCAGTGGCAAGGGCTACATCCCGGGCAGATATGGCATCATCCCGCTCAATAATCAGTGAATCTCTGGATGATCTAACCTCATCCTGCTCAGCAATAGCGGTGTCTCTATGAGCTAAAACCTCATCTCTCTCCAATAGAGTGGCATCTCTCCCAACAAGAGCTTTCAACATCAAGGCCCTAGCCTGATCTCTCTCAAAGGTCATCAGATGTAGACTCTGCACTAAATACTCTGAAGGGGGAGTCATAGCTGCAAAAGTACTGGGAGAATCAATCAGAGCTACAGGTAACCTAGCAAACAGCTCATCCTCTGTGGGAAAATCATTGTCCTCCATGGGCTCCCCATCATCAGAATCAATCCCCGGCACTGTGGATACTATCGCAGCCGATGCAGTTTCTGTCTCCATCCATGCAGAATACTCTGTCTAACAGCCTAGATGGCTAATAGAAAAATCAGCTCTCTCGCGTTGATCCCAACAAGCATACACCCTAGATCTATACTCTATTGACAAGTGGCGAGAAGCTACACACTGACCAAATGCCCCCTCAAAAGGATGTACATCCTGAAACTGGTTGAACTATGACATCACAACCAGTGGGTGGTAAGTAGTCATGCCCCTTAAACTAGCCAGAGGGAGATAATCCATGCCAGAGGCATGAGTAATGAAGATGTAGGGTGAACTGAGCCCTGTACACGAAAAAATGCCAAATGAATCTCTGATCCCTGCCAAGAACGCCCACCAAGATGCAGCGTCTGTGCACTCCGCTGGCTGAAAGGAGTAAGACGTGGCTATCTCATGGGTAAAACAGTACCCGTGCCATCGGAAAATGCCAATCGGTCTCATGTGTGACATAAACCAGACATACAACATGATCGAGCTGCCTATGAATACCCCTGCAGGATAGGTGTGACAATATGTGGCTGATCTCAATGTCTCTGTCACGATCATCGGCATAATGGTATGTCCCTCTCTAAGAGCTCTCACAGCCATGATAACACCAATGTCCAGCTCATCCATATACAGTGGCATGTACACATAAGCCACTACACACATCACAAGTACATCTACTCTAGCCACGCACCACTGATCCTCTGACGTGGTGAAATCCCTGGAATGACGTGCATAACTGTCCATTGAGCCAAATCTGTCTATCAGAAAACCCTGGGACACCACGTGATCGGATGTAATCTCATCATGTACTACTCTACGCCTCAACCCAGTGAGGGTCATGAATTGTCGGCTCATATCGCCCGTGGCCATCCGAGTGCAAGGTCTGTCTTAGGGTAAAGCCGTCAACGGCTCATACTCCTCTAATGTGGGAGTCAACTCCTGGGTCCCAAACCGGAAGACCTGCCTCTCTGGTACCCAATGCTCCAGTATACCATGGACAAAACCCACAGGAACCTGAAACATTAGGAGGGTTATAGAATATTGTAATAGCTGATCTATTGTCACCTGGTCTGGAGGTGACAAACTATCATACCACGACCTCAGACGGGAGGCTACCAATACTAGTGGAGTGTTGTTAATGCGGCTAGTTGTCGAAGAAGACATCTGTGTGGGCCGTAACATAAGACCATCCAGGGGTCAATGCTAAATATCTCTGGACATATATATATATATATATATGCATAACATAATACATGTATGATAAATAATAGATGGCAATATGATGTAGGGAATGGAAAATAGTACATACATTCCTAAGTACGTCATCATCTAATACATCATCTCTGTGTACATCTATAAAATACTAGAAAATGGGGCACAGACGCCCAACAACTAACAGAGGCATATCAAATGATATATCAAGAATGGGGCACAACCACCCAACATCTAACAGAGGCCTATCAAAAGATATAGCGAGAATACACATCAGAAAAAGTCAATGGTGTTGATGTCTACATCACCAATCGTGTCCATCTGATGTAACTCCTCCTGAGTCACTGGATCTCCGTCAAGTGGGATATCAGGCCAATACAAGGGAGGATCTGCATCGGCAAAGACATATGGGTCACCTGAGGGACCAGCGCCTGAGCTGGAAGGATCAAAAGTATCCGCCTCTGAATAATCTTTGCCCAAATGCCGGATGAAAAAATGTGACCGGTCCAACTGCTGGGTCAAACTATCAATCTTTGTCAAATGAGTCCGATCTCGGATAAAGGCCATCCAATCAATCATCATCACGGATCCAGGAACCATATCCCCCATAAACTGAGTGGCGCGGGTCTGGGCTCCAATGGTACGAGGGGACCATCATCGATAGAACATCTCCTGAGTATACGGACCCTCTGACAATGTAAAACTGTCAACGCCCATCAATGGGATGTCACGGACAGGAGACTGGGACACAGGCGAATAACGCCTGGCAGAAGGTAAGATCGGTACACGAATCTCTCTTGTAGTGCTCCTAATGGCACGCTCTCCCAAATAGAGCTCCCATCCTCCATCTGTGAAGAGAGGAATGCTACGGGTGGACATCACGTACTCAACACCAGTCGGGTACCCATTCTCAAATCCAATGGTCAAGTGTTCCCCAGAGTAGAGAATCCAAGTGATAGCATCAGCTGTCAACAACTCTAACTGTAGGCGACAATAGGTGAAACCCTCAGCTACAGGAACCTCCGCTAGTATGGAGTGATGCCATCGCCATCCTCATGGATAGGTCTCCAAACCTAACACACTGATAGGACGCAAACATGGGAGTCTCTCATAGGCCCAAAACTGCCAACACAAAGGCAAACATCTGCTGTCAATCAACACTCTTAACCTATACATGGGAAATCAAAAGAGAAATACTCACCAGCAGAAATGGATAAAATCCTAGCCAAGCCTCTCTCAAGCCCTGCGAGCTCATGCGCATTCCCTTGAGGAAATAGGCAAAGGTACAAGAACCCCAGTCATACTGTCCAATACGGTCTACATCTTGTGTAGCGCTAACCAAAGTGAATGACACAGTGGAAGAGTTATCAGCTATGAAACAACCCCGGGGAATAACCTGGTCGATTTCATGATCGATAAACACACGGAAGTATCTGTGATCTAACAAGTAATATAAGAAAGAAGAGTTTCGTACCCACGAGGACAAAGATTTAACGGAAATAAATACTAAGGTAAAGTCGCTACTAAACTTATCTAAACGATTGAAAGTAATGGTTGGTTAAGCTATTTCAATAAGTAAACTAATTAAGAGAAGTTGATTGCTAGGAAGGTAAGATAGGATTACAACTCCCCTAATGCTTTGTCTAATCTTCTAACTCTCCGCAATACAAACGAATCAAGGAATGGTCGACATAGAACAAAATTATGCATAAACTTCTGTCGAAGGTCATATGCTCATCCCTAACAAGCTAGAACACCATATATATACATGGGTGAAACTAAGCTGGGTCGAGGTCATTAAGCACATTTCCAAAAAGGTCGCACAAGGCAAATAAGGATATGTCTATCCTATTGGCACATTAAGCCCACATTCAAATGACAAGGGCATAACAGGTGTTGTTGCATTAAAAGATAGACAGTAATATCCATTTATCAATTTCCATTACTATCAGTACAAATTTCTTTATCAAGAAATCAGAAAATATAAGCAAAATACAACAACCCATTCCAAAATGCTTCATTATATAAAACGAGAGAGAAAGCGGATTAAGCTATTCAAAAGGTTACATTGCAATCCTAAAAATGAAGTTAGCTCATAACTATGGGACTAACACAAATTTTTACTGCACTATCCATTATCAGACAAATACAATAAATAGAATATTTGAACTAAGAAAAACCCCACAGTAGAACAAAGTTATCTTACGCGAAAATTCTCTTCAAGGCTCCGATCACGAAAATGTGGAGAGCAAGATCTTCCCTTTCCTTTAAGCTCCTTCTTCTCTCTCTCTCTATCTATTTTTACGGTATGAATAATGTCTCGAAAATGTTGCCGCCTCCTTCCTTCTATATGAGAATATTTTTCCTTTTGCTAGGTCAAACAAAGTCCTTATCTAGGAGCAGGAGGTGTGGCCATGGCATGTGCCGCCAAAGTATTGAGTGGTGCGCTGGCATTGCCACATTAGAATCTGGGACACAGACTCATGTTGCTGCCTGAGAGAAAAGGAGGAGGAGAGGTGGTGCATGGCAGTGGCTTATGTCGACATGGGTCAGGGTCGTGGTCGTTGCTTGCCTGATGGCCATTAAGCTCAGTGTTGGCCATGGCATGACATGAGCAAGAAAAAATGACAATGTTTTTGCCTTTTAAAAGTTGCAAAAACACTTTGTGAAGCTCTGCAGTGCAACGATTAAACACAATAACACTATATTTCTATAAAACTACGTATAAACTACGAATTCAAGCAAGTATTTAAGTCATAAAGTATCCGATTCATGGGTTTAAATCCCACTCATCAAATACCCCCAAACTTAAGTCTTTGTTTGTCCTCGAGTAAACTATCTACCAAAATAATAACAGTAGACACTAAGAATGTGAAAGGAATATATATGTAACAATCTATACTAGCATCGTGGCTACGAATCTCTAATTAAGCTACTCCCAAAGAATAAGTCAAACATAGGAATGAGTAAGGGTTCATTATATTTCAAGCATAAGATTGTATTCGATCCATTCTAAGTGCGTGTGTGAAGACCAACCGTCATGACTAATCATAGCTCAACTAAGTTCGCACAGTCGATTGTTAAAACCCAGCAAACTCCGTAACTTAAACATTCAACAAGCATTAAGAACAAGACGCAAATGCAGGACAAGATCAAAAGGCTCTAGCATGCAAGCAATAAAATCGAGACTCGGACGGTGCTTAATTACCTTAGGCTCTGAGAACTACCCATGAATGAGCTTTTGATCGGTGACTCTCAAGCAGGGCGACTTTAGGGAACTAGGTGTAGAACACCCCTAAGAATCTAATGATTTCGGCGATAAAGGCCACTTAATCAACATAAGCCAGTGAGATTTCACAACAAGAAGCGAAGGTTAAGCAATGAGTGCATTTTATGCTCCATCTCGATATCGACCCTGCGTTTATGGGCGAGTGCGTTTTACGCTCCATCTCGACCCACCGCAAAACTTTTGATAAAAACACTTCTATTCTAATCTTATTCCCATTTTTTTTTCAAACAAGCTAGAATCTAAGATCCAAAATTGCATAAACATCTAAATCTTTTATTACCTTGCACAAATAAAAGTTTATAAGAGTGAACAAATTTTCAACACAATAAACACACAAACTATAGTCGAAAAATAATTAGTTAACACGGTTGGTCGGTGCTTGAGTTGGTCGGTGCTTGCTAGAAGGACGGATAAATAACAATCTAAACTTATCAACTCATGAACCCCTAGTACATGGCATGCTTGAGACAACTCTATGAGAGACATACTCATTTGGCGCTAGACATAGCCACAATCAAAAATCAGCAATGGTAAATATAACACCCTTGCTAAATAGCAGCTCAAAATAGGGTGAAAAGGCCATTTACATGGCACAAGCATATAAATCTGTATAAGCCCCAAAAAGATGGCTAGAAACCACAATCATGCTAATAAACTCGAAATAAAACCAAAAACAGTTTATGGCATCCATAATGATAAAAATATTCAACATAATCCCTCAGTTCAAAAGGCCGCACCACAATACTGATAAATACAAACATAATAAAGATAGTAAGTCAGCAATCCTAAAATGGCGATAATGAGATAGACAAATAAAGGTTCAAAATGCCAAAAACACCCCCAAACTTGAAGTGGGCAATGCCCTCATTGCTAAACATAAAGCAATTGAATACAAGAGGGATTCCCTAAAGATCGCTCACTCGGCGTGACATCATCGGCTTCGCTTTTCGTCCTCATCGCGCGTCTGATCGACCCCGTGGCGGTGATGGTGGAGGGTATGGTGGGAAAATAGGAGGGTGGAAGCGGTATGGCGTTAACTCGATGCCCCTCGCCACAAAAGTCGATGTAGATATGCTACGCATTGTGTTCACCACACTCGACTGATGCTGCATTGCTATCTCCTGCCTCTGAGCCACCATTGCGATATGCCTCCGCTGCCTCAGTGCTTCGGCGTCCTACTTACGACGATGCGGCGGGGTGAGGGATGCCATGATGTCTGCTAAAGACCACGACTATTTGGGCTGCCTCGGGTGCTTGAGAGAGGCTCACGGCTCTGCAGGTAAATTTGAAGGAGGCGGTGCTATAGGCGGTCCGTATCCTTTGCCCTTGATATGAGACTCTGCCCCATCCCAAACAGTGAAGCGTTTGATCGTTTGATGGTCGATAGCGGTCGTGGTGGTGAAGCTATCTCATCGAGCCCCCAGCTGTACCCGACTGCTTGCACAAATGCGTGATCACGGATGGATGGGGAAGTCCCGCAACGACTGCACTCTTGATAGCCTTGATGATCGAGTCGTGGATGAGAACTCCGATATCCAAATTCAAACCCGTGACAATGGCGAAAAGCAGAATCGCCCTTTCTTTAGTCACATCACTTAGGTGGCGGGTCGGGAGCATGGTGGCACAAATGAAACTGTACCACGCCTTTCCATGCTTGTTGGCGCGAGCGCAATGGCCGGGAAGCTAGTCTTTTTACCGGTATAATCATTTTTCTTCCAGGCCATCCCGGGTTTGCAGAGCCTTCGGATGACATATTCCTAGTCATAGCCACGGAATCCTAGCTGCATATAATCATTTTCCGCGTAGTTTGGTGCCCCGAATAGTGCATTGATAGATATATTGTCAAATGCTACGGACCTATCCCTGACTTGAACCATAGCAGGACCCTCAGGACTGGCATTGGCATAGAATTCCCGAACCACCGGGACAACAGCTGATACTGGCGGTTTGGTGAAGTTAATCCACTTTCGCTCAATGATCATATTCATGAGTTCCCCATCTTTGCGATCCGGCCGCAACCCCTTCTCAGGAATCAAATTACGCTTACCGAAATAGTCTGTACCGCTTGAAAGTTTCCTCACTGACAAACTTGGCGGGGTCCCAAGCTATTGGTGGAGCCGCGGAAGATGAAGAAGAACCACCGACGCTAAGTCATTGCCTTTTGGGTGCCATATCTTAATTCGTTGATGAGGTTCCCACAAACAGCCCCGAACAGTGCCAATAATCTGAAGAGACAACCCCTGAGGTAATGCACAACAAAACCCCAATACAAACCCAGCGAAATCAAGCCAAAACAGTCCGACTTCTCTCATTGGCAAATAATCAAACACCTTCTATGCGTTTTCCAAACTATACTTGGACAGCCCTTTTTTTGCTTGTTGCTGCTCTGACCAGATTTCCAGTAGTGGAAATCACCCTAAATCACATAAGAAAAAGAACACAGAAAAGCAATTAAACCAACAAAATCTCTAATCGAATGAAAAAAACCTTAAAAATCCTTATGATGGGTTGTATGCTTTTAGGCTGCCGAGAGAGAGGGCTGAGATTATTTAGAGAAATGGAAGAAATGAGGAGTCTTAAGCCGAAGCGCTGATTATAAGCGCAATTGGAATTCAAAACTTGCTCTATTACTACACTAAATAATGTGCATGGCCCCAGTGTTTGTTCTTTACGTATTTCTTGTGCTTGAGTTAACGAAGCGGGTCTTCTTTAATGTGGCGCATGCGTATGGCATGAGATTCTCTTTGTTAGATGGCTTGTTTGTTGATGATGGTACATCTTTTGTTGTGACGATCTTCTCTTTTGATGATGATGAAAATGCGACATAAAATGGTGGTATGCATGATGCGAAAACGATGTAGAAGTTGAAAGTGCCTGCATGGCATGAGTCTTGAACTCGATTTTTTCATTTGTTCTCTGTACATACCAAAACAAGTACAACAACTACACTACACAAGCTAACATACACTGTTAAAACTTGTTGCTCGTAAATGATAGACACAAAACATAAAATCTATCAGCTATGCTATTTAATAAAACTAACAGTCACTAAGTAAACTAGAAATGAGTGAAAAAAAAAGAAAAAAAAAACATATAAAATTTATACCGAGATGCGGGTGCCTCCCCATCAAGCGCTTGTTTTAAAGTCGTCGGCTTGACTATCATCACGACTTAAACCGGGTCTCCAAGTGTAATGGAGGTGATACGCGGTCGACCTCGCCCGCAATGATAATGCTTTAACCTCGCCCATTGACCTTGAATGTTGAATCCGAATTGGGGTCTTCAACCTCTATTGCTCCGTCTTGGATAAACCTTAGCAATAGTGAAAGGGCACGACCATCGAGACTTTAGCTTCCCGGAAATAACCCGGTAGGGAATTAAACAAAAGAACCTTCTGGCCCGGTTCAAAATGCCGCTCAAGGATTTTCTTGTCATGCCACCTCTTGGTCTTCTCCTTGTACAACTTGGCATTTTCAAACGCCTACAGACAAAACTCATCTGTTTCATTTAGTTGTAACAGCCGCTTTTCGCCGGCTGCCTCAAGATCAAAGTTAAGCTTTCAAATCGCCCAGTAAGCATTGTGCTCCAATTCGACCGGGAGATGACAAGCTTTACCATAAACTAGCCTGTGTGGAGACATTTCGATGGGCGTTTTATAAGCTATGCGGTAGGCGCATAAGGCATCATCAAGCTTCTTCGACCAATCCTTACGGGTTGGGTTAACAATCTTTTCCAAGATTCATTTCACCTCTCGGTTCGAAATTTCGACTTGGCCATTTGATGCGAGGGTGGTAAGCAGTGGCTATTTTATGAGTTACCCTATACTTGGCTAGAAGGGCTTCAAGATACTTATTGCGAAGTGCGACCCTTCATCGCTAATTATGGCGAGGTGTGCCAAAGCGGGTGAAAATATTCTTTTGAGGCTGAAGCACCACCTTAGCATCATTTTATCGGAAAGACATTTGCTTCCACCCACTTTGAGACATAGTCCTTTGCCACGAGGATGTAGAGATTGTTGAGCGAGGGCGGGAATGGTCCCATGAAATCAATGCCCCAGACATCAAACAACTCTACTTCCAAAATATTCTGCAGCGGTAGCTCATGCTGCCTTGAAATAGTTCCCACCCATTGGCATCTATCACAGTGCATCACATATGTATGAGCATCTTTAAAAAGGGTGGGCCAATAAAATCTGATTTGTAGCACTTTAGTGAGCGATTCATTTGGCCTCGAAATGACCTCCATAATTAGACGAATGGCAATGATGCAACACGCCTTCCATTTCTTCTTCAGGCAAACATCTACGCACAATCGATCAGAAACCTTTGTTTGAATAAGAAGGGCTCATCCATAGATATTGCTTGGCATCTTTGAGGAATTTCTTCCTTTGTTGGAAACTCGGGCCTTGAGGATAACTTGGCAAGCGGCGTAATTTGCGAAGTCCGCATACCACGGGACCTTGTCATTTACCACAAAAAATTTGCTCAAATGCGGAAAAAAATCATTTATAGCTTTGTCGGCTTCGCTCGAAGATGTGGTGTTTTCCAATCTACTTAAATGGTCGGCAACCTGATTCTCAGTTCCCTTCTTGTCTCTGATTTCTAAGTCAAATTCCTGTAGAAGTAGAACCCATCGTATCAATCTCGGCTTAGCATCCTTCTTTTCAATCAAATACTTGATCGCTGAGTGATCGGTGTATATGATCAACTTCATCCCGATGAGGTAGGAACGGAACTTGTCAAAAGCATACACTACTGCCAGCAACTCCTTCTCAGTGGTGGTGTAATTTAACTGAGCATCGGTCAATGTCTTACTGGCATAATAAATGGTATGGAAGACCTTCTCCCTTCTCTGGCCCAACACTGCCCCTATAGCATAGTCACTGGCGTCACACATCAACTCAAAGGGGTAGGCCCAGTCTGGAGCTACCACGATAGGCGCCGAGACAAGCCTTTTCTTTAATAACTCAAAAGCGCTTAGGCAGGTGGCATTAAACTGGAAAGGCATGTCCTTCTCCAGAAGAGTGCACAACGGTTTCGTGATCCGAGAGAAGTCCTGAATAAACCTTACGTAAAAAAAGGCGTGCGAGGAAACTCCTCACCCCTTTGGTGAGGTGGGTGGTGGAAGGTTATTGATCACATCGATCTTTGCCTTATCAACCTCAATTCCGCCTACAGATACCCGATGACCTAGAATAATGCCTTCTTCGACCATGAAATGACACTTCTCCCAATTCAACACTAAGTTGGTTTCAACACATCGATGGGAAGCTGCCGTCAGATTAGTCAAGCAATTGTCGAATGAGCTCCCAAAAGGCGAGAAGTCGTCCATGAAGACCTCGAGGTCTTCTCAACCATGTCGAGAGAAGATTGACGTCATATACCCATTGAAATGTGGCGGGAGCATTACATAACCCGAAGGACATTTTTTGGAAGGCAAAGGTCCCATAAGGACATGTAAATGTGGTCTTCTCCTGATCTTCCGGAGCAATAGAAATCTAATTGTACTCCAAATACCCATCAAGTAAACAATAGTATTTGTGCCCAGCCAACCGGTCCAGCATTTGATCAATGAAAGGAAGGGGAAAGTGATCCTTACAGGTTGATTTGTTCAGCTTCCTGTAATCCATGCACACTCTCCACCCGGTCACCGTCCTGGTGGGAATTAGTTCATTATTTTCGTTGGACACCACTGTCATCCCTCCCTTCTTTGGTACACATTGGATTGAACTAACCCAAGGACTGTCCGAGATGGGGTAGATAATGCCCGCATCTAGCAACTTAATGATTTCTTTCCGGATGACCTCTTTCATAATAGGATTTAGCCGCCTCTGATGCTCTATAGATGGCTTCGAGCCTTCCTCCAAAAAGAATTTTGTGCATGCGTAGAGTTGGGTTGATCCCTTTTATATCGACGATAGACCATCCTAGTTTGTTTTTGTACTTCTTGAGCACAAGCAATGACTTTTCTTCACGACACTTGGTTAGAAGCGAAATTATTACGAGGTAATGTAGATGAAATTCCTAAATAAGCATACCTCAGGTGAGTAGGCAAAGGTTTGAGCTCAAGGGCAAGAGGTTCGATGATAGATGGCTGAGCTTTGGATGTAGAGGCCTCTTTATCATTCAGAGATTCGAACTGTCGGTGGAATTGCTTTGATCTTTGAGGTTCATCGAGCCACATGGCACATTCCACATCGCGAAGGATCTTTTGTAGTACTAGCCCCGATTAATGAAGCTTCAAAAGGTGCGGAATGCAAGTTTACGAGAATACCCCTCAGCGATTTATCAATAGTATTAATCTGGAAGCAATCCTCGGGGGTATTAGGATATTTCATGGATTGGAAGACATTGAGCGTCACTTCACGATCATTAACTCTCATTGTCGACTCCCCTTTTGGACATCGATGAGGTCCTCCCGGTTGCCAAGAACGGCCTTCCCAATATTATTGGGATTTCCTATCCTCCTCAAAATCAAGGACTATGAAATCCATGGGAAAAATGAACTTGTCGACTTTCACTAGTACATCCTCTCTACAATTCCCTTGGGTATGTCGGAGATCATCGACTAATTGAAGGGTGACACTTGTTGGCTTAGCTTCATTGAGGTGACTTTTTATAAATGGAGAGGGCATCAAGTTGATCTTTGGCCCCTAAATCACAGAGAGCCTTCCCAATAAACTGGTCCTCAATAGTGCACGGGATTGTAAAACTTCCCGGGTCTTTCAGCTTCAGCGGAAGCTTGTTTTGAAGGAAGGCGTTACACTCTTCTGTCAGCGCCACTGTCTCTTAGTCCACTATTTTTCGTTTCTTGGACAGGATGTCCTTCATAAACTTGACATAACTAGGCATTCCCTCCAATGCCTCTGCAAACGGTATATTGATGTGCAATCTTTTGAACACCTCGAGAATTTGGAAAGCTGCTTATCCGAGCTTACATTTACGCACCCTCAGGGGGAGCGATGGCGAGGGAGAGGTGAATGACCACGATCGTTGGAGGAGATGGTGTTGAAGGGCTATCTTTACCACTTTCTTCAACCCCACTTGTCTCAGCATTCTCTTTCACAGAAAGTTCCTCATCAGACACCGTCTCATCTCCCACAGGAATACCCTCTCCACCTTGCACATTAGTGGTTCTCCCACCGTAGGGGTTCTTGCTTTACTTTGCTCCTTGCCTTCCCGTTTTGGGTTGACATCGGTGTCACTTGGCAATGCGCTTTGGTGGTTGATTATTCAAAGCGTGTAATTGACCCATCTGTGCTTCAAGATTCCTAATGGAGGCTTCTTGATTGTTACTACGGTTTAGATTACGGGCTATATACCTCGACGGAAGATCTTCTAAAGCTGGGCTTCCTTTCTGTTGTGGTGGAGGATGGTGGCCGATTACGATTGCTCTGTGGATGTGGTTGAGGCGGAGTCGACGGTTGGAATCCGGGAGGATTAGCATAATTTAGTGCGGTTGATGGAGGTTGTTGTGGATTGGGGTTGTTGTTGTTGTTGTTGGAATTGTTGCCCATGAGAAGTTGGGATGGTTTCTTAACCCGGGTGGTAATGAGTAGGAAGGCGGTATTTTGTTGCCACCGTAGTTAGAAACAAATTGAAGCCGATTCAAGGGCTTATCGCTGCTTTTACTTTCGGTTGGGTGGCTCCTTGATATAATTCACATTGAACCACGACACACTCTGCGTTTTGAACCATTTGAAGGTCCTAGGGTGTCTAGCCTTTTTTTAAGTATTTGCTACGAGCCATTAACGATGTGAAAGAGTCCACTTCATAAACCCTCATTTGCTCTTCTTGGGGCTTGCCTATTATTAGGCCATTGATAATTGTTGGCGACCATTGTCTCCACGGATTCATATCCCATTGCGTGGTGTTTGGCCATGAATGCCCCTCCGGATGCGGCATCGATACTCGATCGAGTAGACCGGACAAACCATTGTAAAAAGGTGCGGATAGGGAGCCACTCGGACGGTCAAGTGGTGTGGGCATTTCTCGGTGAGATCCTTAAAAGCGCTCCCACGAGTCGTCTAAGAGATTGATTCAAACCGAACAAAGGGCGTGATGTCATGCACGAGCCTAAGCTGTTTTGGCGCGAAGGAAAGAATTTTGCTACAAATTTACGTGCCCAAGTCGGTCCGTGTAGTAATGGAACAGAGGCGAAGTGAATAAAGCCCGACTCTTGGCTTTGTCCCTTATGTGAAGGGAAACAAAGCGGAGTCGATAAGCCCGTTAGACACTCCGTTGCATTTGAAAGTGTCACAGATCTCCACAAAATTTATCAAGTGATCATTGGGATCATCATTCGGCAGTCCCCCAAATTGGATGTTGGTGCACATTTGAATGGTGTCCGGCTTGATCTCAAAATTGTTGGCTTGGATGGCGGGCCTTTGAATACTCACCTCGAGATCATCAATATGAGGCATAACACACTCCCTCAGAGATTTCTGAAGTTCCTCAGCCATTATGATAGGAGCAGGAATGTCCTCGAGTGCGTCTATGAATTTCTCTCTCCGCAGTCGTCGAAATGTTTTATCACCCTCAGGATCAAAAGGTATTATATCGTGTTCCTTCCGAGGTGGCATAAACAATGGAGACTACCTGAAAAGAAAATTAAACAGAAAAAATCAGTTTAAAGAAAGGATCGTATTGACTTAGTTTCAATATTGTAAAGCAATTAATTCTAAGTCCCCGACAACGACGCCAAAAATTTGTTGGTCGATTTCGCAGTCGATAAACACGCGCAAGTATACACGGTCTAACAAGTAATACAGTGATAAGAAGAGTGTCGTACCCACGAGGACAAAGATTTAACGGAAACAAATACTAAGGTAAAGTCGCTACTTAAATTATCTAAACAATTGAAAGTAATGGTTGGTTAAGCTATTTCAATAAGTAAACTAATAAAGAGAAGTTGATTGCTAGGAAGGTAAGATAGGATTACAACTCCCCTAATGCTTCGCCTAATCTTCTAACTCTCCGCAATACAAAAGAATCAAGGAATGGTCGACATAGAACAAAATTATGCATAAACTTCTGTCGAAGGTCATATGCTCATCCCTAACAAGCTAGAACACCATATGTCTACGGGTGAAACTAACTGGGTCGAGGTCATTAAGCACATTTCCAAGGTCGCACAAGGCAAATAAGGATATGTCTATCCTATTGCCACATTAAGCCCACATTCAAATGACAAGGGCATAACAGGTGTTGTTTCATTAAAAGATAGACAGTAATATCCATTTATCAATTTCCATTACTATCAGTACAAATTTCTTTATCAAGAAATCAGAAAATATAAGCAAAATACAACAACCCATTCCAAAATGCTTCATTATATAAAACGAGAGAGAAAGCGGATTAAGCTATTCAAAAGGTTACATTGCAATCCTAAAAATGAAGTTAGCTCTTAACTATGGGACTAACACAAATTTTTACTGCACTATCCATTATCAGACAAATACAATAAATAGAATATTTGAACTAAGAAAAACCCCTGTAGAATGAAGTTATCTTCTGCCAAATATTCTCTTCAAGGCTCCAGTCTGAAAATGTGGAGAGCAAGATCTTCCCTTTCCTTTAAGCTCCTTCCTTCTCTCTCATTATTTATTTTTTAATATAAATAATGTGTCTCAAAGCTGCCGCCTCCTTCCTTCTATATAAGAAGATTTTTCCTTTTTGCTAGGTCAAATAAAGTCCTTATCTTTGCAGGAGGCAGGAGGTGGCATGGCATGGCCGTGGGCCATTAGTATTGAGTGTGGCCATTATGGCCACATTAGAATCTGGGACACGAAGCTCGTCTGCTTGTGCATGAGCCAAAGGAAGAGTGAGTAGCCATGGCGTGACTTATGTCGAGCATAGGTCAAGTCGTGGCTGCTGCCTTACCATTAAGCACAGTGTTGGTTTGTGCATGAGCAAGAACAAAATGACTATTTTGCCCTTTTAAAGCTGCAAAAACACTGTGAAAGCTCTGCAGTGCAACAATTAAACACAATAACACTATATTTCTATAAAACTACATAAAAACTACGAATTCAGGCAAGTATTTAAGTCATAAAGTATCCGATTCGCGGGTTTAAATCCCACTCATCAGGACTCCTAGCAAGGATCTAATGGCAGTCGGGGTAATATTCGCCATACAAGGCACTAGCGCCCCTCCAAACTCCATACCTGTGATAAACCGCCAATTCATCAGCGTCATCATCACCTCACAGTCTAACAAATGGAGAGACTGAGTCTAGTGAAACCAACGCTCAGACAATGCCCTGAGATAACCCCAGGGACAACGACGGGGGAGGATGGAAAAGAACGCCTCGAAGCCCCAGCCATGCACAATCGCTCGATAATCAGGATGCAGAGCCTGATATGTGGAGTGAATGCTGCACCAATTCCCTCACGGCTGTGTAATGTCGGGAACCTGCACCACAAATGCAAAGAAGTATCAGAATCCTTGCTCCTCATTAATAGGAAAAGGAAGATCAAACCCATCATTTACCTCGTTTACATGCAAGTAAACTGAGGGGTGGAGACTCAAATCATCCAGAAGCTCTTGAATCGTCACAATAATGCCTGGAAGATCCCTACGGGGAGCATGAGCAGCAGGAGCAGGGTTCACAACCGGTACATCCTCTTCCTCATCTTCAACATCTAGCACATCAACCCAGATAGGACGAATCACTGCCTCCGCCAAACGACGAGGCTGTCTAACTAAACGGGGTTGAGGCACATCATAAGCCCTCCTCCATACACCTGAAGTGGTCCTGTGGGAATTACTCGGCTGATCCGGATCCATATATATCTGGATATAAGTCTTTAAATCACCTCAGAAAGGTTGTGGTAAATTCTAACCTGGAGCTTTTCAAATGCATTTTATGACTATGTGCATGCATGCATTACTTTAACATACGTTTATAGTAGAGTTAAAAAAACATGACTACCCAATGCCTAGACTTTTGGAAAATTTTTGCCATAGTCTCCTTATCACATAGGACTATCTGTATGCACATAGGCATGACTAGGTGGCCATTCAGTAGCACACCTACCCACAGTCATAAACATCCTATATGCATTATAATATCAAAGTCACAATCCATAATGGTAGCCTAATTACCAGGATTACTTTGCATTAATACCTTTTGCTCATTTGTCCTCAAATAGGATAAGAAATAGCATAAAAAGGTACCAATTTGATTGTTTTAAAAGTCAAATTTTTTCACATCATTATGTTCATCATGGTCAAATACTAACATTTACTATGTTGAATATTTTTTATCAAGTCATATGATCATGCATATTCACTACTATGTGTTTAGACACATTTCATGTGATAATTCATTTTCCAACGGATAAAAACTGGAAAAGAAGACATGCATACGTTACCAGGGTAGTGTAGAACACTTGTACGGTGATAGATTTTATAGAAAGACGCCCGAACTCAGCAGATCTGAAGAAGAGCTCTCGGATTCTCTATGTGGTGCAATATGAAAGTGACTTGTGAAGGTAACATGCCACTTAAATCCACTTATGGATGGCCGCATGTGTACTTGTGGCTCCCTTAGGTGGGTCCCACCCCTCCAGCTCAGTCCAGTTTGAGTTACAAAGGAGGTCTCATACGCTAAAAAGGTCAAATCAAGAAAAAAGTTGCTACGCGATTGAGCGGAATAGCCTGAAATCCTAGTTTTCAGATACCAAACTATGGGTATACACATCACTCATTGGTATTCGCCCAAACACAGGGTATACTATACCGGTTATAACAACTTTTGTAAACTACACTTGGCAATACCTCACGAGGGTCTGATGCCGTCAGTTTGGGGTCGTAACTCCAAGACACTTCTCCCCAGCAGAAATTTCATACAACTCAATTGTTGATGTACATTTCAATGAAGGTCAAGCAACCATGACGTTATTTTAGCCGTTGGCAAATAAATCCAGCAAAGCGTCGAAAGCCATCCGATGATTTCATCCGTTAATGTACATTTCAACGAAGGTTAAGCAACCTTGACATCATTAGCCGTTGGCAGTTAAACCTAACGGAGCGTCAGGAATGGTCTGATGATGGTATCCGTTGATGCACGTAGAAAGTTTGTACCAAGGATTAAGGACTTTGGTGATAACCCCAATGTCAACATCTTGGAAGTTCCTGAGAACTTTGGATCACACATCCAGAACAGTTCATCAGGGTCGTCAGTGATAACTCCAATCCCCATCAGAAGTCATGGGAGAAAATAGTCATCATGTCCCGTTGGAAAATGGTCCAACATTCATCATACATTTACATCATGTTGTTGTATATGGCATCATGATTATCTTATCACATTTCAAGTGTCTAGTAGTCTTTATCCTATCCTTGCCATTGCATTGCATGAATATAATAAAGAGGGGCATCTGTAGACACTCAAAATTTCTATATTCCTGTTACTAACATTGCAGGAGGGAATAATTGTGACGCCCCCAAAATAGGTCCACACGACCCATTCTGAGTCGCCAGATATCACACTACAAAAATCATTTACAAACTTCATTTATACAACTGTTGAACTGTAGTGCAGAATACGATGATAGTTAAACTGTGAGTTTTAATACAAATGTATGTAACTCTCATGGTTCCTCGACCACAACCTTACAATGGTGCTTTACATAAAATTACAGTCAAAAACTATTTTAGAAATTAAAATCTTAGGGAAGTGCTCAAAGAAACCCGATGCATGGGAGGCCATGCGTCGAGGTTATGATAGATATCATATGTCCACGTAATTATCCTTGGTTGACCCAATAGACCTAAAAAAAAAGCGAGAAGATTACTATCATGTTCTTTCCAGATGGTGAGTCTTCTCTGACATATAACTATCTCCACCGCTCGCAATTGAAAATTATATTTTAACCAAACTCAAGATCATATAGGTAGTGCTCGTAGATATACTCAAAGAAGTGGATGTGCCTGACCACGTCTTATGATAACACGAGGTTGTATATCATTAGACATCTTATATGATAGTGGCAAAACACCCTTCCAAAGTTGGGTTCACCTCACCCTATTCAGTTCACCAAAATTGAATACAAATGACGTATACAATACGACACACTTATCTAAAGTTCTCAATAAAATTATTTTCATACTATTTAGGGAGAACCTCAACATCTATAGACCACTATTCTATTCTCATATTACCCCCGCTCGACCCAGCTACACTCTTATTACCTGAAAGGAATTGTGAAGCAAAAAGGGTGAGCACAACTAGCCCAATAAAGAATATCATGACTAAAGATAATTTACATCATAAATAGCCTTCATCGGTAATAAATCAGAGATATAGAACATATGGTAGATGATAAAACTTTTCAACCATAGTTACAGCGGAACGAGCAATCCATTAGAAGAGTCAAATACACCATCAGGTCTATTATCTTCTCCATGTTAAAAGTCCACCAATAATGTTTTATCCCTGTAACATCAATCAACAATTCCTGTCCACAATCATATGAATAACTCATAATCATAATTGTGATTCTAAATTCCTCTTCATACCCAGAACGAAGATAATTTTCATCACCTATCTTCACCTGAAACATAAAAAATCATGGTTATACCAAATCACAATTCCTGCTCATAATCATACTAATAAATTCATCTTTGCACTACGGCCAAAGATATTCATTAACAATTCATCTTTTCACTACAGGCCAAAGACATACAACTGTATTTTAGAAGAGTCAAGTAGAGCATGATATCTACTAGATTTTACGAATTAAAAGTGTATAATCAATATTTTATCGCTGAGACTCGGCTTAATAAATAATTCACATCATCGAATCATCCCTGCACTACGGCCAAGGATATTCATTATTATTATGACCACGAATTATCCATGCACTACGGGCCAAGGATATTTGTGTTTTAAACAATGGTCATGGTTATACCGAATAATCCCTACTTATAATCATACCAACAACTGTCCATCAATGCACTACGGGCCAACGAGGAATTTTACCACATCATCTGCAACATTACGGGTCTTGATTATACCAAATGATCCCTGGTCATAATCATACAAATCAACAGTTCATCTATACACATAAGCCAAAGATACTCATCAATCAATAGTTCATCTTTGCACGTAAGCCAAAGATATATAACTGTAAAACCGATAATCAACAGTCCATCTGTGCACGTAAGCCAAAGATATACAACTATAAAACCAATAATCAACAGTCCATCTTTGCACGTAAGCCAAAGATATACAACTGTAAAATTAATAATCAACCGTCCATCTATGCACGTAAGCCAAAGATGACTTTCATCACAATATAAGCATGAGGATGATGACAATGATATAAGCATTAATCAAGCGAAATCAAGGATAAATATTAAAGACTTTAAATTTATCCGGTGTTTAAAAATATCAAATTGTCAACATAATCTTTGCTTTGTGGAGTAAAATTCAAGAATAATATTCATGTACCAAAAATAGTTTTGATGGAAAAGAAATATATTTTTTCGTGTAAATAGTACCCATAATAGTACCCTGTGAATAGTACTCGTGAATAGTACCCCGGCATGAAAAGTACCCCAAATACTCGAGTGAATAATATTTCGGTGAATAGTAACCTGTGAATAGTAACTTGTGAATAGTACTCCAACACGAAAAGTGCCCCGAATACCCAAGTGAATAATACTAGAGTGAATAGTAACCGAGTGAATAGTAACCCGTGAATAGTAACTCGTAAAAAAATACCAAACAAAATAATATTCCATGACGAGTACAAAAGAAATGATATCTCATACGAGTATAATAGATTATACGAAACTGCAAATGGACTTTCACCTGTCATGCGGTAATCCACGTAGACAGATCATTTCCACAATTTAATAAGGAATGAATACAAAGGATCATTCACCATGCATGCGGTAATCCACATAGACAGGTTATTCCAACAGAATAATAAATAATGGAACCAGGACATGCGTAATCTGCACAGACAGGATATTCCAACAGAATAATAAAGAATGGAATAACAAAGAATTCACCATGCATGCGATAGACCGCACAGATAGGTTATTCCAACAGAATAATAAAGAATTGAACCAGGTCTAGCGTAATCCGCACAGACAGGATATTCCAACAAAATAATAAAGAATGGAATAACAAAGAATTCACCATACATGCGATAGACCACATAAACATGTTATTCCAATAGAATAATAAAGAATGGAACCAGGTCTAGCGTAATCCGCACAGATAGGATATTCCAACAGAATAATAAAGAATGAAATAACAGAAGAATTCCACCATGTATGCGGTACTTCGCATAGATAGGTTATTCGAACATAATAATAATGAATTGAATAACAAAAGCTCTCTTCATGAATACGAAAGAAATAATACCCCTTACCTTAGAAAGAAACTGGATACTGGAGTAAAGAGGTAGCAGACTTCTCTTCTTCTTTCTATCTATAATTTCTCTCTATAATAATTGCTCTATAGCTTTAGTGAATTGGTGAGAAATGAAGGAAGAATGAGCTTTTATTTATAGGAAAATATAGTTTCGATAATTGCACGTTTTGGGGCTCAAAATATTATAGTACAATACCTTCAACTTTTCTTTCATTTTTAATTTAGTCCTGCAAGTATTATCAAACTTGCATCACCTCCCCTAATAGTAAATAATGTGAATCAATAATTATAATCATGTGAAAATATGAATTACAGTATAGTACCTCCATCTATACATCTATTTCTAACTTAGTCATGCAAGTATTATCAATCTTGCACCAACTCCCCTAATAGTACAAGAATGTGAATCAATAGTACACACATGTGAACAAATAGTTATAATCATGTGAATTAATAGCAATTAATTGCTCATTTATCCGGTTAATTATCCGACTGGTCAGTATAACTTCTAGACATCAATTAATATCGAAATAAATATCGATTTCCACTAACACTAATAATTCCAACACAATGGAACTATCAATTTCATCTTTAATCAACACGAACTTATTCATCATTAATATTATAATTCACAATATTTAACAACCAGGTCGTTTCTAGGAAAGAGGGGGCTTTTCGATAAGAATTTCTCCTTATTGGCGCGCAATTAGGTGACCAAACCTCTCCTTGACAGAACTTCTAGACATTGTCAATATTGCAAATAATAATATGAATAACTTTGTCATCTCAATTATTGATTTAATAATATAACATATTATGCAGATAATACTATGATAATAATTGAATCAATAATATGAGAGATATGATGTAGCAATTACTGTAGCAATAATTGAGTATAACTAAGTGAATTCTTACATAAGCATCAATAATCAATACCGTGTGCTTCTATGCAACCATGTGTATTACTGTACTTTTACTACCGAGTAGTTCAATAGTTTTAACGGTAACACTTTCGCCGTTATTTTTATAAAAAGATAATTCTGACGTTTTCTAACTACGACAATACTTCCGTTATGGGGTCCACCAATGATTGTGTCGTCGCACGGATATTCACCGACAAAAAGAATATTCCCCGACCAAACGAATATTTTATAACAACTTGTATACTTTGCAAAAAATTTCACATATCACCCTTAACTTTAACCTTTTATCAATTTAACCTTTTACAAAATAAAAAATAATTATAAGAAAATTGAATACTTTCATTTCATAAAATTCGGTATCACACAAGAATCGTATCCAGAGATAACCCCGAGGAATGCAGTTCCAGTTCCGGAGATAACACCGGAGTAGTCTTTTCCATCTTAGAGGCAACCCCAATATCCTCAGTTCTAGTCCCGGAGACAACTTCGAGAGTTTCATTTCCAACCTCAGAGACAACCCCGAGGAATGCAGTTGCAGTTCTGGAGATAACCCCAAAAATGTTTATTTTCACCCAGCAGTCAGCTTCAACCTCGGAGATAACCTCGAGGCACTTAGTCCCAAACTCGGAGATAACCTCGGGAGCTCAGGCACGCCTCAGAACAACCCTGAGGACATTCAACACTTGCAACAGCCCAATCTCAAAGATAATCCTGAGTAACAACTATTGAATTAGCCCAGAACCGGAGATAACCCCGGTAAGGGGCAAAATCATCATTTTGCCACCTCGATTCCACATTGCACTGTCTTAACAACATTTCAACATACATTCTACACAACAGTGTCCTACAAGAACCATAGCTCCAATCCCGAGTGACTACTACCCAAGACAACACACCAGATAGAATTTGAAGCTTGAAGACCTGGGCATGGTCCCATCTTCCTGACTTTGTACAACCTCTAATCCCATGTCATTGTGTAGCTCTTGACAACAACACTCTAAAAAAGGTCTTATAAACTTCAATCGGATGCCTAAATTGAAGTTATGAAATTTCGACCGGATAACGCGTTGCATGCGTGCACGTACTTCGAGATAGTGGGACCCGCGGAGCCCGGGGCACCCCAGGCAGCCGCAAGTGCACCTGTGGCTCCCCCCTCTATAAATAGAGGGCTTGGGGTGGCCATTTTATATAGAGAGAAGTCGAGGAAGCTGTGACGCTCCCAAAACAGGTATACATCACCCATCTTGGGTCGCCAGATAACATGGTACATAAATTCAAATACAACTTAATTATACAACAGTTGTGTAAAATACGGCAAAACATAGCTGAGAGTTTAAACAAGAATATTGTCATCTAGACAATATCCACACTCAATGGTGTCCTCATTACAATTATTATCACATTATTCCGTAGAATAGTGAGGACTACTAAAGCCATTTATCCCGGACCATCACTCCATTCTCAGAGACTCATCCCGGCTATATTCTCATTTCAAGAGAAAATTGAAAAAACAAGTGAGCTCAACTAGCCTAGTAAGAAATATTATGACTAAGATAATGCAGAATAAATTATCCTTAGCCTTCAACAGTATAACAACTGATAGAATATAATAGACAACAAGTTTTAGATTAACAACTACAGCGGAATAAGAAATCCATTAGAAGAGTCAAGTAGAGCATAAAATCTACTATCTTCTATGATTTAAAAAGTTTTTCATCTACTTTATCGCTGAGACTCAGCTTAATAAATAAAATTGAATCATCCCTGCACCACAGCCAAGAATATTCATGTAATCATCAATGGTCATGATTTATACCGAATAATCCCTGGTGATAATCATACCAACAACTGTCCAACAATGAACTACAGGCTAATGAGGACTTTTACCACATCATTCGTTACATTACGGTCATGATTATACCGAATAATTCCTGGTTATAATCATACCAAGTTCATCTATGCACGTAAGCCAAAGATGACTTTCATCTTTATAATGACTTATTGGTCCATTTCAGATTCTTGACCGAGTAGAAAATGTGGCCTATAGACTCGCGTTACCTCCATGTATGTCTCGTGTTCATAATGTTTTTCACATATCTATGCTTCGTAACTATGTAAAAGACCCGAACCACGTTATTGAGTTAGAACCAGATGTGATAGCCAAAGACTTAACGTACGAAGAGGTACCTGTCAAGATCTTGGATAGGAAGGAGCATGTCCTACGCACAAAGGTCATACCATAAGTCAAAGTTTTGTGGAAGAACCATGCTATAGAGGAAATGATCTGGGAGATGGAAATAGAAATGAAAGCGAGGTATCCTCACCTTTTTGAAATACCAGGTACGTACGTCAATTTCGAGGATAAAATTTCATAAGGAGGGGAGGTTGTAAGACCCCAACTTATTATAAATGAAATTAAATTTCCTCTATTTATTATTTTGAAATAGTAAGGGTTGATTTGATTAATGTGGTTAGTTATGGGAAAAATGCGCAAATATTTCAAATAAGTAAGTGGTTATAAAATATTCATTGTTATCGGGGAATATTCGTTTGGTCGTGGAATATTCTTACTGTCAGGGAATATTCATACGTACTACCTTGTGTGACCTTGTGTGGGCCCCATGTGAAAAGTGATTGGATGAAGAAAACGACAAGTATAAGTTGTTTATAAATAACGGCGTAGTTGTTATCGTTAATACTGTTGAAATACTCGGTGGTTAAAACACAGTAGCACACGGTATTGCACCAATTATTGATTCTTACGTAAGAAGGCACTACTCAATAATTGTTACAGTAATTACTGTTTAATATTTTATTTTATTGATTCAATAATTGCTACGTTGATATTTTATATTATTGTTGTTTCAATAATTATCACTATACAGTATTTTCCATTATCGGAGCAATAATTCATATTATTTTAATAATATTATTAGATAGCATTATTGCTAATGTCTAGAAAGTTCTGTCTAAGGAGAGGTTTGGTCACCTAATTGCGCGCCAATAAGGAGAAATCCTTATTGGAAAGCCCCTCTTCGGGAACTACGATGCAACTTGCCGTTTGTGATTCTGTAATATTATTTGTGAATAATTAATTTTTGATTTATATGATAAGAAAAATATTCATTTTGTATGGATATAGATGGAGAAAATTTCAAAGTGACAATTGTTGAAAATTTGATATTTTATCTTTTCTGATAAAATAATTCATTTAAATATATTATTATATTATAATAATATAATAATGGTGATATTTTTACACTGAATGTGTGATATATGAATAAATGAGGAGGAAGAGTATTTTTGTTACAAAAAATATTTCAAATATGTTAAACATGTTCGTGGGCTCTATTTCTTGACTGAAATTTGATTATAGCCTGTAAAATTGTCCGTATGTGGGTTTCAGTCAATTTCTGTTTGGAATTTGGAAAAACTTAAAACTATAAAGTTGTAGAGAATTGAATTTCCTATGGAATGGACATAAGATTTGAATTTTTCTGATAAAAGAGCTATTTATTATTAATTATTGAAGTTCCGGATTAATTGATTATTATTTTTTTATGGAGTTTTAAGTGATTTTTACATGAAAGATGTTTTTGTGACTTTTGGTGAGGTGTGTGGCTGATTTTGGACCAAGTTTGTGTGCGTAGGAAATTTAATAAAATATATTAAATATTCTGCTTTGGTGTTCTAAGCATTTTCCTATAAATAAGGTGCTTATGTTAGAATTGAAAATCACACCAGAAACAAGTTTCCTCTTTCTTTCTCTCTCTATATTATCGAGCGTATTCTTGGGAGTATTTTGAGACGTTGAGTGTTTCTATACGGTACAAGTTCCCTTCAGCACTATATCCAGTATTCCAGTCAGAAGTACTGTCTTTTCAAGGTAAGGGATGTTTTTTTTTTTTAAAAATGATATTATTTCTTTTAATATCATTATGCCAAAATATTGGTAAGATTTTTCTTGTGAAATTCTTGTCTTTTAGTATCGGTGTTACTATTCACGTATACGACACTATTCACGAATACGGCACTATTCATAGAAAAATTAAATTTTCATTTTTTGTCCAAAATATCTATTATGGATACTAGCTTTGATTGTATCTATGTTTTGACCATTCTTGAATTTTACTTCACTATGGTTATTTATGAAGTATTTTTGAACTTGGACTGTTTAAAGTATGAATCCTTATTATTTGTTCTTTTGTTTCACTGGATTCATTTTCTTTAAAATATTTTTCATCATCCTCAGTCCTAAATGATGATATTACTGAATATCTTTGGCCTGCAGTGCAAAGATGGTTGATTTTCTTATGAATATCTTTGGCCTGTAGTGCAAAGATGTACATGTGTTTAGATGAACATGACCAACTGATGAATATCTTTGGCCTGTAGTGCAAAGATGAATATTTGATTTATGATGTATATTAATTGATGTTACAGGGATAAAATATTCTTTACTAGGCTAGTTGAGCTCACCCTTTTCCTTTTTGTTCCATTTTTCTTCTCAGGAGGTGAGAATGTAGTGAGTACTAGTCGGGGTATGGAATGAAAGTTCTAGAAAGTCGTTTTAGTAGTCCTCGCTATTTTGTAAAATAGTGTATCAATAATTTTAATGAGGACTTATTTGAGTGTTGATATTGTCTAGAAGACAATATTTGTTTTTAAACTCACAGTTTATGTGTTGTCGTATTTTGCATGATAATTGTATTAATAAAAGTTGTAGTTGTTTCTGTACCATATATTTGGCGACTCGGAATGGGTGTTGTATACCTATTTTGGGGGTGTCACAGTTGGTATCAAAGCTTAGGGATATGATCTCTGGCGGAGATCGGGGAATAGAACTAGGAGGGGAGAGATGAGTAAATCCTTCGCTAGTGTGTCCTACCTAAGCTTATTTGTTGGTTGGTCAGAATATAGGGATATTATGTGATATGTTAATTTCTTCAATTAACCCTTATTTTATGGCAGTATTTGAAAATGGCAACCAAGAATGTTAACAGTGGAGTAAATGAGACCGTGGAGACACCTTTACCCACCAATGAGGAAAACGTGCAACAGGCCGGCAATCTTCCTCCTATAAACAACACCACTGATTAGATGATGAAAGATGGAATGTTTAGAAGCTTTTTACTGTTCATGCAAAATCAGACGAGGGAGACTCGTGTTCAAAATACAGGTGGAAATGATAGCAACGCACGGTTTGTTACAGCCAAGCAGTTCAAAGAGTTAGGACCACCAGAATTCTGGGGAAAGCTGGATCCGATTAAGGCGAAGACGTGGGTCAAGCAAATTACCAAGATATTCGACGTCTTGGGATGCACGAAAGAATAGAAGGTTCCATTCGCCACCTTTATGTTCCGTAATGAGGCAGATTACTGGTGGGAATCTTTGAAGCGTACCCATCCAGCCGCACTCAGCATGTCTTGGGAAACATTTCAGAAACTGTTCAATGATAAGTACTTTTCTGAAAGTATTCGTCATATGAAGGAGGTAGAGTTTATTAGACTGGAGCAGAACAACATGACGGTGTCCCAGTATGAGGCGAAGTTCGCGGAGTTATCCAGGTTTGCACCTCATTTGGTAGAGAATGAGGAACGTATGACACGGATGTTTCTGAGAGGTTTGAAACCCGACATACGTCAGTATCTCATTTCTCATAAATTTTCTCTATATTAAGATGTTGTCAACAGGGCTCAATTATTAGAGCGAGATAACGAGTACGTTCAACCGAGGGACCACAACCAGGGTCATACCGGTGATAGCAGTCATCGGAGTAACGATAACCAGCGGGGAAAGAAAAATTCAGACAAGAGTGGCAACCACTCTGGTGGTAATCATAGCCATTAAAATAGAAGAAGCGAGTCGGGGTGAGATTTTAAAAAGAGGAGATTCAACAATGATAATGTGAAGAAGGCGCATTCAACAAAGAATCGGTTCTAAGTGGAGGAGAACGACCACCGGTCAGTATGCTATAAATGCGTAAAAGAGGGACATATCATTCAAACCGTCCCACAACAGTTCAAGGTATGCTATAATTATAGAAAGGAAAGACATATCGCTTTCGAGATTGTATGCAGTAGTGAAACCAAGTCCCGTGGGGATGGTGACTCAAAAAAGGTCATCCCCTGAAAAGTCAAAGTCAACGATTCCTGGAAGAGCATTTGTTGTGACTGGTCAAAATGCGAGGAACCCAAACGAGGTGATCACGGGTAAGCTAATCATAAATTCTTGCGAAGTTTAAACCTTACTAGATACCGGTGCTACCCATTCATTTATCTCTCCTACTTGTGCTCAAAGTTTAAACTTAACTCCGGAGAAATTAGACTTTGACTTATCTGTGGAGACTCCGTTAGGAGAAACTTTCATTACATCTACTGATTATAAATCTTGTTTGATCCAAGTTGGCACCATCACATTACCTGTTGATCTTATCTCTTTAAAGATACTTGCTTTTGATGTGATTTTAGGGATTAATTGGTTAACTACTCATCATGCCAAAATTGATTGTTTTTGTAAGGTTGTTAGTTTTCATATTCCTAACCAACCTATTGTACAAATTCAAGTAAACAAAACCACTAAGGTCAATCACTGTCATATCAAGTCATAAAGCTATTCGTTTATTGAAAAACGGATGTCAAGCTTTCTTAGCCCATGTTATGGATTTGAATAAAGACACGTTAGATTTGAATAATATTCCTATTGTTAGTAAATTTCCTGACGTATTTCCTGAAGAACTCCCCGGTCTACCCCCAAAACGTGAAGTTGAATTCTTTATTGATCTTGAACCTGGTACAAAGTCCATTTCTAAAACCCCATATCGAATGGCTCCTATTGAACTTCAGGAGTTAAAGGTCTAACTACAGGAGTTGTTGGATATCGGTTTCATTCGTCCTAGTACATCTCCTTGGGGTGCTCCTATTTTATTCGTAAAGAAGAAAGACGGGAGTATGCGACTTTGTATCGACTACCGGGAATTAAACCATGTCACTATCAAGAATAGGTATCCGCTACCTCGCATTGATGACCTGTTTGACCAGTTACAAGGAGCATAATTTTTTTAAAAGATCTATCTTCGTTCTGGATATCATCAGCTGAAGATTAGAATTGAGGATATTCCAAAGACTGCCTTTAGAACTCGGTACGGGCATTATGAATTCTTAGTCATGTCCTTTGGATTGACTAATGCTCCTACGGCTTTCATGGATATGATGAACCGAGTATTCAAGTAATATTTGGATCAATTCGTTGTTGTCTTTATTGATGACATCCTCATATATTCCAAAAGCCGTGAAGATCATGAGCGCCATTTGAAGCTAGTACTCCAAAGGCTTCATGAAAACAAGCTATATTCCAAGTTGAAGAAATACGAGTTCTGGCTTGAGGAAGTAGCATTCCTTGGGCACATGGTGTCAAAACATGGAGTATCTATTGACCCGACGAAGATTGAAGCAATACAAAGTTGGGAGCAACCGAAGTCGGTAACCGAAGTACGTAGCTTTATGGGCTTAGCTGGTTATTATCGGAGATTCGTGGAAGGATTTTCTCAAATCGCTACTCCGTTAACTCAGTTGACTCGGAAGGATACAAAATTTGTATGGAGCGAGGAATGCGAAAAGAGTTTTCAAGAACTTAAGAGGAGACTCATTTCGGCACCTGTTCTGACAATACAATCTGGTTCGGATGGATTTGTTATCTATAGCGATGCTTCGGGCAAAGGGTTAGGATGTGTTCTCATGCAACATGGGAAAGTCATAGCTTATGCCTTGCGACAACTTAAAGAATATAAGAGGAATTATCCTACTCATGATCTAGAGTTGGCAGCAGTTGTGTTCGCGCTAAAGATCTGGAGGCACTATCTATGTGGGGAGAAAGTTGAGATATATTCCGATCATAAAAGCCTCAAATATTTCTTCACCCAAAAGGAACTCAACATGCGGCAACGACGTTGGCTTGAGCTGTTGAAAGATTACGACCACACCATTCAATAACATCCTGGAAAAGCAAACGTGGTAACTAACGCGGTGAGTAGAAGATCATATGCGGGAACGAGTGCGATGTTGTCAACACAAAGGCCCATTTTGTGTGATTTACAAAAGATGAAGATAGAATTCAAGACCCCGAGGACCCATGCGATGATGTCAAGTATACGCATAGAACCGACTTTAATCAAAAAAGTTAAAGTTGCTCAAGCCACAGACCCAGAGCTGATGCGTATGAAGAAGAAAGTACAAGAAGGTGTTATCCCAGAGGCAAGAATCTATGAAGAAGAAATACGTCGAGTCAACTCCAGACTTTGTGTTCCTAATGACTCTGATTTAAAGTACAAGATCATGATGGAGGCACACAATACAACGTTTGCAATCCATCCTGGAAGTACCAAAAAGTATCGTGATCTTCGACATACATTTTGGTGGAACAATATGAAGAGAGAGATCGCGAAGTTTATCTTGAGGTGTTTAACTTGTCAATGGGTAAAGGCGGAGCATCAAGTGCCTAAGGGTCCATTGCAACCACTTGAGATTCCAAAATGGAAGTGGTAACACATTAACATGGATTTTATTACGGGTCTTCCCACGGTTTCTCAAGGCATAAATGCTATTTGGGTTATTGTTGATAGATTAACCAAGTCTGCTCATTTCTTGCCGATACAGGAGACTTATTCCCTTGAAAGTCTTGCTCGTATATACGTAAATGAGATTGTGAGATTTCATGGCATGCCAGTATCCATAGTTTCAGATCGTGACCCGAGATTTACTTCACGATTTTGGGTTAGCTTGCAAAAAGCTATGGGCACGGATTTACAATTCAGTTCGGCATACCATCCTCAAACGGACGGACAATTAGAGAGGACTACTCAAACTCTTGAAGATCTATTAAGACTTTGTGTCCTAGACTTCAAAGGGAGTTGGAATAAGTATTTACCATTGGTGGAATTCTCCTACAATAACAGTTATCAGGAAAGTATAAGTGTGGCTCCATTTTAAACATTATATGGATGAAAGTGTCGCTCTCCAGTATATTGGGACCAGATTTGGTACGTATTACTACAGAAAAGATCCAAATGATTCGATAACGTATACAAATGGAACATGATCGACAAAAGAGTTATGGGGATCTTCATCGAAAGGATGTGGAATTTAGTATTGGGGATCATGTATTGTTGTGTGTTGCTCCATGGAAGGGAGTTACTAGATTTGGGAGAAAAGGAAAGCTCAATCCACGATTTATTGGTCCATTTCAGATTCTTGACCGAGTAGGAAATGTGGCCTATAGACTCGCGTTACCTCCATGTATGTCTTGTGTTCATAATGTTTTTCACATATCTGTGCTTCGTAAATATGTAAAAGGTCCGAACCATGTTATTGAGTTAGAACCAGACGAGATAGCCGAAGACTTAACGTACGAAGAGGTACCTGTCAAGATCTTGGATAGGAAGGAGCATGTCCTACGCACAAAGGTCATACCACAAGTCAAAGTTTTGTGGAGGAACCATGGTATAGAGGAAATGACCTGGGAGTTGGAAATAGAAATGAAAGCGAGGTATCCTCACCTTTTTGAAATACCAGGTACGTACGTCAATTTCGAGGACAAAATTTCATAAGGAGGGGAGGTTGTAAGACCCCAACTTATTATAAACGAAATTAAATTTCCTCTATTTATTATTTTGAAATAGTTAGGGTTGATTTGATTAATGTGGTTAGTTATGGGAAAAATGCGCAAATATTTCAAATAAGCAAGTGGTTATAAAATATTCATTGTTGTCGGGGAATATTTATTTGGTCGTGGAATATTCTTACTGTCGGGGAATATTCGTACGACGGCGCAGCCTTGTGTGGGCCCCATAAAGGAAAGCGATTGGATGAATAAAACGATAAGTATAAGTTGTTTATAAATAGCGGCGTAGTTGTTACCGTTAATACTGTTGAAATACTCGATGGTTAAAACAAAGTAGCACACGGTATTGCACCAATTATTGATTCCTACGTTAGAAGGCACTACTCAATAATTGTTATGAAGAATTATGGTCTCATTCAATATTTTATTTTATTGATTCAATAATTGCTACGTTGATATTTTATATTATTGTTGTTTCAATAATTGTCACTGTACAGTATTTTCCATTATCGGATAAATAATTCATATTATTTGAATAATATTATTATATAGCATTATTGGCAATGTCTAGAAAGTTCTGTCTAAGGAGAGATTTGGTCACCTAATTGCGCGCCAGTAAGGAGAAATCCTTATTGGAAAGCCCTTCTTTTCCCAGGAACTACACGGTCACAAGATATTATGATTTTGTAATATTATTTGTGAATAATTAATTATTGATTTATATGATAAGGAAAATATTTATTTTGTGTGGATATAGATGGAGAAAATTTTAAAGTGACAATTGTCGAAAATTTGATATTTTATCTTTTCTGATAAAATAATTCATTTAAATATATTATTATATTATAATAATATAATAATGGTGATATTTTTACAATGAATGTGTGATATATGAATAAATGAGGAGGAAGAGTATTTTTGTTACAAAAAATATTTAAAATATGTTAAACATGTTCATGGGCCCTATTTCTTGACTGAAATTTGATTATAGCCTGTAAAATCGTCCGTATATGGGTTTCGGTCAATTTTTGTTTGGAATTTAGAAAAACTTAAAACTACAAAGTTGTAGATAATTGAATTTCCTATGGAATGGACATAAGATTTGAATTGTTCTGATAAAAGAGCTATTTATTATGAATTATTGAAGTTCCAGATTAATTGATTATTATTTTTTTATGGAGTTTTAAGTGATTTTTACATGAAAAACGTTTTTGTGACTTTTGGTGAGGTGTGTGGCTAATTTTGGACCAAGTTTGTGTGCGTAGGAAATTTAATAAAATATATTAATATTTTATAAAATTTTCTGCTTTGGTGTTCTAAGCATTTTCCTATAAATAGGGTGCTTAGGTTAGAATTGAAAATAACACCAGAAACAAGTTTTCTCTTTCTTTCTCTCTCTATATTATCGAGCGTATTCTTGTGAGTATTTTGAGACTTTGAGTGTTGTTATACGGTACAAGTTCCCTTCAGCACTATATACAGTATTCTAGTCAGAAGTATTGTCTTTTCGAAGTAAGGGATGTTATTTTTTTAAAAATGATATTATTTCTTATAATATCATTATGCTGGAATATTGGTAAGATTTTTCTTGTGAAATTCTTATCTTTTAGTATCGGTGTTACTATTCACGTATAAGGCACTATTCACGAATACAACACTATTCACAGAAAAATTAAATTTTCATTTTTTGTCCAAAATATCTATTATGGATACTAGCTTTGATTGTATCCATGTTTTGATCATTCTTGAATTTTACTTCACTATGGTTATTTATGAAGTATTTTTGAACTTGGACTGTTTAAAGTACGAATCCTTATTATTTGTTCTTTTGTTTTACTGGATTCGTTTTCTTTAAAATATTTTTCATCAACCTCAGTCCTAAATGATGATATTACTGAATATCTTTGGCCTGTAGTGAAAAGATGGTTGATTTTCTTATGAATATCTTTGGCCAGTAGTGCAAAGATGTACAGGTGTTGAGATGAACATGATCAACTAATGAATATCTTTGGCCTGTAGTGCAAAGATGAATATTTGATTTATGATATATATTGATTGATGTTACAGGGATAAAATATTGATGATGGATTTTTAAAATCATAGAAGATAGTAGATTTCATTCTCTACATAACTCTTCTAATGAATTGTTATTTCCGCTGCGAATATTGATTTAAAACTTGTTGTCTATTGTATTCTATCAGATTTTTCCCTGTTGAGGACTAACGATAATTTGTTCTATATTATCTTAGTCATAATATTCTTTACTGGGCTAGTTGAGCTCACCCTTTTCCTTTTTGTTCCATTTTTCTTCTCAGGAGGCGAGAATGTAGCGAGTACTAGTCGGGGTATGGAATGAAAGTTCTAGAAAGTCATTTTAGTAGTCCTCACTATTTTGTAAAATAGTGTATCAATAATTGTAATGAGGACTTATTTGAGTGTTGATGTCGTCTAGAAGATAATATTTATTTTTAAACTCATAGTTTATGTGTTGTCGTATTTTGCACGATAATTGTATTAATAAAGTTGTAGTTGTTTCTGTACCATGTATTTGGTGACTCAGAATGGGTGTTGTATACCTATTTTGGGGGCGTCATAATAATAAAGAACGGAACCAGGTCATACGTAATCCGCACAGACATGATATTCGAATAGAATAATAAAGAACGGAACCAGGTTATGCGTAATCCGCATGCATATGATATTCCAAATGTAATAATAAAGAATGGAATAACAACAGAATTCACTGTGCATGCGATAGATCAAGATGCAGAACAAGTTATTCCAACAGAATAATAAAGATTGGAATAACAGAAGAATTTCATCATGTATGCGGTACTTAGCATAAACAGGTTATTCCAACATAATAATAAAGAATGGAATAACAACCCTTACGAGTATTGAAAGAAAATAACACTCTTCATGAATACGAAAGAATAATACCCCTTACTTTAGAAGAAAACTGGATACTAGAATAGTGAGGTAGCAGACTTCTCTTTTTCTTTCTCTCTATAATTTCTCTCTATAATAATTACTCTATAGTTTTAGTGAATTGGTGAGAAATGAAGGAAGAATGAGCTTCTATTTATAGGAAAATATAGTTTCGATAATTGCACATTTTGGGGCTCGAAATATTACAATATAATACCTTCCTCTTTTTCTTCATTTTTAATTTAGTCCTGGAAGTATTATCAAACTTGCACCACCTCCCCTAATAGTAAATCATGTGAATCAATAGTAAATCATGTGACTCAATAGTTCTAAACATGTGAAAAAATTAATTATAGTATAGTACCTTCAACTATACCTCCATTTTTAACTTAGTCATGCAAGTATTATCAATCTTGCACCAACTCCCCTAATAGTAAACGAATGTGAATCAATAGTACACACATGTGAACAAATTGTTATAATCATGTGAATCAATAGCAATTAATTGCTCATTTATCCGGTTAATTACCCGATTGGTCAATATAACCTCCAGACATCAATTATTATCGAAATAAATGTTAATTTTCACTAACACTAATAATTCCAACACAATAGAACTATCAATTTCATCTTTAATCAACACGAACTTATTCATCATTAATATTATAATTCACAATATTTAACAACCAGGTCATTCCCAGGAAAGAGGGGGCTTTTCGATAAGGATTTCTCCTTATTGGTAGCGCGCAATTAGGTGACTAAACCTCTCCTTGATGTAACTTCTAGACACATCGATATTGCAAATAATAATATGAATAACTTTGTCGTCTCAATTATTGATATAATAATATAAAATATTATGCAGATAATACTGTGACAATTGTAGAATCAATAATATGAGAGATATGATGCAACAATTACTGTAGCAATAATTGAGTATAACTGAGTGACTTCTTACGTAAGCATCAATAATCAATATTGTGTGCTACTATGCAACCATGCGTATTACTGTACTTTTACTACCGGGTAGTTCAACAGTTTTAACGGTAACACTTTCGCCATTATTTTTATAAAATGATAATTCTATTATTTTCTAACTACGACAATACTTCCGTTGTGGGGTCCACCAATGATTGTGCCGTCGTACGGATATTCTTCGACAAAAATAATATTCCCCGACCAATCGAATATTATATAACAACTTGCTTACTTTTCAAAATTTATAAATATTACCCACAACTATAACATTATATGAAATCCACACCATAATATTCAAAAAAATATTTTGAGAAATTTAAATCTTTATTCTTAAAATTTGGGGTCTCACAATCTCCCCTCCTTATGAAATTTCACCCTCGAAATTTACGTACGTACCTGGTATGCCGAAGAGATGAGGATACCTTGACTTCATTTCAAATTCTAACTCTTGAGGTATAACCTTTGAGTGTCGAATATGATCCTTCTTTTCCATGATTTTAACACGTATCTCTTCATACTTTAAATCTTCTGCTATCTCGTCTAGTTTTAATTCAATAATGTGGTACGGGTCGTCCACATATTTACGTAACACCGATACGTGAAAAATGTTATGAACACGCAACATACTTGGCGTTAAAACGAGTCTATAGGTCACAGTTCCTACTTAATCGAGGATTTCAAATGGGCCAATAAAATCGAGGGTTGAGATTTCCTCTCTTCATAGATTCTTGCTTCTAGAATTACGCCATCTTGAACCTTCTTCTTTGTATTCATCAGCTCCGAGTGTGTAGCTTGAGTGGCCTTTAACATTATCAATTAAAGTCAATTATACTCGTATAGTTGATATCACCACGTGGGTCCCTAGAGTCTTTAACTCTATCTTCATCATTTGTAAGTCATACGAAATGGGTTTTTGTTTTAACAACGTCACACTCATAACCGCATACGATCTTCTACTCAACGCGTCAGTTACCACGTTCGCTCTTCTACGATGATATTGAATGGTATGGTCGTAATCTTCAACAGCTCGAGCCAACGTCTTTGGCGCATAATACGTTCGTTCTAGGTGAAGAAATATTTAAGGGTTTTAGAAATGGGTTTTGTACTGGGGTCAATACAAAATTCGATTTCACGCTCTAGGGGTAGGCCAGGAAGTCTTCAAGAATACGTCAAGAAATTTATTAACGATAGAAATATCATTCAAAACTGTGACCCTCATCCAAGACTTGGATAACACGTCACATTGATACCTATCAACTTGCCACCGTTATTCATGATGTCCCCTACGGATATTCTAGCTTCGGTGTATTCCAAGACTTGGAAGTCACCAGCGAAAGGCTCGGGGCTCTTTACTTATGGCTTGATATGACAATGATTGACTTTAGTGGTTTGGTTACTTGAATTCGCATAACAGGTTGGTTAGGAATATGAAAGCTAACAACCTTACGAAAAGCATGATGAGTAGTTAACCAATCGATTCCTAAAATTACATTAAAGGCAAGTATTTTCAAAGAGATAAGATCAACAGGTAACGTGAAAGTGTCGATTTGAATCAAACAAGATTTATAAACAGTGGAGGTAACGAAGGTTTCTTCTAACGGAGTTTCAACCGATAAGTCAAAGTCTTATTTCTCTGGAGTTAAATTTAAACGTTCAGAGCAAGCAAAAGAGATAAAAGAATGGGTAGAACGGTATCTAATAAGGTATAGACTTCAAGAAGAATTTATAATTAACTAACCCGTGCTAACTTCGTTCGGGTTACTCGCTTTTGAGAAGTCACAAAAACGATCTTCCCGAAACCACCGACTTTGTTTTGTCCGATATCGCCTTTGGTGCCACCTTCCCAAATGGACTTGACTTTGGTGCACGACAAAATCGGGCTAGGTGACCTTCTTTTCCATAATTGTAACATGCTTTGGATCGCATCACGCGGTTTGACCGATATGTCCCTCCCCCGCATTTGAAGCATACTGATTGGTGGTCGTTCTCCTCCCCTAGAATTTGTTCTTTGGTGTTGTCTGTGCCGCCGCCAATCTCTTCCCATCATCGTTAAATCTTCTCTTTTGAATTTTCCACTTCTATTATCTTGGCCATGATTACCACCAAGTGGTTACCATTCTTGGCATGATAATTTCCCCACGATGGTTATCATTGTTCCGATGGTAATTCCCACCAAAGACGATTATTATCGTATTGTTGGTCATTACCTTTTGGTTGTGCTAACTCATTATCTCGCTCCAATAACTAAGCCCTATTCACAACATCTGAATATAAACAAAGTTTGTGAGAAATGAGGTATTGACGTATTTCGGGTTTCAAACCTCTTAGAAACGTTCGCGTCATTCACGCCTCATTATCAATCAAATGGGATGAAAATCAGGACAACTCCGCAAATTTAGCTTCGTATTGCGACACGGTCATATTGTTTTGCTTCAACTTGATAAACTCCATCTCCTTCATGTGACGAATACTTTCGGGAAAGTACTTATCGTTGAACAGCTCTTGGAACTTCTCCCAAGACATCTTGAGTGCGTCAGGCTTGGTACGTTTTATAGATTCCCACCAGTAATCTGCCTCTTCACGCAACATAAAGGTGGCAAAGGGAACCTTTTTCTCCTCGGAGCATCCCAAGACATCAAATATCTTGGTGATCTGCTTTAACCACGTCTCCGCCTTAAGTGGTTCTGGCTTTCCCAAAAACTCCGGTGGTCCCAGCTCCTTGAACTACTTAGCGGTGACCGACCGTGGGTTGCCATTATTTCCACCTATATTTTGAACAGGAGTCTCTCTTACCTGATGTTGCATGAATTGCATAAAGCCTCTGAACATCTCATCGTTCATCATCTGATCTGTGTTGTTATTAACCTGAGGATTATTATCTTCCTGTTGCACATTATCCTAGGTATTTATCGTTGGTGACTCAACGGTCTCATGTGCTTCATTGCTGATCTCAACATTTTCAGATGCCATTTTCAAACACTGTCACAAAACAAAGGTTAATTGACATATCACATATTATCCCTATACTCTGACCAACCAATTAAATACCAAATAAACTTAGGTAGGTCATACTAGCAAAGGAATTCCCCGTCTCTCCCCTCCTAGTTCTTGTCTCACATCTCAACCAGGTATCATATCCTTAAGCTTTGATACCAACTGTGACGCCCCCAAAACAGTTATACATCTCCTATCTTGGGTCGCCAGATAACATGGTACATAAATTCAAATACAACTTAATTATACAACAGTCGTGTAAAATACGACAAAAAATAGCTGAGAGTTTAAACAAGAATATTGTCATCTAGACAATATCCATACTCAATGGTATCCTCATTACAATTATTATCACATTATTCCGTAGAATAGTGAGGACTACTAAAGCCATTTATCCCGGACCATCACTCCATTTCGCGACTCGTCCAAGTCCTATATATTCTCATTTTCAAGAGAACAATGAAAGAAAGGGTGAGCTCAACTAGCCCAGTAAGAAATATTATGACTAAGATAATGCAGAATAAACTATCCTTAGCCTTCAACAGTATAACAACTGATAGAATATAATAGACAACAAGTTTTAGATCAACAACTGCAGCGGAATAAGCAATCCATTAGAAGAGTCAAGTAGTGCATAAAATCTATTATCTTCTATGATTTAAAAAGTTTTTCAACAACTTTATCGCTGAGACTCAGCTTAATAAGTAAAATCGAATCATCCATGAACCACGGCCAAGGATATTCATGTAATCATCAATGGTCATGATTATACTGAATAATCCCTAGTCATAATCATACCAACAACTGTCCATTAATGAACTACATGCCAATGAGGACTTTTGCCACATCATTCATCACATTATAGTCATGATTATACCGAATAATCTCTGGTCATAATCATACCAAATCCATCTATGCACGTAAGCCAAAGATGACTTTCATCACAATATAAGCATGAGGATGATGACAATGACATAATAATTCAATAAAACAAGTTCAAGGATAAATTTTAAAGATTTATAATTTAATTTATCCAGGAATCAATAACGTCCAAATTGTCAACATGATACTGCTTTGTGGGGTAAAATTCAAGAATAATATTCATGTACCAAAAATAATTTGGACAGAAAAGAAATATATTTTTCGGGTGAATAGTACATCGTGAATAGTAATTCGGGAATAAAAGTGTCTTGAATATCCGAGTGAATGATACTAGAGTGAATAGTAATTGGGTGAATAGTAACCTGTGAATAGTAACTCGTGAATAGTACTCCGGTACGAAAAGTGTCCCGAATACTCGAGTGAATAATACTAGAGTGAATAGTAACTCGTAAAAGAAAAAATACCAAAGAAAATGATATTTCATGACGAGTATTAAAGAAATGATATCTCATACAAGTATAATACAATATACAAAACTGCAAATGGATTTTCACCCGCCATGCGGTAATCCACGTAGACAGATCATTTCCACAATTTAATAAAGAATGAATATAAAGGATCATTCACCATGCTGCATGCAGAATCTACATAGACAAAGTTATTCCAATGAGAATAATAAAGAACGGAACTGTGTAATGCGTAATGCGCACGATATGCATGTGATATTTTAACAAAATAATAAAGAACGAAACCAGGTCATGCGTAATCCGCACAGACAGGATATTCCAACAGAATAATAAAGAACGGAACTAAGTCATGCGTAATCCGCACAAACACGATATTCTAAAAGAATAATAAAGAACGGAACTAGGTCATGTGTAATTTGCATGCATGTGATATTCCACATGTAATAATTCCAATGGAATAATAATAAAGAATGGAATAACAAAATTCCAATGTAATAATGAATGGAACAATGCGAATAGCGATGTAATCGCATGCACGGAGTTATTCCAACAAAATAATAAAGAATGGAATAATAGAAGAATTTCACCATGTATGCGGCAGATTGCAGATAGATAGGTTATTCCAACATAATAATAAATAATGGAATAATAACCCTTACAGTATTGAAAGAAAATAACTCTCTTCATGAATACGAAAGAATAATACCCTTACCTTAGAAAGAAAGCGGATACTTGGAATAGTGAGGTAAGCAGACTTTCTTCTTCTTTCTCTCTATAATTTCTCTATAATAATTGCTCTATAGCTTTAGTGAATTGGTGAGAAATGAAGGAAGAATGAGCTTTTATTTATAGAAAAATATAGTTTCGATAATAGCACATTTTGGGACTCGAAATATTACAGTATAATACATTCCTCTTTTTCTTCAATTTTAATTTAGTCCTGGAAGTATTATCAAACTTGCACCACCTCCCCTAATAGTAAATCATGTGAATCAATAGTAAATCATGTGACTCAATAGTTCTAAACATGTTAAAAAATTAATTATAGTATAGTACCTTCAACTATACCTCCATTTTTAACTTAGTCATGCAAGTATTATCAATCTTGCACCAACTCCTCTAATAGTAAATGAATGTGAATCAATAGTACACACATGTGAACAAATTGTTATAATCATGTGAATCAATAGCAATTAATTGCTCATTTATCCGGTTAATTACCCGATTGGTCAATATAACCTCCAGACATCAATTATTATCGAAATAAATGTCAATTTTCACTAACACTAATAATTCTAACACAAAAGAACTATCAATTTCATCTTTAATCAACACGAACTTATTCATCATTAATATTATAATTCATAATATTTAACAACCAGATCGTTCCCAGGAAAGAGGGGGCTTTTCGATAAGGATTTCTCCTTATTGGCGCGCAATTAGGTGACTAAACCTCTCCTTGACAGAACTTCTAGACATTGTCAATATTGAAAATAATAATATGAATAACTTTGTAGTCTCAATTATTGATATAATAATATAAAATATTATGCAGATGATACTGTGACAATAATTGAATCAATAATATACGAGAGATATGATGCAAAGAATTATCGTAGCAATAATTGAGTATAAGCGAGTGACTTTTACGTAAGCATCAATAATCAATACCGTGTACTACTACTATGCAACCATGCGTAGACATCGGACTTTTTACTACCGGGTAGTTCAACAGTTTTAACGGTAACACTTTCGCCGTTATTTTTATAAAATGATAATTCTTTCATTTTCTAACTACGACAATACTTTCGTTGTGGGGTCCACCAATGATTGTGCCGTCGTACGGATATTCCCCGATAAAAATAATATTCCCCGACCAATCAAATATTATATAACAACTTGCTTACTTTATAAAATTTATAAATATTACCCACAACTATAACATTATATCAAATCCACACCATAATATTCAAAAAAATATTTAGAGAAATTTAAATCTTTATTCATAAAATTTGGGGTCTCACAGAAGCCCTGTCTATTTTTCTTTGTACACACTATAAACTGAGTGCTTTCTCATTTCAAACACTTGTGAGCTTATATTTTGCTATATTTTACCGGTGGGAACCAAGTGTTCATCCATTTAAAGCTATTGAAGTCTTCTTTGGTAGCCCACTGTAAGCCTTCTTACATTTCTTAAAGCTTTCTCCACTATTGTGCACACAGTTATTCACATTGAGAGTCGTGTTGCGTGTGTATGCCTGGACTTTGGTCTGTGGCTTTTTATTTTTTATATATATATATATATATATAAAATAAATAATTGAAATACAGTAGATCTTTTTAATCAAACTTCTCTTTACTTTTTCATAATCATCTTCTTCATCAAAGTTCTGAAGTCACCTTACTTACCTGTAGTCCTCCTAGTTCGTGTTTAACCTTTGTAAGTCTCCAGGGTGTGAGCAGTGTTGGGTTATAGAACATAGGTATGAGTCTACTTTGGGTAAACGGGGTATGCATGTATGGACCTTGAGTAAGATTTTATTTTGAAACAGTCAAGATGAGTAGGTTATTCAGATCCGACTCTTGATTAGTAACAGTCGACTTTGCCTCCCTGTCCCGGACATAGTTAACCAAGAAGAACATAGTTATGAAAACATTAATCAAGTTTTACACAATTGGAACATACCTAGAGTATCTCCTAAAGATATTTATCAGTCAACCTTTTTCGATAAGTTCAAAACTGACTATAATGTCAAAACAGTTGAAAGAGTTTATACAATTAACAAAGAATACGAAAAATTGTAGTCTTTTATCGCCAGAAGTTATTAAAAAACACAAAAAGAAGGGTTACAATTTTATTCACATAGGTCTTGTTCAAGTTGCAGTCAAACCTCTCAACAGAAAAGGAATTAATTCATCTATCTACCTCTGCCTTAGAGATGCTAGATTTTTGAATTATTATCCCAGTATTATTAGTGCCATGGAAGCAAGTTTGCATAATGGACCTATCCATTTCAATTGATTTCCTGATTTCACCTTGAGTCTTAGTGATCAAAACTTATTCAAAGCCTTATCATAAAACTGATGGAGAGATTACTCAAATGATTGAAGGATCTCAACCCATTGCTTTGATTTACAGAATTTACTATAAAACAATGAAATCAAACTTAAATGTTCATGCTCTTAATAAAAGTCCAAAAGATCAAACAGTTTTAATTCAAAGTTCAACTAGTAATGCTAATATCCAGATCCCATGAACAATTCTTTGGAAGGATATTACTTTACCTAATCAATGGACTTTACCCAATGAATTGCCACCAAGAAATGACCCATAGTTAACAATTTGTTAAATATTGAAAACATTCAACAGTTTTCTGATGGAACTGTTAAAATTAGTTTTGAACGTACTAGAAACCCAGTTATTATTGAAGACATTTCGAGTTCTTCAGCTCCTTCAGTTATCCACACTAGAAGAGATACTGAAGTCCTTAGTAATCCTTCGGTTAGAGATATCAAACTTAAAGGTATCCTTAATCAAGGACAGGTTAGTCATCCTTGCTATACTTAGAATGATACCGTTGAAAATGAAGATTCTTCTTCTCCAGCATCCACAGTATATCCCACACAGTCTGATTTTAATGCCCCAATTAATAATCAATTAAGAGTCATTAAAAAGAAATTCGTTTTAGATTGGGATAACTTAGTAAAGGATTTTAATTCAAAATTTAACAAAGAAAAGAGACATCTATTCAGATCTACTCACCCCATAGAAAAGGAAAGAGATAAGATAGTTAATAGATGGAAAAGATTTATTAAAATGAAGAAATTAAATCATCACGTTCTACATTCGTTGGTATGATCGGTACCAAAGTAAATGTAATGTTATTAGTAAAACTCAATGGATTAAAGAAGATAGATCTAAAGTATCGTCCAGTCATCCTCCTTTAGAGACATTTCTAATTCCAGTTAAAAACACTTCAGTTATCGCTAGCCCCTTCAAGATTCCTGACGGAACTAATGATAATAAAAAATTAATTGAACAGTTAAACTTTAGTAATCAATATCTAGCAATGAGGAAAAGCAATTTAGATAGGATTGAAGAAAAATTTGAAGAAGAAATTATTAAAAAACCTGATTCAAAACTTGAACAACCTTTAATTAAATTACCAAAAAATAGATATAATCTAAGTCTACCTAATAAAGAAAGTGAATTGATCCAATCTATTGAAAAGTTATTTAAAAAACTTAAAACAGAACCAGGTCCAAGTGGAACCATTGCTGTTATCGATCATGTTGAATCAGATGATGATAACGAAAGTTCTTTGGATCACTCTAATCACTCATCCATTTCAAACCTTAATGAACAGCTAAATAAATTAACTATCAATAACACAAGTATTACCAGAAATTGGTACTCTAGACCAACTCCTCCGGATCTACAGTTCGAAGAGAGAAATCTAGATAAACAGTTCTCTGTGTCCTCTAATAAGATTTATGAATGGAATATAGATGGATTTTGTGACGCCCCCAAAATAGGTATACATCACCTATTCTGAGTTGTCAATACATGGTACAGAAACAACTACAACTTTATTATTACAACAGTAAAACTGTGAGTTTGAATACAAATATTATCTTCTAGACAATATCTATACTCAAATAAATCCTCATCACATTTATTGATACATTATTTTACAAAAATGGTGAGGACTACTAAACAATCCTTTCTAAAACCTTCATTCTATACCCAGACTACGTGCACTCGCTTATATTCTCGCCTCCCGAGAAAAAATGGAACAAAAGGAAAAGGGTGAGCTCAACTAGCTCGGTAAAAGAATATTATGACTAAGATAATATACAACAAATTATCGTTAGTCTTCAACAGGAAAAATCTAATAGAATACAATAGACAACAAATTTTAAATCAATATTTGCAATGGAAATAATAATTCATTAGAAGAGTTAAGTAGAGAATGCAAACTACTATCTTCTATGTATGAATTTAAAAGTTCATCGTCTATCTTTTATCCTCGTAACATCAATCAATATACATCTGAATCAAATATTCATCTTTGCACTCTGAAGCCAAAGATATTCATCGATTAAGTCATGTTCATTTAAACACTGCTCATCTTTTGCACTACGGCCAAAGATATTCTTCAGAAATCATTCATCTTTGCACTACTGTGCCAAAGATATTCTTAAGAAATCATTCATCTTTGCACTACTGTGCCAAAGATATTCCATAATATCATCATTTAAGACCGAGGATGATGAAAATATTTTTTAAAGAAACGAATCCAGGTGAAACAAAATGACAAGGATTAAGGATTAAGGATTCGTACTTGGTTTTATCCACGCCCAAAAAAAATACCTCAAAAATAATCATAGTGGTGTAAAATTCAAGAATGATCAAAACATGGATACAATCGAAAGTTAGTATCCGGAATAGATGTTTTGACTTAAAAGAAGAAATTTTATTTTTGGTGAATAGTACCAGATATCGTGAATAGTGTCAGATATCGTGAATAGTGCCAGTATCACGTGAATAGTAACTCCGACACCAAAAGATAGAAATTCCACAAAAACATCTTCACGCTTCATGAATAGTACTCGTGAATAGTAATCGTGAATAAGAACTCATGAATAGTAACTCGTGAATAGTAACTCATGAATAGTAACCCATGAATAGTAACCCCGACATGAAAAAGTTCCAAATTTGATAAAAACTTCAGATCAACATTTCAGCATAATGATATTGAAGAAATAATATCATTACGAAAAAAAATAATATCCCTTACCTCGAAAGATCGATTTAAATTTAAACACCAGGATATAGGCTATGACTTGGACTTGCAACAGTATAGCAATACTCAAAGTATACTCAAAATACTCACAAGAATACGCTCGATAATATAGAGAGAGAAAACTTCAGTTTCTGGTGTGATTTTCAATTCTAACCTAAGCACCCTATTTATAGGAAATTGCTTAGAACACCAAAGCAGAAAATTTAATATATTAATAATATTATTTTTCCACATCTTCCTACGCACACCATCAGCTGAAATCAACCACTAACACATGTCCCATAAGTGACAAAAACGTTTTTCATAATAAAAATAATTAAAACTTCCAAAAATTAATTATTTCGGAGCTTCGGAACTTCAATAATTCATAATAAATAGCCCTTTCATCAGAAAATTCGAATCTCACGAGTTTTTATAGGAATTTCAATTCTCTACAACTTTGCAGAAGAAAGTTTTTCCAAATTCCAAATAGAAATTGACCGAAATCCACAAACGGGCGATTTTACAGGCTATAATCAAATTTCAGTCAATAAATGGGGTCCACCGACATGTTTAACATGTTTTAAACATTTATTGCAACAAAAATACTCTTCCTCCTCAGATACTCATATATCCCACATTCGTTGTAAAAAAATATCACCGTTAATATATTATTAAAATAATATATTTAAATGAATTATTTTATCGTAAAAAGATAAAATATTAATTTTCAACAATTGTCATTTTAAAAATTTTCTCCATCTATATCCACATAAAATCAATATTTTCCTCATCATATAAATCAATAATTAATTATTCACAAATAATATTACGTAATCACAATATTGACAACCGTGCAATTCCTAAGAAAGAGGGGCTTTCCAATAAGAATTTCTTCTTACCTGCAAGCAATTAGGTGACCAAACCTCTCCTTAGACGTAACTTTCTAGACATTGCCAATAATGTTATCTAATAATATTATTCGGATAATATGAATTATTGCTTCGATAATGAAAAATACGTGTAATGACAATTATTGAAACAACAAAGAATATAAAATATCAACGCAGTAAATTATTAACTCAATAAAATCTTTGAGCAAGAATTATCAGTAACCATTATCGAGTAGTGCCTTCACGTAAGAATCAATAATTGGTGCAATACCGTGCTGCTCTTTGTTCAACAACGCGTATTAGTGTGTTTTAACCACCGGGTATTCCAATAAGATTAACGATAACAACTACGTAGTTATTTTTAAACAACTTATATTTGTCGCGTTTTCTTCATCCAATCGCTTACATGGGTTATGGGGCCCACACATGGTCGCGCCATCGCATTTAATATTCCCCGACGAGCGATTTAATATTCCACCACCAAACGAATATTCCCGGCGATAATGAATATTTTATAACCACTTGCTTATTTTGAAATATTTGCGTATTTAACCCTTAACTATCCACATTAATCAAATCAACCCTTACTATTTCAAAATAATAAATAAAGGAAATTCCTTTTTATTTAAAAATTTCGGGGTCTTACAGATTTGGTGAACAAGAAATTCTTAATAAACTTAATCATGTCTTTGGTAGCCAACAGCTATATTACCAAATTCAACTCTTTATCTCAATCAGATATAGTTGAATTAATAGCTAGTAGTTTTACTGGCATTCTCAGGTCTTGGTGGGAAAAACATCTCACTGAAGACATTAGATGTTCCATAGTTCATGCCATCCAAAGAGATAATGAAGGCAATCCCATCTTTGATGAAGATGCTGGTATTGGTCTTCCTGATGGAGTTAATACTTTAATATTTACTATAATTAAACATTTTGTTGGAATTCCTAGTAATATCTGTTAGGTTTGTAATATTCATGGGCGCAATCAAATTGCAAAATAATGCGGAAGCGTGTAAAAATCAGAGTTTAAAAAATTTACAAACCATATACCCGGATCACCCTTTATACATAATTATTAATTAAACGAAAAGATAAAGAATAAATCATACCCTTGAAGATCGAGCTTCCTCAGGTACAAGTTCACCTCCAAATCCTTTCGCGTTCAATCTTGAATCTACCGGGTTTGGTTCCTTCCTTTGATCAACGTTAGCCACCCAAATGTTTGGCCTCTAGAGGTGATCCACCAAGGAAGAAGAAAATTCAAGAAGAAGGGTGGTTGGCTAAACCCTAGTTTTCTATCTCTATAGAAAGGGTGTACTCTCCCAACAATTGGAATTATGTCGTATGTTGAAAAAGTCAACAACCCCCTCCACCCATAATAAGACTCCTCTTATTTATAGATGTGGGCAACCCACCTTAACAATTTAAGGAATTGGGATTTATTTTAATTAATTAAATTCTTTTAATTAATTAAACTCCCTAATCTTATTAGGGATAATTAATTAAACTCCTTTAACTAATTTTCCTTCCTAATCCAATTAGGAATAAATGAGAGTACTTATATTAAATTAATTCCTAAACTCTTTTAGAAATTAAAATAATAATAATTGTAATAATATTAATAAGACTCCTCTTATTAATTTATATTTAATATTTCTAAAATATTAAATAATAAATATTAAGCTATTTAATTTATTCTATCACCATAGATTAAATTAAATATACTTAATATATTATTACGATTATGCCATTAACTTCTTAAATAATTATTCTTCCTTTTTATGGTGTGACCCTTTAGGTTCTCCATATTACCTAGGTTGTGAATAAATCAATTAGAACAATTCTAATCTTATTTAAATAAATAAATTAAACTATTAATTTATTTAAATAAATAATATTTATTCTACAATAGGGATAAGCCTCCCTAGCGATCAACGACTTTCCAGATAATATAGATTTCAACATTAATCATAAAAGAACCTTTGAGTAAATAGTTACCGTATAATTCAATCCTTCCACCATACAATGTCCCAATTAAATATAAGACATGGAATTTTTGTCAAGTCTTATTTTATTTAATTATATGTATTTCGACTCTTAAATGCACAACTCCAAATAATGCAAATTAGAAACTCCTTTCTAATTTCATTCTCGCCGCCAAGGACTCTTTGGGTTGTCATTTATCGAATCACATAGGACATTTCTCTTCTTTTATTAGAAGTGGTAGATTCTTTATTGATCATACATTATCTCCATGTACAACTTATTATACCCAAGCATACCCTTTGATATACCCTAAGGGTCTTAAGGAATAAGTCAAAGTATAACTCATCATACACAAGATACTATGATGATCTCAAGTCCAAGGATTACTTGTACTACTATCACTACAGGAATTCCTATTGACAGGCAAATAAAACTCCATTAGGTATTCCTTAGCGAGCCACGTTCAAATGAACTTATTCTCTAATAAGCACCTACATACTTGCTTTCGTGTCTCCACACAAATGATCATGAGATCAATCATCCTCATCCAATGAGCAAGCAACGTATGTACCAATCTATCCGGATTCACTAATCCCCAATTTAGTAATCCAATGATTGGGAACTATTTTAGTTTTAAGCTTTCTAAGAATTTAGATCTCATTAGAATGATCATCATCATTATTCTAAAAGCATTGCTTAAAACTATGGGTTTATCACATATTATAAAACAGCATCATGTAGATAATTAAAAGCCTTTAATAAATTAATACTTTTTATTAATAAATGAATAAGATTGTTACAAAGTATATGCTTTATCATCAAACATGATTGGCTTGTGTGCATACTACTTTCAATATCACTAAAAGAATCCATGATCAATTAAGTAATCTTACATGTCCCACTCTAAGTGATTTTAGATGGTACAAAGATGTATTTACTTCCAGAGTTATGATGAGAAATGACAGTAACAAACCATTTTGGAAAGAGAAATTTGTTAATGGTTTACCATCTTTATTTGCTCACAAGGTTAGGGAAGAATTTAGTAAAAATTTAGGATATATAGATTATGATAATTTGACTTATGGTGATATTATTAGTTATATTTAAAAAATCGGATTAAAAATGTGTATTGACTTTAAGTTAGCTAAACAAGCCAGAAAAGATAAAAATAAAGCTAAATACGAGTTAGGAACATTTTGTGAACAATATGGTTTACCGCCGGTTGCTCCCTCTAGAAGAAAGCACAGGCATAAGAATAAACATATTGAGTCACATAAAAGTCATAAGCGTCATAAAAAGAGATATCATGATAAAAAGATTAATAATCAAGATACTTATTATAATAAACCCAAGTCATCTAAGAAAAAATCATATAAAAAATCAAAGAAATATGATAAAAGTAAAATTGTCTATCACAATTGTGGGCAGGAAAAACATTATTAAAGTGAATGTAGAGTTAAACAAAAATTAACTCAATTAAATATTTCAGCCGAAGATACGGAACAGTTATTAGAATTAATGAGAATTAAAAATAACAGTGGTAGTGATGAAGAAGCTTCTGATATTCCAGAATCTTCTAGTAATAATACGTCTAACGATGAATCTGATAGTGAAAATGAAGTCACTATATGTACAAAAAATTGCAATAAAAACTGTTGTAAAAGAATCAATGTAATTACGAAAGAAGAAGAAGAAAGTTCTTTATTAGTTTGATCTAATTAGTAAAATTACAGACCCTGAATTAAAAACTCAGTATTTGAAGCAATTAAAAGATTTGTTAACCAAAGATAAAAAGTCAATCGATAAAGTTCTTAGAGCCAAAGAAAAACCAATTTTAGGTCTCAATAAAACTCTTGAAAGATTTAAATCTCAGTAGAAAAGAAATTACCCTCCTGAATTAAATCAAGAAGTTAATAAACTTAAGAAAGAAATTTCTAACTTAAAATTAGATATTTCTAACTTAAGAAAAGAGATTGATGATAAGAAATCGATCTTCAAGTTCATGATTCCTCTTACAGTGATGAAAGTCACGGTGAACCGTAATCATCGGTGCTAAAGATTACGACCTCTTTATTCAAGGTCTCTCCTTAAAAGAATTAAAGATATTACTATTCAAAATGGTATATCTCTATTAATTTAGTTATCGATAAAGCGTTCTCTGCATGACTCCCCCGCCTTAGTTGACATCTTGAGTGCGATTTGAACTGTACTCAAGAAGGTATTATCCCCACACGATATTATAAGAAAACTAGTGAAAAACTAAATTCAGCTAATGGAAGTCAGATGAAAATAAAATATAAATTACCTAATGTACATATTTGTCAAGACAGTGTGTGTTTTAAGACCTCATTTGTCTTAGTTAAGTAATCTTCTTCGACAAAATCATTTTAGGATTACCATTTATCTATTTATTATACCCATTTACTACTAGTAATAAAGGTTTAAGTTTAGTAACACTTAGGAAAAAAGATTACATTTAAATTCCTAATCAAACCAAAAGAAAGAGATTTAAAATTTATTCAAGAAGAATCAATTTCTAAATCATTGAATCTGTTAAACTGCAAAGTTACTCATTTAAATTTCCTTAAAGAAGAAGTTAAGTATCAGCAAGTTGAAGAACAACTTAAGAGTAACAGAGTCCAAGAAAAAAATAAAAGAATTAAAAGATTATTTACTAAAAAAATTATGTTCTAATTCTCCCAATGCTTTTTGGCATAGGAAGAAGCACACAGTTAGGTTACCCTATGCTAAGGAATTTAAAGAACATTTAATTCCCACTAAAGCTAGACCTATTCAAATGAGTCATGAACAAATGGAGTTATGTAAAAAAGAAATTAATGATCTTCTTAGTAAAGGTTTAATTAGACACAGCAAGTCACCATGGTCTTGCCCAGCTTTCTATGTTAATAACGAAGCTGAGAAAGAAAGAGGTGTCCCTCGGTTAGTCATTAATTATAAACCATTAAACAAAGTACTAGAATGGATAAGGTACCCTTTGCCCAACAAGGATGATCTCCTTGGTAGGTTAAGTGTCTCCACAATATTTAGTAAATTTGACCTTAAGTCAGGATTCTGGCAAGTTGCTATTCATCCAGATGATAAATACAAAACTGCATTTACCAATTCGATTCGAACACTAAGAATGGAATGTTCAGTCATTCGGACTTAAAAATGCACCCAAAGTGAATTTCGAGAATATTCTTAATAATATTTTGAATCCTTTCGATCATTTTATCATTGTATACATCGACGATATCCTTGTATTCTTCAAGACTATTGAAGAGCATATTAAACATTTAAATTGCTCTTCTTGAATAGTTAAAACCAATGGTCTTGTTCTTTCTCCTTCCAAATGTAGTGCATTTACGACTAAAAGGGGTTTCTCGGATTAATCCTCTATCATGGACTCACGCGCCAATTGACAGAGCTATTCAATTCCCGACCGGTTCCCCAGATAAGATTACCGACAAAACTTCATTCTGAGAGGTTTCTTGGCTCGCTCAATTATATTGGCAAGTTTTCTAAGGACCTCGGGAAGATTTGTAAGCCTCTCTTTTTCGCTTACAAAGTAATCCTCCCCATGGGTGATATTCATACTTACGTCAGTCAACAAGTTAAAAAATATGTTAAGGTTTTGCCCTGCCTTGGCATTTCAAACGATTCATCTTTCAAAATAGTTGAAACCGATGCCTCTAACATTGGATTCGGTGGCATACTCAAACAAAAATTAACTCATACTTCTGATGAACAAATTGTTCGTTTCCATTATGGCGCATGGAATCCTACACAGTTAAAATACAGTACTATTAAAAAGGAAATTTAATCATTAGTTTTATATATCAAAAAATTTCAGAGAGATTTATTGAACCAAAAATTTCTAGTTAGAATAGATTGCAAGTCAGCAAAATTTATCCTTGAAAAAGGATGTTGAGAATGTCGCCTCTAAGCATTCATTCGCTAGATGGCAAGAAATTTTAAGTATTTTTGATTTCGATATTGAATATATTAAAGGTAGTAACAACTCAGTTCCAGATTTTCTCACTCGTGAATTTATTAACACAGGTACATTTACAGCATTATGAGTGTACGAGGAGGTTCATCTTCTCGTGGTCATGGCTATCTCGCCGGGTCCGATTAATCAATCAAAAGGAACTGTTGTTCCTCATCCAGTTACCCAAACCCACAATAAATTTCAGGTGCTTGGTACAGTCCCCAAGCCCTACTCCTCAGTTCTCTCTAGTCAGCCCAAACCTTTCGATATTTTCGCTAGTCAAACCCCTGCTACTTCAACAAAATCTAGTCATCAAATGTCTGACTATCGTCAAATCTTCGATCAACACTTATTTTATATCGAGTTACAAATGAAACCTAAAAATGACCCAATCCTGTTAGTTGCCCAGTATTTTCCTACTGGATGGCATTTTCTTCCTTTAGCTCTTTATAAATCCTTAGTGTATTATAGGGACATTCTTATTGAAACAGAGTCAGTCTTTATTAAACCAATTTATGCCAACGATGATAAATCCAAGCTTCTTTATCATTCGCTGTATATTAAGCAAGTTCTCAATCTGTCCGATTGGGGTAGTCATCCATCCGATCTCAAGTCACTTTCTAATCACACTAGCTCTTTCTGCTATTATGATTATATTGAGGCTTGGCATAAAATTATGCTTCATCAAAATGAAGATCATAGTCATTCGTGGTTTTTTCAGTTTGACCACAAATTCAAGAGTCAATTTCCCAAATGGTTTATCCTTTGGTGGACAAGGTACGGTTTGTGCCATGATATATTCCCCAAACCTCTCCTTGCCCGGTTAGAACATTTTGTCATTATAGTAATTATCATTCAAAATATGAGGAAATTTAGGTCTTCCTTATATTCTCGTAGTAAATACAAAATCCCTTGGATTACGAAATGGCAATATATCGTTTCAACTACCCGAAGTCACGAGATTTCGGTCTCGTCGTCCATAGGAATTAGGACCGCTTTCGGACTTACCTTTCCCCTATTTCTTGCGCTCTCTCGCCGCTTTTTCATTAAATGGTGGGATAAATTCGGTGTTGATAGAATAGTTGGCCAAGTTCAGAAAGAATTTCTGCCTTCTCCTCTATTGACTCCTCCAGTTAACACCCCTTCAGTCACTGCGGCCTCTGCCATTGCATCTCCCAGTAAATCAGTCAGTAAAACAACTGATAAGTCAAAAAGAAAAATCAGTCGTTCCTACCGATTCTGATGAAGTTACTAATGTTTCTAGTTACTCCAATTCTCAATTAAGGCATCTTGCAGATGCTATTCATTTGTGACTTGATCAGTTATATGAAGAGTCTGACAAGGCTTCTTCTCAGTCCAAAACTTCTAGTCAAGAGCTTGGAGACGAAGGTAATTGTGATCCTTACTTAAGACAATCGGTTTTCAAGATGCTCAAGATCCATTTTCTTTCCTGCGATAATCAATCAAAGTGTGATGTGACATCAATTTTGCTCGTGACCTCTCTGTCACCACTCTAAGTCACCAAAGACTGCTCGTGACTAGTCAATGAGATCTTACGCTTTTCACCGATGATAAGCAATCATTCAAGCATCTTGCCCGTACGGGCGCATTAGTCAAAGAAGACATCCTTTTTCCACCAAAGCGATTCTTTTCTTTTTACAATGCATTTAGTAAAATGTTTTTACTGTACTTTTACTTTAGTTAAATGTTTCTTACTTTTACT